>ML797960.1:61300-79520 GCA_009831015.1 Picea engelmannii | reverse complement strand
TCTAGGGGAAGAAAACCCAACAAAACTTCCTTATCATAAATAGCTTATCAAAAGTTCAAGAGATAACTCAACCAATACAGAAAATCCTCCTCCAAGAGATGCGCCACCCTTCTTCTCCTCTCACCAACTTGAAATGTCACCTTTCCTCATAAGAGAATGAGCAAGTGAAGTGTGTGATAGAAGTGAGGCGCTAGCCTCTTATTTATACTAATCTGGCACGTGTGAAGAGTCACCATTCTGGCAGGGCCGACCTCTCACACTGGGTGGGTAAACCCACCTTTAATTAAATCTAGCCTTTTCATTATAACTGTTGGGGCCGACTTCTTATTCTTTACATTATAATTGTCTGATGACCAATCCGCAAAAGGGGATTTGGTCCTTATACAATTACCGACTTGATTAATCCTCAATGGGGATTAATCTAATAATAAAAATAATATTAATGACATGATTAATCCACAATGGGGATTTAATCCAATAACAAAATAATAAGAATGCTCTTCGCAATTACAATATTTCAACACTCCTTGCACTGAGCATTAGTATGTTCCATGTGCTTGGAAATAGTTTTCTTTCCCACGACACTCGTTCCTCCTTTGTAATGTAGCATTCTTTTATTCTTTTTCAATCTTGTTAAAAATTTGAAAAAGACAAAACAATCAAATATTCCAAAAAGTGGGGATGGGATATACAATCTCTTTTATCGACATCAATATAGTCTCACTTGGACAAAGCACATCCTTTTGTTTCTTTTGCAAGCATTGGGATCTAGTATGACCTTAGGAAGTTGTTCTCGTTACATAGAGTTGTGTCCTCCTCCATTTGGTTACTCTTCCAAACATATGGAGAGTTTGTGGTACCTCTTGTGTCACAGACTTATGTCAATAATATACTTCTTGAGTCTCATCATTTATGTCATGCTTTTGTCCAAGGGAAGTTTTTCCAACCTAAGTCGGACATTCTGCAGTTGATATATTGACCTTCGTGAGTCCACCATCCCAAAAATAAATTCAAGTTCAGATTCAGAATCAATGAAGTTCGGTACCTTTTTTTCAAGTTCTTCCAGTCTTTCAATGACGGTTTGTCGAAGACCTCGGGGTAGTGAGTCCTACACTCCTATTATACTCCTACTTGAGTTTTGAAGACCTTGAATATATTTCTTGATTTATGAAGCTACCATGTCTAGCCACAGGAATTGAAGCTTCCTGAAGATGCATATCACATTGTACTTGTATATCTTCAGATGATTTTGAGATGGAGCTCCATTGTTTATTATTTGCGGATACAGTCTATATAGACATTCATATTTGTCTCATAGTCATGATTATTTTATATGACATGGATCTGAAATGTACTTGATTGGTAGCCATGCTAATTTTATATCGAGCATGGGTATGCCCATCTCAGAGAGATTATCATTATTTTGCACATGACATGCTCGTGAAAACTCATCTTGGGCTTACTCAACTTCATAATTCCCCATGTATAAATATGTTATAATGTATTTCAGCCATCAGTTTCTCTTCTAACCTCACACATTAGGGGGCATCTGTTATAGTCCAAAAATTCCACATCTATGCATCCAAGACATTGGCCCATCCATTTTCATGCTTTTTCAAACATATTGTTGAGGTTTCCTTCTAATTTTTTTTTTTTTGTATAATGTACTCACCCTACTGCACTATTATCCTACGTACACACACGTGTTTCATTCTAGTTTTTCTGCATACATACACTTGTTGCATGCTAGTTAGCCCATATTTACCTCCAAAAATTGTAAAAAATATAAAATTGTGTGGATTTTGGCAGAGTTTACAGGCTATGGAGGGTTTCATAACCATTTTGCCTCTTGTAGCCCTTCTCTAAACTGAATAACCATATTTTTCTCATATAAAATAGGTCTAGGGGATTCATTTAGAGATATGAACAAGAGAATAAGAAAACTCTGCCAAAATCCTTCCCCTCTTGTTACCCAAGTTTTGCATCTTGCTTTGAGTTTTATCCTCAACTTTACCCTTCATCCATTCCCCCTATACAACCCTTCCTTCTTCCTATTATAACCCTAAATTTCTCTACACATGCATACATGGCCTTTGGCCCTCTTACTTGCATTTTTTCCCAAAGCATTGTTGAGTTGCTCTTCTTAAAAAAAACAATTTTGAATATGTATGCACCCTGCACCATTACTTCCCGTGTACATACGCTTGCTCACCACTACAACTCTCATACATACGCATGATGCACCATTACAACCCGCATATACTTTCAAAATTTGCAATGAATTCGTTGATATTACGGGCTATTGGGTAGTTTCCCAACTAATCCACTGCCTATAGTCCATTACCCAACCGAATAACCATCCTTTTGTCATATAAAAGGAGGTCTTAGGGTCTCATTTTGCATCAAGAAATAAGAACAGTGAAAATTTGCCCGATTTCACATCCCCTCCTTGCCCAAGTCATTTCAACCCTTTTGTGAGAATTGCCTCAACATTCCCCCATTAGCCCCTTCTTCCTCCATTAGAACCCATTCACTTACCAAGAAGAGATCAAAAGGTTGAGAGGAGAAGCTTATATAAAGGTGCACTTATAGCTTGGTGAAGAGGAGCCTAAACCAGGTTCACTAAGCGATAGTTGGCTTTGATTGTAAAGGTATAATCATTGAGTTATTAATAAAAGAATTACTTTTCCTGTCCCAAATCATGGTGCACTGAATGTTTTATTGGTTTATGTTTTTACATTCTAACATGTAACCCTTATTTGTATACGAAATAACATTCTTGTCATTTCCCATTTGTCAATATTTGGATGTAGGTCAGCCCTGGGAGGAGGCGTGCAGTCAACAAAACTTCCAAGAGCGAGGAGGTCATCACTAGATGTGGGATTCAAGGTATAGTTACCCGATCTCCTTTTTCTTTCTTTCTTCATATGAGTTTTGGTATCTTTCGGCTAGTTTAGAGAAGTAATTGACTTTTAGATGGTTAACTAATCTGCCTACATTATGAACCCTGGTGTAGTGATGGGGAGTTTTTTCCCACTAGCAGAATTGATGACCATACTCGGGAAGCCTCTAGGGTATTTTAGGGGATTTTGGGTCGTTTGATTGGTTTTTCTGCCTTTCGAGTTTCTGTTGAGTCTTCTGAGTATTTTAAGGGATTCTAGTCATGGTCAGGTGCCATAATAGTTCTCCATGTGCTATAAGACTGTGTCTTTTCTTTTGTTTTTTAAGGAAGTATAGAGGTATATGCACCCTTCTTTGGGTCAGCCTAGGTACATACGAAGGCTGCTAAAGCAACAATAGCGTATCTGGTTCAAGATTATTTTTTTGAAAAAGAGGCAACCAACGTCTTTCCTGATTTAGGTTTATACTTCTCAGGGTTTCTTGAGATAGTTCAGAGTCTCTGTTTTTACAGCCATAGCTTGGGTTAGAATTCAGTTTGCTTGTCTTTTTGAAGTTTCTTGTGTTTACTTCTTAAAGGGTTTTAAGCGAGTCTTTGAATGATTGATCTGCCTGTTTGGTTTCTTTAGTGATTCCATACGATCCGCAGTGGGCCAAAGATCTATTTTAGTATTGTCTCGTTGTTCTTTTTACCCCTTTCATTTGCTTTGAAAAAGAGAAAAAAAAAGGTTTTATTTCAGTTTTTCTGTTTGAAGCAATTAAAAAAAAAAGTTTTTTCATTTTCAGTTTGGTAAAGTAGTCGGAGTTTGTTATTCTACTAGAAAGGAAAAAGGGTTCATTTTTTAAGTTCTTTACTGATTTCTTGAAACTTAAGTAGCTTGTAGTCAAGCGAAATTTTGTTTTAGGCCTTCTTTTTAAAGATCTTGAAAAAAGTTAGCTAAATAAAAGTTGGTTACAAAGAGTTAGTTGTAAATCCTTACTTTTGACTAGAAGTAATTTTTCTTTCAAGTTTCATCTTTTTCTCCTCTTTTTGTCTCTCATAACATCACTAGTTTCATCGCCATATCCTTTGAGTTAATCAAGACATTAAAACGAATGCTAAACCTAAAATTAATTAGACTTTTATATTTGTAGGGTCAACCAACTAGTTTAGGGTTAGGGCCTTGAATTAGGTTGGAGAGGAAAATCTTAAAGGCCATTAAACAAACATTGGATTAAGAGCTATGGAGTGTTAAATTCCAATGATGCGAAAGTTATCCGGGACCCCCCTCTAATACAGGGGATAAACTTGAGGTTGTGTGAGGAAAGGAAATGAAGATAACCCCTCCAAAGTCAGACTAAACGTAGTGGTGAACACATATTGAGGATCTGTCGTGGGAATACTATCACCTGAATTTTCCTACGAAGCTTCGTGGACCTTGAATCCATTCGAGATCCTCTATTGTCTTTCAGACCACTTGCTTTCAATTTCCCTTCCAAAATACTTGGAACACAACGCAAGGAGAAATCTCATCCCAACCAACTTCATCCAACTATGGGAGTTAGCTGATGATTTCCCAGCAAACGCAATTTCCATACACTGGTCAAGGATACGATTTCTACCAAAACCTATGGTTCTCACCCAACTCACTGTGAGACAACTCCATACAGTTGCACCTGTTTCAATGCATTCTTATCGGGGGTGCTGCGAAATGGCATATTGAGCTCGACTGCTCAAGGTATTCTTACTTTAATGACCTAGTGATGGTTTTTCTAAACCATTTCTAGCTACCCATTAGATATGATGTGGGCACTGAATTGTTGGCCAAATTTAAGAAGACTAAGGTTGATCATATCTCTCATCACATCCAAGAATGGCGGTGTCAAAAGAGCTTGATTAAGGTATAGGTCCCACCGAATTTCTTGCTGGAGTGGTTTTTGAAGTTCTTGGTACTAGTCGTATCCAAGGATTTTGCAACTTTGAGAGTGTTTTCAGAGGAGTAGGCAATAATGAGAGTGCAACAGATCGAACTGATTTACTCTTAGTCTAGATTACTCTATGATATCTTGTCAGATGCACCATGGTCCATCCTTTACAAGGCCAAACAAAAGTATGGACCACATGCCGATGGTATAGTGGGATCAACATAAGGAAATTCCACTGATCTGTTGTCAAATCAATTACAACAATTGTCGATACAACAGGAAATGGCTAGCCAAACCTCCAGTTCGGTTGTTCCTCTTGTTATCCCCAATTTCATGGGATAACTAGGAGATCATGTCTCAAGGCCCACAGGTCCAAGACATGGAGTACAGAGAGAAAGATTGACCTGAGCATGGCCCTAGAGGGCCCATCCTTCTCTTCTTTCATCATATTTGTCTTTTCAGCAACAATAACATCCATCACCATCGGCCTGGTCTTGTATCAGAGAAGGCTCTTGCTACATGAGGTAATTGGTTCAAGTATCATGGTATGTGTCACTTTTGATCATTATAACCTTTAGATATATGCATCTTACTCCTTTTATTTCTAACAACTCCTTGGATCTTACATTGACCCACTTGACCATTGTTGAGGGGATTGACAGGGTGTCCTAGCAAGCCTGTACCCATAGGTTTTGGTTTTCCACTGGGGGATTTCTGAAGAGCCATAATCCGCTCCCATCATATCATCATTTTTTCATCTTATCTCCCGCTCATCTGTCCCACTCCCCTAGTCCGGGCATTAGGATGATTTGTTGGTAGGGTTGCACCTTATCTCGTGGGAAGAAGGGGCTAAAGGCCCAGAAGGTAAAAGCAGCTGGTAAAAGATAAAATCCATAAAAATGAAACCTCGAGATGCCTCTCCCAGGAATCCCTGAGAAGACAATAAAAAGCCTCTCAACAAGAAACAAGAGGGACCTGAAGAAAAATAACAAAAACAAGACCTAACCAAGAGGATAGGGGGTCTCACCATGAGCTATCCTATTATGTTCATGGGTACCTAACAACATGACATTTCCACTATATGGTTACCATGCCAGGGTAGTGACCTTTGGTTGCATGGCCAAGGGAAAGGGGGTCTCATCACGAGCCAGCCTTACCATCTCTACGAAAGTGCTTGTGGGTAACATTGTCAGCTCTGGTGACCATGCCAAGCCAATGTCCTCTAGTTATTCCTTGAAATAAAAATGGAAAAGCAAATAAAGAAAAGAAATAATAAAGGCCAGAAAGGGCTTGGAAAAAATTGCATCCATGATGGGTACAACTCGCCTTCTACAAAGGCACCCACAGGTAATATCATGCATCCTTGTCTCTCACTCTACCCGTATGTCTGGACATCCCTTGTCCACATCACCTCATTTTAAATGTCTTGGATGATACCCCTTGGAGACTTTCCTTTCCTTATGGATACTAGCCCAATAGGGTTCCTTTTCCTTTTCTTCAACGTTGTATTGTGGGTCTTTGTAATATCTTTGAGCTATTGGATGATATATCAGGGTTTTTATGCATATGTATGATAATGTTAATGATGAGTCATGATTAACATTGCTATGATCCCTATGACTAATGAGCCCATGGAGGGCGAATTTTTTTATGTGCAGGACCATGCCCGACGGACAAGTACCACGTGGACTGGTACACATGGGGAGATGATTAGTTTGGACCTCCATGGGGCTGAAGAGCCCATTAGATGGTTGTTGAGACCCCATCAGGGGAAAAGACAAGATAGTTCTTGATTGAGCTTTTTCACCTTAGAAGAAGAAGGATGTTCCATCAGGGACACTTTGGCTGAGCCCAGCCTAGGGGGGTTGACCCACTTCCAGTGGAACGTTTCCTTTTGATGGCCCAGGACTTCACCTAGGAGCCATTGACGTCACCTTGAGCATGTGACAGGTTGAACATGGAAGCTGGCACGTGTGGCATGATTGGGAGGCTCAAAGAGGGCCAACGTTTTGTCATTTTGTGCTGCATTTTCCCTAAAAAGGGGCTAACATCTCCCTCAATAGGGATTGACGTCTTGCTTATGCTTAGTTAGGGTTTTTATTTGACAATTTAATGTAAAAACAATATAATTGTGGTTTGTAGCCTTGTCGGCTATTTTTAATGACCTAAATTTAATTAAAGGTCATGATACAGTATATATTGAGGATTGTTTTGCTCATTTTGATATAACTCATCACTCACTCTCTTGTGAGATCTGATTTTTCCGCCCTTGTTGGGTATTTGTTCTTTTTTAAGTGAGGCAAACTTGTTGAAGGAAGGCCTTTCTTGGCATTTTTGGCATTTCTCTTGAAGGAAGGTTTACAACTAGGGTTTTCAATGCTATTTCATCATGATATGTAAGTGTTTTTTCTATAAAACTTTTTTTTTTTTTTAAATAAAAGGTTGGATCCTGTTATATTAAAATCGACAAAAAACATAGCTGTAGGTGATGCCAGCTGTCTCGCCTAAGAAGGAAACCGGGACAGCTGGGCACCCAAGTCCAAGTGTCTCCCTGTTTGCAGAGTAAACAAAATTCATCCAAGATGTCTCTGCTACGTCCCGCCCGAAGGAAACCGGGACGAGCAGGCAAAGTCCTAAAACTGGTGCTATTGTCTAGAGCTAAGAGATAGTGATAATTATCTAACTTAAGGCATAAAATGAAATGACTGTACCATAAACAAAGTCTAGGACTACATATCAGATAACCTCTGGACCCTAGTGTGTGTCGTCGACCGTTGCTGAGTGCTTCCATCGTGCAGGAAAGGCGTAGACTCTGGCGCAAGTCGGGCACTGCTTCTTTGGTGTGGCTCGTGAATGCGCTACAAAGAACATGTCAAGGCGCTGCTCTAGTCTTGCCATGCGGAAAACCTGGTCCTCAAGCAACTTCCGCATCTCAAAGAGGAGATTGAGAAGGTCCCAGTCCGGTGTAGTGTGCTGCTCTGGGCAATTGCTGTCCACGCGCTCCTCTGTGGTGGCCACTTTGCCTCTTTGCTCGTTGGGTGCCTCTTCCACCCTGGTGGGCTCGGGGGGTGGTTCTTCCACCACATAGCATGGTGTGTATGGCCTTTCATCTCCTGGGTTGTCTTCTGCCGGTTGTGAATGACCAACCAAGCCAAAGGACGTGCCTAGGTGCCACTTTGCAGGCGCGGCGAACAGGTTGTGCTCCAGCTGAAAATCTGAGCCTCCTGTCGGAATCCGCTCTTCATCAAGAACTCTTGGAGGCCTCCTGAGCTTTTGTCCGCGTCTTCTAGTGGACATTTCCATAGCTCTTTCAAAAGTTTCCTTTTGTTTGCGGCGCGACTGCGCAGCATACCAAGCCGCCCCCCGTCGCGACCTGCCTCTGATCCTAGGCATGTTGCAGACTCTGTGAATGCCCCCAGGGCTCTCAATTGGAGTCCGAATATGAGAAAATCGACCGGGGTGCTGGTGCACCTGGGTGCTCGCGGGCAGTCGTCTCCCAAGACTCTCGACTTGAATAATGAACGCTGAGATGGTGGCTAAGGCTATGAAAGCATCCATCATTTCCACCATTAAAACCAACTGATAAATGCTGGTACTCATCTCTTGCGTGAGGGGTCTCGGCCCTTGAATGCTCCTTCGTGCGCACATGGCTCGTTAATGGGCGAGTTGACGGGAGCCAGTGGATATATTAACTTCCCGTCCCGACTCCCCTCCACGTGGCTGGATAGCCCTCCCTGTCACCCTATCCGGGAGGTGGAGATCCTTGTTGGCCAGAGCTTGACACGAGGTGAGAATCTCTAGAGCTGGTAAGCCCAGGCTGTCCCAGCAGAGAAGTTCCTCGCCCGTTTCAACTGCCTCATTTGCTAATCTGTCAGCCACTTTGTTCGCATCTCGTTTCACATGGGAAGTGATGATGCTTAGATGCGGGTGGAGGTGACAATTAAAGTCTGCTAGCAAGCTGTGGAGTCTCCAGCTTGGCGAGATCCTTTCTGGATTGCACCCATGCAAAATTTTCGTGGCTAGCCTTATAATGATTTGTGAGTCACCTTCCAGTATTAGCCTATGATGGCCTTTGCTAAGGGCCGTTTGGAGTCCTTGCAGGAGTCCTGTTAGCTCAACTACATTATTGGTAGTTTCCCCAAGGAAGCCAGCTTCCAGGCCCATGATTGCCCCGTCTGCATTCCTGAGCACTACCCCATATCCGGCCTGTCCTGGGTTGCCCTTGGAGGCTCCGTCGAAATTCACTTTAATGAAGTGTGCTGGAGGGGGAGTCCAGCTTGATGGACTATCAGGTGGGCTCGGGTTGACTTTCTGCTTTGGTAGGTTGCTTGTTATGGGCTCCCAATTCTGAAGAATGCTATGCTCCTCTAATCTGCATTTCTGATCCTCATCTGTCTAGGGCTTGCTTCTGGTTGTTTCTTGAATTAAAGATTTGACTTTATTCCAAGTGGCTTCCGGTGAGGAGGGTTGAGAGTGAAATATTCTCTTGTTACGCTCCTTCCAGATTTGCCAGAGAGTGAAACCTAGAAGTAGCGTCCAGATGTGGTTTAGGATGGGGTTGTTGAAGGAAATGTTGTTCCAGTTTTCAATTGTGTCGTTGGTGCTGCCCCGACTTCTACTGGACTTGCGCATTAGTTGCGCCCCATAGTCCCAAACCTTTTGCTTGTAGTGACATCCGTTGAAAAGGTGCTCTTTGGTTTCCTCGTGTTGTAAGCAAAGCACGCAACAAGATGGTCCGGTAAAGCCTTTTTTTTGTAGGTTATCCCAAGTCAAGGTTCGGTTGTGCACTACGAGCCACAAGAATGTGGATATCTTAGGCCAGAGAGTGGGGTTCCAAACTTGGCTCCATATGTGATCTCTCCTCTGTTCCTGGTGGTTTCCCTGCATAGAGTAAGCTTCCTTGACGGTGAAGGTGCCGATCGGGGTGTATCCCCATCTCAATATGTCGGATCCCTCTCTGTATAGGATTTTCCGGTTGGTGGCCTGGGTTTGCCAGCTTTGGAGGTTGATATTTTCAGGGACTCCAAGCTCTTGATGTGAGAGTTTCCATTGACGCCAGCGCTGCTGCTGTATTTGTCCAGTCCAAAGGTCCTTGACCATTAGAGGGGAGTTCTGATGGAGCGCTCTCTTGAGGTTGTCTAATTCCTCCATTGAGTCCAGTGATTTCAGCTGCTGCCATGAGTCTTGCCAGAAGCGTGCACTTCCTCCATTCCTCAGTTCCCAGAAGGCGTGGTTCTGCACCAAAGTGCGGTTTTGCCAGGCCGTATTCCAGATGTTGGAGCCTTGTATTCGAGTATTGTGGCGGATTATCTGATCTTCTGGGGTGTGGGGTGCATATTTGCGTTGCCACAGTTGAGCCCAGGCTGCTGAGGGATTTTTCAGCCACCTCCACCAGAGCTTGGCCCCCATCACCTGATTAAGTTTTCCAGGGTCCCTGAGCCCTAATCCTCCTTGAATTTTTGGCATGCAAAGCATGTCCCAATTGACTAGGGCCCACTTTTTGTTGGGTTGAAGGCCTTGCCAAAGAAAATTTCTCTGCAGGGTTTGAATTGCTTTAATGACTTTCTTGGGAGTCGCCACGGCGGTGAAGAGGTAAGTTGGTAAGGCTTGCAGGACAGACTTGAGGAGGACTAGTCTAGAGGCTAGATTCAAAGGGCGAAAGGTCCAGTTGCGTAGTCTATTGGAAATGGAGAGGAGAAGGCTGTCCCAAGAGATGGAAGAATCCACGGCTCCTGTGAGTGGCACGCCGAGGTAGTTGGACAGAAGGGAGCTCCTGGGTATCCCCAGAAGTCTAGAAATATGCCTCTGGACAGGGACCGGAGTGTTTAAGAAGTATAATTTGGATTTGTCTAGATTGAGCATCATGCCAGAGGCTTCAGAGAAATCAGAGAGTATGGAGTTTAGCTTGGTTTCTTCCTGGACTGAGGGTGAGTTCAATAGGAGGGTGTCATCCACAAATTGGCTGTGCGAAGGTGCAGGTTGAATGTTGTGAAGGGGGTGGCCTTTGAGGGTTCCCTCGTTGATTGCTGCTTTGATGTAACGACCCAGCCCTTCTGCTAGAAGCACAAAGAGAAAAGGGGATAGGGGATCCCCTTGTCTGATTCCTCTAGACGGCAAGAAGGGTGCGGAGGGCACACCATTGATGAGAATGGAAAAGAAGGTTGAAGAGATGAGGTTCAGGATCCAGCTTACCCAGTCTTGGTCAAAGCCAAAGGAGGTGAGGATTGCCTGGATATAATGCCAGCTTAATCGATCAAAAGCTTTTGAAAGGTCAAGTTTGATGAGCATACCTGGCATTTTGGAGGTCTTGAGGGAGTGTATGATCTCATGAGCCAAGATGACGCTATCCATGATTTGGCATCCTTCAACGTAGCCCAACTGTTCCTTGGAGATGAAAAAGGGAAATATGGGCTTGAGTCTGGTCGCGATGACCTTCGTTATGATTTTATAGATGACGTTGCAGAGGGCGATAGGCCTGAAATTATTGGGGTTGGTGATCCTCTCTTCTTTTGGTATGAGTGTGAGGAAGGTGGCGTTAAGTGCGGGCAGAACTAGACCTGAAATTCTGGATTCCTCCACTACTGCCCATACTTCCTTTCTGATCAGATCCCAGCAGTGATGGAAGAAATCCATTGTGAATCCATCTGGGCCTGGGGCCTTTCCTGCAGGCATCTCTTTGATAGCTTGGTCGACCTCTTCCTGTGTGATGGGTCTGGTTAGAGCCGAATTCTGTTCCGGAGTGACCAGAGCTGGTATGTGTTCAGTTACCCTTCTGATCGCCTCTATTCGGTCTATGTCAGGTTCTTTTAGAAGGTCTTGGTAGTATCATAACAGATCCTCCTCAATTTTCTGATGCTCCCTGATGTGATTGCCTTGGTCGTCCTCTAGGTGGGTGATTCTGTTGATGTGCCTCCTGTGCATCACGGTTCGGTGGAAAAACTTGGTGTTCCTTTCTCCTTCTTTAAGCCACTGCACTCTGGACTTTTGTTTCCATAGTATTTCCTCCTGCCTCTTTCGCTCCTCTAATTGTGCCTAGATCTGCTCCTCTTCCTCCATAAGCTCTTTCGATCTAGATCCGGAGATGAAGATCTTTTGAATCTCCTCCAGCCGGATTTCTATGAGTCGTATTCTTTGATGGATGTTGCCAAAGCTGTTTTTATTCCAGTTCTTTAGGTGCTGCTTGAAGTTCTTTAATCGCTGCTGGAACTTGTACATGCAGGAGCCCTGTTTCACTTCCGCTTGTTCCCACCAGGATTTGGTGAGTCTTGTGAAGTCCGGGTGGGATAACCAAAATTTTTCGAAGCAGAAAGGCTTGAATTTGGGGGGCTCTCCTAAGGTTAGTTGCAGTGCTAGGGGCCAGTGATCCGAGCTTGCTTTTGGTAGAATTAGACTTTCCAATTCTGAGCCCATTTCCATGAGTTCTTCCATTACCAAAAAGAGGTCTAGTCGACAGGAAATATGTTGATGACCTGATCTGCGGTTAGAACAAGTGAAGATACCGTTGTTGTTTTCTATGTCAATTAATTTTAGGTGATCAATAAGAGCTTTGAACTTACCACTGTCTTGTTCAAGTCTTTTGATGCCGCCAGTTTTTTCCTCCAATGTTAATATCATGTTGAAGTCTCCTCCTATGATCCAATTGGGGGTGGTTGTCAGGGACTTAATCAGCTCGAGCCGCTCCATGAATTTGTCTTTGTCCTGGCTTCCTTGAGGGCCATAGACATTTGTGATGGCACCTTCCTGGTTTGTGTCTATGACTGTGAAATGAGTAGTTATTGTGCCTGTGGTGGTGAAGGGGTTGATGAGTGTCACTTTGGATGGATTCCATAGGATAGCGAGTCCCCCCGAGGCCCCTGTGGAGTCTGTTGTTATGGAGGTGCATTCCCACCATATGCGCTGAAAGATGGTGTCTGCCTCTGCTCCCTTACATTTGGTTTCTTGGAGCAGCAGTATGTTTGGTTTCTCTGCCATGATGCAGTCTCGGAGGATCCGGTGCTTGGATCTGCCGTTTATTCCTCTTATGTTCCAAGTCATAATCTTCATCATTAAACAGGGGGAGATGAGTGGAGGTATCCCTCCGAGAGCTTGTGTATCTGTCCCGAGTTTATCATGAGGTTTCCTGCTTCCTTGATCAATTGATGCGTAGTCTTCTGTCCTCTTCTCTTGTTTTCATGGAGGACTTTCTTGGGGTCAGAATTCGGATCCATGGCTATGCCTAGACGAGCTGTGGACCCTGCGGAGGAGTTGATGAAGACCTTGTGTACCTTGCAAAGTTGATCTTCCGGAAGGGCCTGCAGGTTCTTCTGTTTGAGGGCCTCCTCCAACTGTTCCAGATCTATGCCAGCTAATTCTCGTTCATCCAGCTGCATCGGTGTTTCCCCATCGCCCTCGCCCTTTTCCTCCAAGTGGGCTTCGTCATTATGCGGGGGAGGGATGGTCTGCATACCTTTCCCTTGTGACTTTTGGGGGATTTTGTGCGGATCCTGCATGTCCTCCTCTTCAGGTAGCTTCTCTAAGATCTCGTAGGAGTTCCGGGTGGTTATATTCTGCTTGGGATCTGGAGTCGGCTTCTTTGGTGGGTTTTTCCTTTTTGATGTGACTATAACGAAGCCATCCTTTTGCATTGTATCATTTGCTTTTGTGACTTGTTTGATTAGAGGGCAGTTCCGGTAGAGGTGTTCGTGCTCGTGGCATCTTCGACATCTGAACGATATATGCTCATAGTCCAGAGTTTGTTGTCAGTCCTCATCCTGGTATTCAAGGGTTACCGTACCTGGGAGTGCTTTGGATATATTCATATACACGCAGATCCTGGCATAAGAGGTGTATTTTCGTTGCCTTGTTGCTTCTGACGCCTTTACATACTGCCCTAAGGTGTTGCCTATACCCATTAAGATCTCTTCCAACTAGAACTCTTGTGGCAGTGAGTATAAACGTATCCAGACCGGAGCCATGGTGAAATCCTCCTTATCTGGGCTGAATCTTTCGGTCCAGAAGCGGAGAAATAACCCTGCCGAGTTGAAGAAATACGGGCCATTTTCAAAGATTCTGTCTTTGTCCTCCATGTTATAAAAGATGACTATGAAGAAACCCTTGGAGCTGAGTTGTAGCTCATAATCCCCTTTGGGATTCCACCAGTGCTTTATCCATTTGATGAGGTCTTTTTCTGTCGGCCAGAGCCCTAAAAAATTGCCAATCAGTGCATGCTCCCTCATGAACTGCATGTGCTCACCCACCCTGGTTGAGCTAATGAGATATCTTGGAGGCTTCTCCATTTGCAGGATGCATTTGCCAGGCTCCCAGGTTCGGGGTTTCTTCGTCTGAGAAGTCCCGGCATCTGTCTCCATGTCCGCTTTGAGTCCTTGCTCCTGAGAAAGGATCTGTTCCCAGATTTGCGGCGGTGGCTCGAAGGTGGGACGTATTACCCTGGTTCTTGACCTTTCGTTAACCACGACATTGCGATATGAGGGGGGTTTCCCCCCCCCCCCTGCGCCCATACTCCCGTAACAGTGGGGGCCAAGGGTTGAAGACGGATTCTGGTATGTGTTCTTGCTGGTGCTGCTTGGGTGGTGCTCGGCCGCCGGAATCGTGCAGATCTATTGTTTCTGCGGACCCTCCTCAGCGCTCCTATACTATGTATATCCACTCAATGAATCTTATCTAACAACTCATCAATGTTTGGAATAGGGATTTCTATAAAACTTCTTAATTGAATGGTTGTAGTCTTATATTCTTGCATTTATTATAATTTTTTCTGATTTTAAAACCCTAGGGGACAAACACACAAGTAGGTCGTTGTCTCATGTCCCCTAAAAGAGAAATTCTCAGCCATTGAAGAAGGAAGGAAGATCCTAGCCATTGCTACACTCTTGTTACTTCTTCCCCTGTGCTAGTCGTACCTTTTAAAGGTCAAGAAAAAGGAGACATCCCAGGCCTAGGTTATCTACACCTAGGGTCGTCTTGCTCCTAGGTTTTGGTGATAGGGCCTTTCCTTTGCAACACTCTCCCTCACCTCACTCTCGTGTCTTGATGCTAGCCATTTTGCTAAGATAAACCTAAGGAAGGAGGAGAGAGCATGAGGCCTTTCTTAAGCAACACCAGAGTGAGCCTCTTTCCCCTAGGGTTTTGATTCTGGGGCCCTGCCATTGCATCACCTCAGAACCCTTCCCTCTCATCCTTAACATTTTTCCCTTCAACCTTGTGTCCTCTCTTGAATTGAATCCATTTACCCTTAGGCATTGATCTCAGGTCTCCAACGTTGAAGTGATAGTGGTCAAACAAACTCTTAAAACTTTTATAATTTGAAACCCCAGCTAACAACTAACCCTAATAAGGATGACATCATACTTGGTTATTCCATCTTGACACAACATTTTCTATTGATCAGTAATTAAATGGTGTTTTAAAGCATTTATTTAGTAAGGGATTGATTCGATATATTGTTTTCTACATCATCTCAATATTTATTGATGGATTGATATCGTTCCATTGCTATATTAATTAACATTGATCTCGTCAATATCTATTGTCATAATTGCTAAGATATTGATATCAGATAGTCATATGAAGTACAAAACCATTGAATTATAGCCTACATATATTGTTTTTCTATTGTCTTGTTCCAGGCAGGTGTTCTCATTTGGGGCTACACTTCATTATTAGTTGTTTAGTCAGACTATCTGATCTTGGTGGTAACCTATGAGGAGGGATTTTTTACTCTGACCTTTATACCTTAGCCTCTTCAAAATCCCAGGTTACCAGGGACATCTCCCCTGGGCCTAACCTCCCTAAATAGAAAGAACCTCCCCATTGTGGTGACATTGGGTGGGGTAGGTTCTTGTTACGCCAGTTTGGCCTCTATCTTCTAGCCATTTGACCTAGCTACAAACTGTGCGATAACACCTCCTACCCAAAAGTTGGATGTACACAGTGTGTAGTTGATGAACCCAAAGGCCAACCAACAACCTGAATGAAAGAAGAAGCAACGAAAAAAGAAGGGTAAAGGGGACAAAAAGGCTAATAACAATGTTGGCGGGGGAAAAACAAAGAAGAGAAAGTTGAAGTATCTATGTAACCTTTGCATGGAGGACCATCCAAATCACCTGTTCCCTTGAATTGTAGAGGCCCATAAGATATTGGTGTAGCAACAGCCTATTGTGATGACAAACCCATTTTCACATGGAAAAAACATGGCTCAAGCCTCAACATCTTCGAGTGCGGAAGGGAGCAATCAGGGACCCCCTGTGTCTACTAGTAATACCTCGGCCGCAAATGTTTACATATTAAAAGGTGATGCTCATATAGTGACCAGGTCCTAAGATTATGGAATGTCAGAATCTGGTGAAAAGAGTAAAAAATCCACAAACCCACCAGTTCCTCTCCAGATTGTGAAGATGATGTGTGAAACAATGACAAGCATCCCCAAAGGTGCGTTCAAGAAATCTTCTTATAATACAAACTTGAGGGATTCCAAAAACTACTCTATTATAGAGGATTTGGCACAAACCCCTTGTGCGATGTCCACTTTGGAAGTCCTCCATAGCTTCCCTTCGCAGAGAAAGGCCCTTTTATCTGCCTTGGGATCTGCAGATGCTTGTAACCCGGGAGCGATCATTCTCAATCCAACCAACTTGAAACCTCGTCTTCCTTACCACGTTGCATTTCATATAGTAGTGGCTTACACCATGAAATATTTTACTTGAAATATATTATGCACGGTGGTTGACGAAGGTGCCTCGACATGCGTGATGTAGTTGGCGTGTTGGAAGGCCATTGGTGATCCAGGGGATCAAATTTTGCTCAAAATTCAAAGTGATCAGAATCACTTCAAATCAAATGGGAGTGTAGGCCTCGTCTTCACGAACCCAACGCAACTCATTTGGGTTCAAACGGACGTCGGATGAGAGATATATCGCATTCTGTTCAAAATGACAAACAAGTAAAAAAAAATATGTTGATTGTATAGTCCATACAGATGCTGACGTGGCAGACCGTATGACACATGGCAGAGCCGTATGACATGTGGTAGGGCCATATGACATGTGGCATATGTTGGTTGGTAGTCATGTGGATGAGTTGGTGCATGACACGTGTCATTGGTGGTGAATGGAATGCTAACACGTGGCCCAATCAATGGCCGCCATGTGTCACCCTGGTGTTGGTTTAAAATTTATGTTGTTGGCCGGATTCGACCCAGCGACCTACGGGCAAGGGAAAAGCTTTGGGAAGGGCCACCAAACCGGCGCGCCACCCACATGGTTCTTAACATTAAACCTTTTAAAAATTATTTAAATTTGAATAGTTTTGAAATGGGCGCGGTTCGGGCCGAGGATTAGCCCCGGCCCCCGGTCATATGTGTATACAATATAACCACTGATGCACACCTCCAACCCATTACCATATGGTTTTAAATGTGGCCTTTTTATATATGTGCGTGGTCATATGGTGGCCCATGTGCCCATGGCTTTGGCGGTTAGGGGCTAGCCGCATAACCATCCTACAGTTCGCACCGTTTGTGTGGTTGCGCCCGGTGCTAAGTTTTAACACATAAATGCGCATGGGGGCTAGGTTGAGGAGAGAGAGGTGCATTTTGGCAATCTAGAGACAACAAATTTGAAGGGGAACTTCCAAGAAGACTATCTTCTTCAATTTTTGGCCAAACGAGGTGCCAAAAAAGCCCAGCTAGCGGTTTTTGGACGTTCTGAAGCCATTGGAGCCATCTATTTGGAATTTTGAGCATTTTAAAGCACATAGTTTAGCACTTTGAGAAAATAATACAAAAGATCCATTGGAAGTTGGACCAGGGGATGTATCCCAAGAGAGGGGTGAACTCCTTTATCATTTGCTGTGTTATTTGTTTTCTGTTCACTGTTATTTGTTGTTGTTTATATGCATCTTGAATGTGTAATTTATGTTTAAGGATAAATTCATGAGTGCGGACACAGACCAATCTCCCCAGATCCACCTAGATCTGGAACAAAACGTGACAGAATACTACCCTTCCCCTAGATCTAGACTATTGAAATGAACTAAGAGAAATGGATGGCAAACATACCTTATGAACGCTCTCCTTTAATCTCTGTTGTTCCTTTAGAAATGGATGGCAAACTTACAACCTGAGCCTTGATGTTGTAGGCCTCCTTTTGATGGCTCCTAGCTTTGACACACACACTTGCTCATGCATGAAGAAGTTGAACCACATATGATGACCTTACTGCTGTAGCATCAATCTTCCATACAGTCTTGCACCAATTCTCCAATCAATCTCTTGCTAGCTTGCTTCTTCTCCCTTAACCTTTTCCATGAGCAATCCCCTCAATATATAGGAGAAGATTGATTAGTTACTTGGATAGGGAATGATCCCAAGATATCTGGGAAGTCAGTACTTTGCCAACCATTCGAAAGCCAACTCACCCTT
>ML797960.1:42572-56236 GCA_009831015.1 Picea engelmannii | reverse complement strand
TACATAAAAATACAAGTACGTTATGCACAAATGACTCATGCATAGTACTTCTTTAAGTACAACCCATTTCTGGGTTCACTCAAAGGTACCCCATCATAATCCACTAGTTCATATGCCCCCTTTGCCAAAACTTTGCTAACAATATAAGGCCCACACCACATTGGTTCGAATTTCCCAGCTCCTAAGACATCTTTATCTTGCTCATACAAAAGAACAAGATCTCCTTCAGAGAAGACACGAGGTTTGACATGCTTGTCATACTGTGCCTTAACACGTTTTTTCTAGGCTTCGATTACCAAGGTAGCATCGCGACAAGTCTCGTCTAATCGCATCAAATACAACAGATGTTCCTCTTTGACAGAAGTATTAGGTAAGATCTCTACAGCTAGTTTCAAAGACGGTATTTCGCATTCTATGGGTAGAATGGCTTCCATGCCATAAACTAATCGAAAATGCGTGAAACCTGTGGCAGACTTAACAGACGTCCGATATGCCCACAATGCCGAGAATAACATTGTGTGCCAGCTGGATTTATGGATTCCTATCATCCGTCGAATCATAGTTATAAGAACCTTATTGATGGCTTCGACCTGGCCATTGGCCTGTGGATAATAGGGAGTTGAGATATCATGACGAAGGCCCAACTTCTGGGTAAGTTCAAACATCATATTACTTCTAAAGTGACTACCATGATCAGTAACGATAGCCTGAGGAACACCAAAATGAGTAATGACATGGTTGAAAAGGAAAAGTGCTGCAGTCTTCCCAGTATTATCGAATGTCGGCATTGCCTCGGCCCATTTAGTAAAATAATCAACATCAACAATAATGTACCCATGCCCCCCGGCCGAGTGAGGGTGACATGTCATGAAATCAATGCCCCATTTAGTGAAAGGACCTACGGAGACTACAGGATGAAGGGGAGCAGGATGCAACCTAATCTTTTGACTATAGGTCTGGCAGGAATGACACTTCTGAACAACGATAATGCAGTCATGAAACAACGAAGGCCAAAAATATCCTGCACGTAAAAATTTTTGAGCAGTAGAATACCCAGACATATGTCCACCAGATGCTCCAGAGTGGCAGTCATTCAAATCTCTCTCGGCTTCTTCAAAAGTTAAACAACGTCGAAACACAGAATCAACACCTCGACGATAAAGAGTATCGCCGAGAATAATATAAATTACACGCTTGATAACGAACACAACGTTGTTCGGCACTAGACAAAGCAGGCCAGAAAGTTTGAGTCTGGAGATATATAATGATATCTCCGTACCAAATATCGTCGGTACTTATAAGGAAAAGTGACTCATCAGGTAACGAATCAACTGCTACTTTTTCCGTGGTAGTGTGGGGAAAATCACAAATCAACTCAGCGAAAACCAAAGACTTCTTCGATGTGGCTCGATCAAATTCCAAATCGAACTCCTGGAGAATAACAATCCATTTGGAGTACTTTCCCCCCAGCAATTGACGAGTCAAAATATGTTGCATGGGGTTACAGTGTGAAATCACGATAGTTTTCCTAGTAAGGATGTAATGACGAAAACGTTGAACTGCTTGAACAGCAGCCAAGGCCAACTTTTCAACATGTTGGTATTTAATTTCTGTAGAAGTTAAACTTCGACTCAGGTAATATATAACATGCTCATCATGGGAATCATCCTCTTGAACGAGAACCATGCCGATAGTATACTCGGACGCAGCTAAATAAAGAAAGTAATCTCGACTATAATCCGGAGGAAAAAGAAGAGGAGCTTTGGTAAGGGACAACTTCAGGGCTTCAAAGGCATCGTTGGCAGCTGTATCCCAAACAAACTCAGAACCTTTCTTTAAAAGACGTGTAAAACCATGAGTAATCTCGGCATAATTCAGAATGAACCTATGAAGAAAGTTTGCTTTCCCCTGCAAACTTTGTAACTGGCGTAAGGTAGAAGGAGGAGGGAGATTAAGAATCGCCTCAACCTTGATAGGGTCCACCCAGATCCCATGGCGTGAAACAATAAAACCAAGGAGACGGCCAGATTCTACGCAAAAGACACATTTATGCGGATTCAAGCGAATGCGATAGAATCTACAACGAAGAAAAATCGCACGGAGATGCATAGGGTGATCGACACGACGTAAAGAGTGAGTCGGCAAATCGTCCAAATAAGGTTGAACAATATGATTGATATCATGAAATGCGTAAGACATAGCACATTGGAACGTAGCACCTGCGTTCGTTAGACCGAAAGGAATTTTATGGTAGGCGAAAGTACCCCAAGGACAAATAAAAGATGTTTTGTGTTGGTCCTCAGGAGCGATATTGATTTGATTATAGCCGGAAAATCCATCCATGAGGGAAAATATTTCACTGCCGGCACAATCATCGACGATCTGGTCGACGAAAGGGGTTGGAAAATTGTCCTTAGGACAAGCTTTATTGATATCCCGATAATCAACACAAACACGAATACTACCACCCTTTTTATTGATCGGTACGTGGTTAGAAACCCACTCTGTCAATGCCACAGGGCAAATAAAACCGGCTTTGAGAAGTTTTTCAACCTCAAGTTTAATGGCCGCGGCTTTACGTGGATGGACAGGACGGAGGCGCTGCCAGACTGGTTTGGCTTCGGGGTATGTCTTAATTTCGTGGACCACAATGGATGGGTCAATACCTGACATTTCTTCATAACTCCATGCAAAAATATCATGAAATTCTTTAAACAAGGAAGTGTAAGTTACAATTTCGTCTGGAGAAAATGAAGCTCCAATATGAACGTTCTCGACTATCCCAGGTTTCACTGAAATATTTATGGGTATTGTGGGCGAAATGTTACTTAGGTTCCCTTCATCAAACACATCTCGTATAGATCCAGGAACGGTCGTAACGACAGCAATGGTCGACGGAGTCAAAATCCGTTGGTAATTCTCAAGAGTCTGTTGTTCCAGAAATAGTATGGAACGATGATGCCCATCGTCCCAAGGGGTGTCATCCAAGATGGACATGATCATCTCGTCAGTTGGAAAAACAACATGAAAAGGATCAGGAGACAAATCCTCACAAGAAGAAGTAGTAGGGGTTGTCGATTGAATAGCTTGGTAGGCAGACTCAACCGGACTTAATGGCATAACGTTGCCAAAACGAACATGATCTCCAGGATCAGGGACTATCCAAGGGTCAGCAGACACTGGAAGTTCACGAGGCATGGTAGATATCATGTTAATAGATGCAACTGACAGGCTTGGAATATTGGGCGGTGGTGGGAAACGAACATGATCTCTAGGATCAGGGACTATCCAAGGGTCAGCAGACATTGGAAGTTCACGAGGCACGGTAGAGATCATGTTAATAGATGCAGCTGACGGGCTTGGAATATTGGGCGGTGGTGGTATGGGAAAAGTACCCATTAACGACGAATATTTTAAAAGACCGACTCCAACATTCTCATAACCCGGTGGGGTGTTTGCTATGAACGACACGTTGCCTGTGCGAGTATCGGTATTAAAGAAAGCAAGTTGATCAACCGTAACTACTCTTCCCTGGTGAGGAAAACGTAGGACACGGAAAAGGGTTGACACGACAGCACGCATAGAATCGACCCAACTTCGACCAAGGAGAAGATTATAATCTAGGGGAGTATAAAAAACTTCCACTTCCACCTGGACGGTCTTGCCTTCGAGAGTAACGGGAAACGACGGAAGAACACCGTAAGGTTTGAAACCAGAGCCATTGAAGGCTCGCAAAGTGTTTAGTGATTCGGTCAACGGTGGAGAGCCAATGGATTTTCAACAAGAAAAAGACATTATGCATGTAGAGGAACCCTCATCAACAACTGTCCGGCAAATGCTCTTGTCGGCAACAACAACTTGTATTTGAAATGCAAGCTGTGCGGGTAATCTTGGAACATGCTCTGCAAAGTCAAAGACTATTAAATTCTCATCTGTAGGATCGATTCCACCTATGGCTTTCAACAGGGCCCTTCGCTGTGCAGGACAAGATTGAAGGACTTCAAGGGCAGACATCGCGGAAGGTGCTTGAGCCAGATCTTCTACAATGCTGTAGTTCTGAGCCGCACATGCATGAGGATTGAATGCCGATTTCTTAACGACACCTTTGGGGGGTGGCCATATAACTGTATCAAGGTTCGGTCTTTCGAGATGAAGAGGACCGGTTGTGGGTGGATTCGGTGGAGAAGGCTGTATCAGATCAGGCGGAGAATCGTCAATCTTCTCCTTAGAAGGAGTATAGTCTTTATCTCTAGTGGTAAGTGTAATGTTGTCTTTCTTGGAATCACCTGTGCACATCAAAACATAGGATTGTGTAGATGTAGAAGCAGAGGGTTGGTCATGGATGACCAACGAAGTCTGTTTTTGAGATGGGAAGGGTTGAGACAAGACAGTCGGAGTAGAAGGTTTCGGTGTGGATTGAAGGAACTTATGAACTTCGGCACATCTCGGACAATCCTTCGTGTAGTGATCGTCACTACACATAAGGCAAGGATAGCGTGGCTTGCGCTTATCTCGGTCATCAACAGGAGGAGATTTGGTTTGCTCATTCGGATTAGCGTTTTTACTCTCCTTATTCTTGCCTCTCCCTTTCTTGGATTTATTCTTACCAGCAGGCGTGGATTGAACAACGTTCACTTCAGAGGTTTTACCGACGGGAGGAGCAGGAGACGGAGCATTTTGAACATTAGAAGGAGTGGATTTGGGGGTTGTAGTTGACACGGAATGTGAATGGGCATGAGTGGTCCCAATCACACCATCAGCTGCATGTGAAGCAACTAGAGCAGTAGAAGTGCTGGAAGTACTAGGACGAGGTAAATCAGGAAGTAAGTCATACAAAGTGCCCATTTGCGAATAAACAAGATCTAGATACTGAGCGTGACTTATAGCCTGCTCTTCAGTAACAACACCGCCCATGGCAATGTCTTTTCCAATTTTGTTTACAAATGATTTTGTAAACCATTCGGCCAGTAACTGATCGGGAATCTCAAGTTTAATAAGACGTCTCCTCCTTCTCCACTCATGAATGTGATCAGAGATATGAGTGCTGGAACCTTGTTTAAAGGAGGTTAAAATCTCAGTCCTTGTATCGTAACGAATCGGTAACTGGTAATGGGTGAGAAAATCCATCACAAGGGTGTTGAAATCTAAAAAGAATCCTCGTGGTAATTCAATGTACCACTTCGCAGCAGCACCTGTAAGGGTGCGTTGAAAAAGACGCAATCTAATGGAGTCGTCCATCAATGAGTTAGATGAACACCACAAATGGAAAGTCATGACATGATTATTTGGGTCCTCTCCCACCTTCCCATCGAATTTCAGGATGTCCGATGGAAGCTTTGCAGGAATCACAGGCCATTGGGGAGAGTGACGAATAGGATCATTCAAAATCCTAGACAAATCTGGCAAATCCAAAGTAGCAATAAAAGGCAATTGCCGATTCACTTGAGGATACTGGTGACTTTGGGGTGGAAGCCCTGTCGGTAAACCAGTGGGACTGTATGCAGTCTGCCCCCAGAGGGAGGATCCTGGTTGGTTTGGTGGTGGTTGAATCGGATAATAACCCCAAGGATTTTGACCGTGAGCTTGAGTAGTGGCTTGAGGTTGAGTAGTCTGTCCTGAACCCCAAATAGGATTAGTCACACCTGGATACGGTTGGCCTATAGTAGGGACAGCTTGCTGCCCCCCAGCATTTGGAGGAAAATGTTGCATAAGTTGACTCCAATACTGGGCCAATGCAGGAGGTATGTTTTGTCCTAAAGGTGAGTTGGGTCCCCCAACCAAAGGGACATTTCCACCTGGAATTTGTGTACCAACCGTAGGTTGCGTATTAACTATGTTTTGTCTGGGAAAAGGAAAAGGAATCGTACTACTCTGACCACCAAAAGGATTCTGGACATTAGGTGCAACGGTCGGGATAGTGCCACCAGGATTAAAGTTGCCAGGAGGAAAAAGTTGAGGAGGGAGCGTCAGGATGAAACCGGGAATAGGATGCCCAGGAAACTGAGGACCACTTGGAGAACCAGCAGGTGTTTGTGGAGGTCTTGGATGTGGAACATTCAACGTAGGATTCAATGCATGGTAACCAGGGGGTAAATTAGGATTGACCTCAAGTTGTTGCTGGGTATTTATAGGGGCAAGAGTTGTTGCCGGAATCTCAGTTTGGACACTCTAAGTAATAGCAATATGGGCCATCTCGGGAGGAAGAATAAAACGGTAAGTAGTAGTTGCGAGTGTAGTTTCTGGTTCAGGAGACTCAGTACCAAATAAGACTCGTCGGAAATCACCCGACCAAAAAGGACCTCGGCCTGCTACACCGTGAGAAGGCCCAACAATTGATTAAGAAGGTGGAAGATCGTCACCCGAAAGATGAAAACGTCCTGTAGGTCGTTCACCACGACGAATGCGATAATCCTCTATAGTATTATGAATTCAATATTCTGTAAGAGGATCAGTAGTTTTGACTTGTGGAGGTGGTGTAACAACTTCTGGGACGTCACTTATGTCCGCAGATGGTAGAGTGACCAGAGGAATTTCACCTGGACGAGGAGAATCTTCAGGAGTATCCTTAGGTGTGTCCGTATGCAAAGGTTGTGAAGCTTCCGGATGTTCCAGAGACAAACCTTGCATCCTACGTGAACGTCGCGGGGGAGAAATTGTAAACAATTATTCAACTCCCCAACGAAATCCTAAGGCCAACTACGAGTAACAAACAACACACACTAGTAAACAAAAATCTAGAAGCAATCACCAAGTAAACAATACCTTCTAATATCGAAGCCACTAGTTGGTGATGAAATCCAACGTCACAACAACGAAACGATAAGGGGCGGGGCTAAGGTGGAAAAGTTACATTGACGACCTGCTTAACAGACTTACGCCCTAGTGCAAGCTCCCACACATAATCGTGGGTATACCCTCCAAGGAGCCCGAGTGAGTTTGGTCAACGTCAATTCCAGGTACTGTGAAGACTTTCCCCTTCACAGTCACCTTGGGTAAGTACTTAGAGAGAAAGGCCACTAAGGTTACCACAGACAACAGTACTGCCTGGGGAAACAGTCGTCAGTCCAATCCACATGCAAGGGCAGGGTATTGAGCCTGAAATCAACTCAAAGGCTTCCACTCATAATTGTGGGTATACCTTGGAGTGACCCCCGTAATACGTGAAATCTCTACACTGATGTCAACAAAGCAGGTTAGTATCTCTGCCAACACCAATGCAACCTAATTCTTGACCCTTGTGTTAGAAGGGCTTCCCAGGACAATATGTGGCCAATGGAATTTTACACTCCCTATTCTCAAGATACTATTGTGTGTTTTTGAGCTTTGGAGAGTGTGTCTTTCTTCCTACTCCAAAGCACTAGCCTAGCTATATGTTGGTGTAAAAGAGCCCTATAAAAGAGTTACTAGATCAATTTTAATATTACACAAAGTTTTTAGTGGCTGCTGTTTACTCAAAGGCAGTGGAAATGAAACTCATGAAATGTGACTCTGACCCAAATAATGCAAGGATATGAAGAAGTATAATCTTTTCATTCGATGAATCCTAGCTATGGGAGAGAGAGAACAATTTCTGAATCAATACGAATGCTACAATGTAAATGAATGCTCAATTTCCTTTTAGAGACCAATGCAAATAATCATGTATCAATGAACAGTTTCGAAATGTCTTTTGCAAAACTTCAATGCTCAAAAAATTTTACAATTTTGATTTTCAATGTTTGCAACAAAAGAAAAAACAAAACTTGAAAGAAAACAAGTGGTTCACTTTCCAAGAAGAACTCTGATAACAAAGAAAAGAAAATCAAATCATCAATACCAAATAATCAATGACAACCCAACCAAAACTTTCAATGATAGTAAAAACACAAAGCAAACCAAGGGGTTTCTTAATGCAAATGAAAATTGTCCTTTTGAATCAACATTCAAATAAGAAACACCAAACTCTTAACTTCCAATCAATCACTGATTCTTAACCAACAAGACACATTCAACTCCAGTAATCAGAGAGCAAAAGAATGCCAATAAAGGCTAAGAGATGAAAGTCAAGTTACCAAAGCAAGAAAAGCTTAAAAACCCTAAATCAGATCCAGTAAGCAAATTAAGCAAAAGATATGTAAACCAGTGAGATAAAGTGTCAAAAAGATGTAAATTAACCTTACTCAGCTATTGCAAAAATCAAAACTTGAATTCAAAAATTTTCAAAAATATGTTCGCAGGCTGGTGTTTAACACAGTGCGAGAATATCAGATTCTCGCAGGCAAGTGTGAAGCAGAGTGCGAACTAGTCGCACTGAAACATATGTGCAGACTGCGAACTTCAGTAGTTCTCACAAGCTTCTAATGATGACAGTGCGAGAATCCCTGAAAGTGAGAAAAAATTTGAAAAATAAAGCAAAATTTTAACTAACTTTTTGACCCAGAAGGTCTCTCAGGGTATCCTGAAGACTCGGAGATTTACAAATCAGGAGAAAAAGGCAACAAGAGAAAATGGCCACAAAAAGTTCAAAAACCATAAAGACAAAAGGGATAAGTTCCCCAGTGGAGTCGCCAATTTTGTTTAAGGATAAATTTGTGAGTGCGGACACAGACCAATCTCCCCAGATCCACTTGGATCTGGAATAAAACGTGACAGAATACTACCCTTCCCCTAGATCTAGACTATTGAAATGAACTAAGAGAAATGGATGGCAAACATACCTTATGAACGCTCTCCTTTAATCTCTGTTGTTCCTTGCTCTACTCCGATGCTCTTGCGTCGTTCCAATCACAACAACACAAACCAATCACAGCAAATGCAGATTAATGTATTCAATACCTAGTCTATACATGTGATCAAGGAATCATGTAATAAGATGAAATCATCATTATGGGAAAGGGACATATTACTGTATTGCATTAAATGAAAGATAAACTTACAACCTGAGCCTTGATGTTGTAGGCCTCCTTTCGATGGCTCCTAGCTTTGACACACACACTTTCTCATGCATGAAGAAGTTGAACCACATATGATGACCTTACTGATGTAGCATCAATCTTCCATATAGTCTTGCACCAATTCTCCAATCAATCTCTTGCTATCTTGCTTCTTCTCCCTTAACCTTTTCCATGAGCAATCCCCTCAATATATAGGAGAAGATTGATTAGTTACTTGGATAGGGAATGATCCCAAGATATCTGGGAAGTCAGTACTTTGCCAACCATTCGAAAGCCAACTCACCCTTCTAGAAGATTCCTTCTAGAAGGATCGACAACTTATCCATTTTCCTCCTTTAAAAACAAGTTCACACCCTGGCCTTGAGCACAGTGCGAGAGGTTCGCACTCCAACTGAATGCAGCCTGCGAGAATTATACATTCTCGCAGGAGAATATATATCCAGCCTGCGAACTATCTTTAAAATATGATTTTTGGAAGATGACAAGTGTAACCTTTTCTCAGGAAAATGTTCTTATTGAAGAGTTTGATATTCTATCATCATGTCATTATCATGTCATCATCTCAATGACCAAAATTGTGGATAACAATTTCTATAAAAGTTTTGTTTTCAAAATTGATCCATTTGCATTTGAACACATGAATTAAAACTTGCAAATATTTTCAAGAATACAAGTCTTCATCATTTTTAGATCAATTGGCCAACCCATTTTTTCTCCGTCACCTACATTGCTTATGACAATCGACGGTCATTCGTTCAGACCACATGGAATCATTCCTTCTTTCCCCATGCAGTTAGGAGGAAAGACCATGTGCATCGAAGTTGAATTGGTCGATGTGCCTCTCGAATACAACCTTTTGTTAGGAAGGCATTGGACCTATGCAATGCATGCAGTGGTTGCTACATTCTTTCGAATCTTGTTGTTTCCACATGAGGGTCGAATTGTGACCATTGACCAGTTGTCCTTCTCCCATCCTGATCCTTCATCGAGGGAATCCATGGTCCTGATGATTGATAATCCTCATCTTGGCACTGTCAACATAGGGATTGGTTTGTGTACATCGTTGATGGGTACTTTCAATTACCTACCTCCTTCTGGTGATGTCAAGGTCATATCAACTGCCCCCAACCAACCTAGGGCTAACATTTTTCAATTGTCATTGTTCTGAATGACTTACTTTCATTATCCGTGGACTCTTCCTTCCCCATCGACCACGATGGAAGGGACGTGGACTTTTGGCATGGCCATGCCCTTGTCCACGATAGAAGTTGCGTACAACATTGTCCAACAATCTTTGACCGACCCTGATCTGACTCCCGCACATGAGTTAGATCGAGTTCTCGAGTCTATTTGGGTTGAAGGTTCTCTTGCCACTATATATTCTTTAGACCTAGTCTTTCCCTCAGATGAGGCGATTCTTGAAGCATTGTTTGGTCCGGACAGACCCCAGGATGATCTCCATCATAGATCATACTTCCACCTGGAGTTAAGGAGAATAGAGGCAATCGAATTTGTTTTTACTATGACTGGAGATAGGTCTTGTCCTATTATTCCTCTGGATATGCACACATTTTACGCCTTGGTTAATATGGAAAGTATTGTTGAAACGATCCCCATATATATCTCTAGAACCTCTGGCATTGTGGAGAATGTTTTCTTTGGAGCAGACTGCTCCCTCGAAGAGATTCGAATTTATATAGAGTTGTTTAAACAATTATGCGACATCTTTTCCTAGTCTTACGAGGAAATTCTAGGCATATACCCAAGAATTGTTGAACATGAGATAACGACTTATCTTGATGACAAGTCGGTCCGACATAAGCTTTGTCCGATAAATCCTCAGAAAGAAACAAACTTTAAGGTTGAAGCAGAGAAATTTCTTAAAGTCGGTTTTATCTACCCCATACAGTTGACAGAATGGGTGTCAAATCCCATTCTAGTTAACAAAAAATAGGGTACGATTCGCGTATGCATGGACTTCCATGACTTGAACAAGGTATGTCCGAAAGATAATTTTCCCACCCCTTTCATCGATCAGATCGTCGATGAATGCGCAAGCTGTGAGGTATTTTCATTCATGGACATTTTTTTGGTATATAACCAGATTTAGATTAAACCCGAAGACTAGCATAAAACATATTTTATCTTTCCTTGGGGCACATTCGCTTATCGTAAGATGCCTTTTGTCTTGAATAATGTTGGAGCCACTTTTCAACAAGCCATGTATTTTTATTTCCATAACCTTAGACATATAATCGAGGCATATCTTGATGATCTAGCATCACGCTCTCGCAAGAGATCTGATCATTCCACACACCTCCGACTAATCTTTGAATGATGTCACTACTATCAGATTCACTTGAACCCTAACAAATGCAGTTTCTGCATGACGTTGGGTCGTCTCTTAGGTTTCATTTTTTCGACAACAGGGATCATGGTCGATCCTCTTAAGTTTGAGGCAATAGTTCAGTTGCCTCCCCCATGCATAATACCCCAGCTTCAAAGCTTACAAAGGAAAGAGAACTTTCTTCGTCGTTTTGTCGCGAACTGCACCAAGATCACTAAAGGGTTCATGATTTTATTGAAAAAGGGAGTCCCTTTCTATTGGGATGAAACCACTCAACGCTCTTTTGAAGCATTTAAACACGCCCTTACGCCTTCCCCTCTGCTCTGACCTCCTGATTATAACAGAGATTTCTTGTTGTACTTAGGCACTGCAAAGTCGACCATTGGCATGGTCTTGGTTTAGGAGGATGATCTGGTCGAGGATCATGTTATTTATTACCTGATTTGAGGCCTGGTTGAGCCATAACTCAACTATTCCCATGTTGAGAAGCTTGCTTTGGCAGCAGTTCATGTTGTCCAGTGGTTTCGTCATTACATTCTACTTCACAAGACCACCGTCATTGTCATCGTGAATCCATTTCAATATGTGTTGATGTTCAGCCCTAATGTTGTCTCATTACCCCTTAATTGGGGCATATTATATTAGTAATGTTATTTTATTTATGTCAGCTTTAGGCCATTAGTTGTAATTATACCTCCTAGTCTCCTATATATACCAAGGAGACATTTTCATTTTGAATCATCTTGTACTTGAACATTTAAGTGGGGTAAAAGGAGGTTTCCCTCTTGAAGAGGCTTATTATCTGAAATTATCTCTTTTTCAAGGCGTTGATTACTTTTTCTGAGGTTTTTCTATGCTATATTGATATTTGATTCTTAACATATGGTATCAGAGCTCAAGGTCTTGGGGTTTCGCTGCTACATCTAAGAAACCTTGGAATTTTCGCTATAAGTTTGTTTCTACAATGTTTCAGAAGGAACGTCTTGGAGGATATTTAGTAGATGGATCAAGGTATGTTGGGTTAAAAATTCATCTCCTGAGGCCTTATAAATTCAGAGATACATCCTATACAAGATAGGGTTCTGGAATCATCCTGAATTGAGTCATTGCGGAATTTTCTCTATAAAAACTTTTCTGTAACATTTCAGACCCTGAAATCTGGATATCATTTACATAAATTAGTAAGGTATATGTGGTAAAAATTTCAGATTTTGGATCATCTTAAATTTGTAGATACACCTTGTGTAAGATAGGGTATCTGACTAGTCCTATTGACTAGTCTCAAGAAGGTGTTCTAGTTAAAACAATCATAACTTCTTCCTAGAGTATCAAAATTGAGTGGGACTATTTGCATTGGACTGTGGACAGTTTGTAGTATTTTGGGTGTGAGTTTCAGAATTTTATATCAATTATTTTGTGTGGGGCTCGCTATACAAGTGAGATCTCCTGGAAAGGCCAAAAATCGACAAGTTGTGGGGAAGTTACCATAAATTCCACTTGGAACATCCAATTTTGATCAGACCTGTGGCATTGTAGAGAAGAAATATCAGAGAACTGCATAAAAGAAATTTTCATACCTAGAAGGGCCGAAACTTGGGAGATACAATAGAATAAATATTGTCTAGAAGAACCACCTCAAAATCAAGGTTCAAAAGTGATACTTGGCCAACATGCCACCCAAAAAGGGAACTTCTACACCAAATAAGCCTCCTGAAAATCCTACTTGGACTCTTGATTAAGGTGAAGAAATGCGTAGGTACATAAATGATTTACAAAAGAAGATAGTTACCAAAGATGAACTACAAGAGATGATGGAGGGTTTAAAAGGGGAGATCATGGAAGTATTGAAAAATTTTGTAATAGAGAAGACACCTGAAAGTGAAAATGCATCCCATGAAATTCATAATGAGGACACAAGGAAGGTGAATCAATAATGGAGAAACTCCAACTTTGGTTTGAAGACCAACCACATTCCTAAGATTGATATGAGGAAGTTTGATGGCAAGGACCCAATCACATGGATACTTCAGATGGAGCAATTCTTTGATCTCCATAATGTGCCACATACACAAAAGGTACGAATTGCTTCTTTAGATTTAGAACCCAATCAATTTGTATGGTATCGATGGCTTTGTTCTCACAAATCACTTGTCACTTGGACAATTTTCACGGAAGAAATGATAGCACACTATGAGGATACAAGGAGCAATACCTTATTTAGCCAGTTGATCAATCTCAAGCAAAAGGGTTCAGTTACCGAGCACATTGAGAACTTCCAAAGATTGAATATAAAGGTAACCGATATTCCAGATGAGCACTTTATTGATGTATTCATAGGAACTTTAAAGGATAACATTCAACATGAGGTTCACCTTTGGGAACCC
>ML797960.1:0-22792 GCA_009831015.1 Picea engelmannii | reverse complement strand
CTCATTATTCCTCATACAAGCATGGGTCCTCCAACCATTCTTCTAGGATAACTCAATCCGTAAAGCGTCTTCCCATGAGGGTTTTCACCATAAGGGGACCACTTTGGAGTTCATCCGTTTGTGCACCTTATCAATCATGATAAAACAATAATGAGTCATCTATACATTTTTCCAACAATGCATCATATACCAATGAAACCACATCGATCCATATTCATCATGTATTAATGACAACTCATTGATCCATCTTCATCTATGCATTCTCATCAAGGAAAATACATATTATATTACATCAATCATCAATCAATCAATCCTTTGACATCAATCTTGACATCAATCAATGACATCAATCAATCGAACCATTGGCATCAATGAAAACATGATCCAACAGTCTTTTCAGTTCCAACTTACCCCTTTTTTCAAACCGACTAGACTATTTCCGAAAAAGGTACTCCTTGGAGTCTTCTTTTACATTTTTTCAGACTCTCTAAACGTGAAAAAACTACTGAGCTTATTTTCTTTGGGCTCATTAAAAATACATTGAAGGGGTTTTCATTGTGTCTTGATAACCCTATTTGCATATATGTGTCTTTGGCCTAATTCCAACTCCATGTTGCTCTCAATTGAACCTGTTAGCGATACTTCTTGTATAGGGGGGTAGAATGCATAAAAAGGGGTTAAAAACCCATTTGTCCTAAGTTTGGGGCGATTATGCCCCCATAGTAAGCAACAAGCAGTTCTGAGCGGTCCAGATTCGTACGCCTGGATCAATGACGTGCGTTGGATTCCGGACCCCCCTTGCCTTCTGACCTTTAAGCAGGGGGGGGTCCGGAATCAGGGGCACACCTCTCCGACGGCCCAGATGAGCGTGCCTGGATCAACGACGATGAATACCATTCCGGACCCCCCCTCCTTTCTACCTTTAAGCGGAGGGGGGGGTCCGGAATCCCATATGCAGCTTCCCGATGGCCATGATCATAGCGCCCAGATCAATGGCGCTCATGCAGCCCCGCCCCTCTCAGCTACCCTATGATTAACCAGTGTGGGCCCTCCTCCTGTCATTTCATTCTTCCTTCCGCCTTTCCCTTGCTGCCGTGTGTCATCCATTCACCTCTCCTCTTTGGTCCGCGTGGCTCTCCCTTCTTCCCACCATCCACTCATTTCCTGCCACGCGTCCTGTTCCTTTCCGCATCAGTCTCTCACCCGAAGGCGAGTTCGTTCTCCCGTCTTCTCCCCATCTACCTGGGTGTCTTCCGCCATGGGTCATCCTCTGTCACCCCTCTCTTTCATCACTCTCACTTCTCGCCACTCCTTCCACGCGCTCCCCGATGCCATCACTCCTACCATACACCATGTCCTCTGCACTGGTCCTCATGTCCATCCCTCAAGCTATTCAGTTGTTCCAGGTGGTAGCGCGAGAAGTCTTCCCTATCCTGAGATGCTGAGTTGGCCTGGCCATTCTCAATCCCAAGAAGCAGTTATTGAGGCAGTTGAGGGTGGTTAGACATCGTCTCTGCCATAATGGGGACGTCCTGCAATGAATTAAAAGCACATCGATTCACCGATGTAACTGTCAAAAGATCTATCGTGTCTGCCACAAGTTGCATGATTAGTCAAAGACTGCAGCTGTAGAATGTCAGAAGCCATGCAGACGCAAAGCTTTCAATGCAGTTTCTTGGTTCCGCTGTTGTTGTTGTTTTGAGTATATGTAGGCATTTTTGCCACTTTTGTATGGATCGATGGTAGAGCTAAGCTCGGGACTGTAAAGTTTCAGGGATATTCCAGTTTCCTGGTTATGCCTCTGTGTTTGAGATTTCTTGGTTTATAACAAACAGTTCTTTCTTTTCCATCTTTGTTTCATCTTTGCCGGAGGGTTCACAGTTGAAGGATTCACGTGGACTTAACAATCTTGTTGCGATAAAGGATTTGTTGCGACATCTTTGTATTCTCTGGTATATGTGTTTGAATGTAAAAGGATTTTGTGTTCGAATACATTTCTTCTTCAGTCTGTTACAAACCGGATGTCTGTGATAGATATTGCACCCTTCTTGCATAAGTCTTCCACCTACTCACCCTTTACTACGATTCACTGTTTGGAGTTTATCAAGACCTCATTCGTTCATGCATGCCTGGTTTGGTTTCTGAGTTGAGATTTTGCTGTTTCGATTTTTCCTCCATTTGATCACCCTTTAAACAAATCGTGACATTAATCTGATGGGCGTCGGGCTCTGCTCCTGCTAGCAATCCAGGAGTGACTTTCGATAGCCAACATTTCTGGCACCGTTGCCGGGGACGAAGTTGAAAATTTTCCCTGGGCAGAACGACAATGACTAACTGATTTCTGAAGGTGCATCAGATATCAGAACCTGAAGATTGCTACTGTGCACCTGGCGACTCCACTGTGATGACACCACTGGGGAGAACCTGTTCGATCAATTGTGGCTTCGAGAGGCAGACACACGAGGTCAAATCCACACTTTCCTTTGGCCACACCAGAAGTAGACTTGGAAGCCGCACGCAGAAAGGTAAAGAGATTTGTAAAAGAAGTTTCTGTTGATGAAAAAGTTAATACGCCCTCCCCTTCTGTGAGAACTCCATTTTCAGATTCTCGGTTTCCTAGTCGTCCTTCCTCTGAAGTTTCTCGTTTTCTGAACTTTGGGAGTGTTCCTACTGAGTTTTCCCCTTCTGGTCTAGTATCAGAGGGAGAGATCCTTGCCACTCCCCCCTCAGGAGGTTTCACTACTCCTCCTTTGATTACTACTGCTGCACAGAGAGAAACACCTGCATACTCAGGTCCCTCAGACTTCTCTCTGTTTTCCCCATCGTCTCCTGTGAGGACCTCTTTTCCTTCCTCACCTGTTCACACTCCTTCTCCTTCGAGTTCTCCTCCACTCAACGTCCCTATGGCTGGTGCTAATCCCCCACAGAACAGAATGGATGCTATAGTCGCTGCTAGATATGCTCCTTTGGTCCTGCCTCATCCAATGAACCCTCTCCCTGCTGGAGACTACTTGAAGTATATGCCCAAGTTCACAGGGGAGGGAGACATAACTGTAGAAGAGCACTTGGCTGCTTTTTACAGTTATGCAGACAACCTCAATATTGAAAATGAAGATGTCTGGATGAGAGTCTTTGTCCATAGCTTAGATGGTGAGGTCAGAAAGTGGTTCAGGGGATTGGCCCCTGGATCTATTGCCGGTATTGAAGCCCTAGATAATGTTTTGTTGAGGCAGTGGGGGGATAGAAAAGACTACATATAATATGTGACTGAGTTTGGATCCCTGAAGAAGCAGGAAGGGGAGTCAATCTATGACTTCTCCAAAAGATTCAATAAGATGTATAACAAGATTCCTGCAGAGATAAAGCCTTCCGAAGCCTCTGCTCAAATTTCATAGGCTATTGCATTTGACCTTGACTTCTGTCTCGTATTAAGAGAAAGGAGAGCCACCTCTTTAGCTCAGATGCAAGATGCAGCTATAGAAGTGGAATACAATATGTTAGCAGCTGACAGACTGAAGAACAAGGCCGACACAAGCAGAAGAAAAGGAAAATCAGAAGCCTCGACTTCTGACCCCACCATCTCTGGATCATCATTGTGCCATCCTCAAGTAAATGAGATGACCCAGCTGGTGAACGATTTGAAAGAAGAGATGGAGAGATTAAAAATGGAAAGAAAACAAATGAACAAAGGCCCTCAGAACACCGAGAACAGAGGAGGTTTCAGAAGAGCAAACAATTTTTCTCCTCCAACTATGCATAAAGAGAAGGAAAGAGACAGAGATGACCAGAAAGTTCAGGCTCCCTTCCAGAACAATTTTGTAGCTGAGGAAGAAGAAGGAGAAACAGACGAGCCTGAGTCTAAAATTCACAGTGTAGAGGTCACTCCCCCTTTCCCTCATCTGACCAAATCAGCATATGAAGAGTCTCTCATGGATAGTTAGTTGAACGAATTGAGCAAGGGAGACAAAGCCAGCAGCGGTCGAGGCAGATACAACTTGAGGTATGACAAGAGGGCAGCAGTACCTGATGTTCCTAAGTCATCCACTAGAGCAGAGAAGCCTGCTGACAAGGTAGCAGACCACCACAGAGGTAAGAAGGCCCAACCTCTCTCCCCTATCATTCAAAATCATGCTCCTGAGATTAAAGAAATTCCAAAGCTCACATCTTTTAATTTCGAGCATGAAATTCAAAAGATCAAAATTCCTGTGCCCCTCACTGAACTAATCAAATATGGGGAATTCAAAAAACGCTTCTTCGACCTGTTGAAATCTGAAGCCTCTGGCCCTTCCACAGACTGCATAAACCTCCAAGATGAAAGGCTTGCAGTGGTCCTAGGTCCCATGGTAGAAGACAGAGATGATTCATCCCCTCCCTTCTACACCTCTCTGAACATACATGATAAAGTGTTGCATAATTGCCTAATGGATTCAGGGGCCTCCCACAACCTCATGCCTAAAGCCGTCATGGAGGAACTAGGATTAGAAGTCACCAGAGCCTATCATGACCTCTATTCCTTTGACTCTAGGAGGGTACAATGTTTGGGAGTTATTAAGGACCCGGTGGTTTCCCTGTTTCAGCTACCCATGAAAAGTATGGTCATGGATATAGTGGTAGTTGATGTTCCCCCCAAGTTTGGCATGCTGTTGTCAAGGTCTTGGATTAAAAGACTTGGAGGGACGTTACAGATGGACCTCACCTATGCCACCATTCCAGTATTTGGGGGGGAACGTAGGATATTGTACAGAGAAGTCCAGCTAGTATACATAGTCAGTGATGAAGCAAACCCTACCAATCATCCCATCTATGCCTTGGACACTGACTTAGGATCTAGCTTATTGCAGGTCACTGATGAACCTGAGACCCCTTTGCAGATCAGGAAACATCTCAGTCTTAATCAGGGGATGCCTCCTTCAACCACCTCTGTTTGGAAGATGTTCTTTGATGGAGCCTCTTCCAGTATAGGTGTAGGTGCCGGAGTGGTATTCAAGTCTCCCTCTCAGGAAACCATATCACTATCATACAAGATGGAATTTGAAGTCACCAACAATGTGGCAGAATATGAAGCTCTGTTTCTAGGGTTAAGGGTTGCAAAAGAAATGGGAATCAGGGAGATGGTTGTGTTCAGGGATGCAGAATTAATCATTCAGCAGGTCAAAAATGTCTATCAGACCAGGCACCCTCGCCTCAAGAATTACAGGAACGAGGTATGGGATCTAATTGATAGTTTCTTCCTGGCTTTCAACATCTCTTTCATTCCAAGGGAAGAAAATGTTCCGGCCGACTTTCAAGCCTTCTCAGCTAGTTTGTTCGAAGCTCCTGTGCTACCCGATGACAGATCAGAGGTGGAAGTAAGATACATACCCTCTGTACCAGACAATGTCAAACACTGGAGGGTATTTGAAGATGATCAGGAGATTGAGAAATTCCTCCAATCCATCGACGACTTCTCTGCACTACGTATAGATGAGGACCTTGATGAGGAACCTGATCACCACCCTGGGGAGTTGTTGAATAAAGTTGCTGATCATTAGATTATTCAACTGCCGGGCAATCATATACCATGAGGTCTGATCCCATTAGAAAGATTGTTTGACGGGAACGATGTGGCTGTAAAGGGAAGAATTTCAGGTGATGATGCTGATACGACTGAATGCAACATAGGCACACCGGAGGAACCCAAGTTTGTCAAGCTGTCAAGGAGTTTGACTGAGGAGCAGAGGATCGGATATACCAATTTGCTGAGGGAGTTTGCTGACGTGTTTGCGTGGACCTATGAAGAACTCAAGACATATGACACGTCAGTCATTGAGCACAAGATCCCACTAAAAGAGGAGGCTAGACCTTTCAAGAAGAAGCTGAGACAAATAAATCCTACGTTGTTACCTGTCATGGAGAGGGAGGTAAAAAAAATGTTGGATGCTCAAATCATAGTACCCCTGAGATACTCCAGCTGGGTAGCCAATTTGGTCCCAATAAGAAAGAAGAGCGGAGAAATCAGACTCTGTGTCGATTTCAGGAACCTGAACAGGAGTTCAAGGAAGGACAATTACCCCCTTCCCAACATGGAACATATATTGCAGAGGGTCACTGGTGCATCTAGGATATCTATGATTGATGGCTTTTCTGGCTATAATCAGATATCAGTCATGACTAAGGATAGAGAAAAGACAACCTTCACCACTCCCTGGGGCACATTCATGTATGCCAAGATGCCCTTCAGATTGATGAATGCAGGGGCAACGTTTCAGCGAGCCATGGACATAGCCTTCATCGGGGAAAAAGATAAGTTCATGGTGATTTACCTAGATGACATAACAGTCTTCTCCAAGACTGATATAGAGCACCACTGCCATTTGAAAAGGGTTTTCCTAAAATGTCGCAGGTTTGGCCTTTCCATTAATCCCAAGAAATCGTTGTTTGCTATGCAAGAGGGGAAGCTGTTAGGCCATATAGTCTCAGCAGAGGGAGTAAGAATTGATCCTGACAGGGTAGAAGCAATTCAGGCCCTGCCACTTCCCAGATCTAAAAAAGAGGTCCAAGCATTTTTGGGAAGGATTAATTTCCTGAGGAGGTTTGTCTCAAATTTTGCTGAATTGGTGAAGCATATCACAGCCATGCTCAGGAAGGGCCAGGAAATAAAATGGACTGCTGAACCCAGGAAGTCTTTTGACCAAATAAAGAAAGCATTGACTGAGGCTCCTGTGCTGATCAGTCCAGATTATTCTAAAGATTTTATGATATTTTCTTTTGCTTCTTTTGATACAGTAGATGCAGTTCTGTTGCAGAAGAACGATCAAGGGCAAGAGCAGCCTATTTCCTTCTTTAGCAAGGCATTGAGAGATGCATAACTCCGATACGAAATCATGGAGAAATAGGCTTATGCCTTGGTGAAAGCTCTCAAGGATTTCAGGGTCTATGTCTTACATTCAAAGATCACAGCTTATGTCCCTTCAACTTCTATGAAGGACATTATTATATAGCCGGACATAGACGGAAGAAGAAGTAAATGGATCGCCAAGATCCTAGAATTTGACTTGGAAATTAAGCCTACCAAGCTAATAAAAGGGTAGAGTTTGGCCAAGCTCATGGCCGAATCCAATTATAAAGCACTAGAAATCAATTTTATCAATGAGCAAGCTGAATCATCCAACAGGGGTTCCCAAAGCACTGTGCCACTATCAGCATGCCCCTGGTACAAATATATCTTGTATTTCCTACAGGAGTTGAGACCCCCTGATGGGATGGAAAAAAGCAGGGCAAGAGCTTTAAAGCTCAAAGTTGTCAGGTATTGTCTTATTGGCCAAACTTTGTATTGGAAAGACCCCCAGGGGATATTTCTACTGTGTCTGGACCCACAGCAGGCCCAAAAGGTTATGAATGATTTCCATAGTGGTTTCTGTGGAGGCCATTATTTTTGGAAAACCACTGCTCACAAGATCCTCCGGGCTGGGTACTACTGGCCCACCTTATTTCCTGATGTCTGCAGGGAAGTTAGAGCTTGCATCAAATGCCAAAAATTCTCAGGGAAGCAGCAGCTCAAATCCCTGCCATTGAGGCCTGTGGTGGTCTCAGCGCCCTTTCAGCAGTGGGGATTAGATTTTATTGGGGAAATTCATCCTCCCTCAAGTGGCCAACACCGATGGATTTTGACAGAAACCGACTACTTCACTAAATGGATAGAAGTTGTCCCTACCAGAAGCACTTCTCACAAAGTAATCATCAGCTTCCTGGAGGACATCATAGCTAGGTTTGGCTACCCTAGCAAAATTGTCACTGACAATGCCTCCCCATTTTGGTCTGAGCCTCTGGTCAAATTTTGTGAACAGTTTGGGATTTCACTGATTCACTCCACTCCCTACTACCCTCAGGGAAACGGACTGGCAGAGTCCTCTAATAAAAGTCTAATCAAGATTATCAAAAAGCTATTAGAGGATAATAAAAGGGCCTGGGACTCAAAGCTCAAATTTTCACTTTGGGCCGATCGAGTGACAACGAAGAGGTCCCTGGGTCTCTCACCCTTCCAGCTTGTTTATGGGATCGAGGCTGTCTTCCCCACTCAGCTCGCCTTGCCTGTGGAAAATCTCCTCCAAGATTATGAGGGGGAGTCTAACCTTGTTCTCAGAAGAATTCATCAGATGGTGGAGGTGCAGCAGATCAGAGAACAGGTCCTGGACAGAGCTTATGATCGTCAGCAGAAGATCAAACAGGATTTTGACAGAAAAAGAAAGAAGAAAGGGTTTGAGCAGGGCAACCTGGTGCTCAAGTGGGATGCACCCAGACAGGAAAAGGGAAAACACAGTAAATTTGATGCCCTCTGGTTCGAGCCTTTCAAGATCCTTGAAGCATTTTCTAACAACACTTACAGGTTGCAGGATCTGGAAGGCAATGAAGTTTTTAGTGGCCCAGTTAATGGGCATTTCTTAAAGAAATGTTTTATGTGAGCCGCAGTCGGCTCGTTTTGCTTTGTTTTGTAAATATTGTTTTTGTTTTTGTTTTTTGTTTTTCGGACTAATAAATGACTCCATAGCCCAACAACAAAGGCACTAAGTCTGCAAAAGAGTTCTTAGAGCATCACAGGGATGACTCTATCCCCCATGGAGCCAAAATGTTAGCGATACTTCTTGTATAGGGGGGTAGAATGCATAAAAAGGGGTTAAAAACCCATTTGTCCTAAGTTTGGGGCGATTATGCACCCATAGTAAGCAACGAGCAGTTCCGAGCGGTCCAGATTCGTACGCCTGGATCAACGGCGCGCGCTGGATTCCGGACCCCCCTTGCCTTCCGACCTTTAAGAAGGGGGGGGGGGGGATCCGGAATCGGGGGCGCACCTCTCCGATGGCCTAGATGAGCGTGCCCAGATCAATGGCGATGAAGACCATTCTGGACCCCCCCCGCCTTTCTACCTTTAAGCGGAGGGGGGGGGGTCCAGAATCCCATGTGTAGCTTCCCGACGGCCATGATCATAGTGCCCAGATCAACGGCGCTCATGCAGCCCTGCCCCTCTCAACTGCCCTATGCTTAACCAGTGTGGGCCCTCCTCCTGTCATTTCATTCTTCCTTCCGCCTTTCCCCTGCTGCCGTGTGTCATCCATTCACCTCTCCTCTTTGGTCCGCGTGGCTCTCCCTTCTTCCCACCATCCGCTCATTTCCTACCACGCGTCCCGTTCCTTTCCGCATCAGTCTCTCACCCGAAGGCGAGTTCGTTCTCCCATCTTCTCCCCATCTACCCGGGTGTCTTCCGCCATGGGTCATCCTCTGTCACCCCTCTCTGTCATCACTCTCACTTCTCGCCACTCCTTCCACACGCTCCCCGATGCCATCACTCCTACCATACACCATGTCCTCCGCGATGGCCCTCATGTCCGTCCCTCAAGCTATTCAGTTGTTCCAGGTGGCAGCGCGAGAAGTCTTCCCTATCCCGAGATGCTGAGTTGGCCTGGCCGTTCTCAATCCCAAGAAGCAGTTATTGAGGCAGTTGAGGGTGGTTAGACATCATCTCCGCCATAATGGGGACGTCCTGCAATGAATTAAAAGCACGTCGATTCGCCGATGTAACTGTCAGAAGATCTATCGCGTCTGCCACAAGTTGCATGATTAGTCAAAGACTGCGGCTGCAGAATGTCAGAAGCCATGCAGACGCAAAGCTTTCAATGCAGTTTCTTGGTTCCGCTACTGTTGTTGTTTTGAGTATATGTAGGCATTTTTTCCACTTTTGTATGGATCGATGGTAGAGCTAAGCTTGGGACTGTAAAGTTTTAGCGATATTCCAGTTTCCTGGTTATGCCTCTGTGTTTGAGATTTCTTGGTTTATAACAAACAGTTCTTTCTTTTCCATCTTTGTTTCATCTTTGCCGGAGGGTTCACAGTTGAAGGATTCACGTGGACTTAACAATCTTGTTGCGATAAAGGATTTGTTGTGGCATCTTTGTATTCTCTGGTATATGTGTTTGAATGTAAAAGGATTTTGTGTTCGAATACATTTCTTCTTCAGTCTGTTACAAACTGGATGTATGTGATAGATCTTGCACCCTTCTTTCATAAGTCTTCCACCTACTCACCCTTTACTACGATTCACTGTTTGGAGTTTATCAAGACCTCATTCGTTCATGCATGCCTGGTTTGGTTTCTGAGTTGAGATTGTGCTGTTTCGATCTTTCCTCCATTTGATCACCCTTTGAACAAATCGTGACATTAATCTGATGGGCGTCGGGCTCTGCTCCTGCTAGCAATCCAGGAGTGACTTTCGATAGCCAACAAAACCTTTGAATCATGTCTTATAGACAATCTTTGTAGCACTTTACGTTTGCGACCTGACACCTTGACCCATGGAGGAATTTCCCCCGATTGTCCTTTTCCTTCACGTATCTCCTTGCTATAAGCATTAGTGTGTTCCTTGCACCTGGAACTAGTATGCTTTCTTGAGACTCTTGTTCCTCCTTTGTAACATAGCATTATTTTATTCTTTTTCAAGCTCTTTAAAAACTTGAAAANAACCCAAAAAGAGGGGACGGGAAATATATATTCTTTTTTGGCAGCACAATGAGTTGCCCTTGGAAAAAGCACATCCTTCCATTTTTTTATCAAGCATTGGGATCTAATATCACCTTAGGAAGTTTTTCTCGCTACATAGAGTTGTGTCCTCCTTTGTTTGGTTACTCTTCCAAACACATGGAGAGTTTGCATTGCCTCCTACATCATGAACTTATGTCAATGTCGTGTTGCTTGAGTCTGATCATCTTTTGTTCTTTTGTCCAAGGGAAGTTTCACCCAACATGAGTCGGCCTTTCTACATTTTGTCTCTTGACCTCATGAGTCAGCCATCTCGAAAGTCTAGTCAAGTCCTGATTCAAAATCAACGAAATTCTCCACCTGATCATTGAGATCCTCTTGTCTTTTCCCAACGAGCCGTCAAAGACCTCTGTGTAGTGAAGTCATACACTCACATTGTACTCTTACCTAAGTTTTGAATATCTTGAAGTTGTTTCTCAAGCTATGAAGACCTCATCTCCAACCATCGGGCGTCATTGACTTCTTGAAGATGTATACTATACTTGTATATCTTTGATTTTGAGTTGTAGATCTATTGTGTATTGCTCGCAGCTACACTTTATATAGTTATATGACATGGATATGTAGTGTATTTGATTGTAATCCATGATTTATTTCATCCCGAGCATGGGTATGCCCACCTCGAAGAGACAATTGTTATTTTTGCAGAGCCAAGATACCAAACACTCACCCAAGTAGAACGATGCTCCACTTGTACTTCTCTGGTCATCTATAAAACCTGTCCAATCTACATTTGTGTAGGTAATAAGTGATAGATCATTTCCTATTAGATACCATAATCCAAACTCTTATGTTCCCTTTATATATTTGAATATCCTCTTTACTGCTAGAACATGTGATTCTTTTGGTGTTTCTTGAAATCGTGCCACCTATCCAACCACCTACATTACATCTGGTCTAGATACTATCACATAAAGTAGGTTGTAAATCATTGACCTGTATTTCCTCTGATCTATAGACTTTGAATCATCATCTTTGCTTATCTTGCAACCGGTTTGCATAGGTGTATTGATTGGTTTGCAATCTTCCATTCCAAACCTCTTTAACATTTCTCTTATATACTTTGTTTGAGAAATAAAAACGCCTTGGTTTCTTTGACATATCTTAATACTGATAAACAAGGATAGTTCTACAAGAAATGAAATTTCAAATTCATTTTGCATATCCTTTGTGATTTTTGTCTTAACCTGTCATCATCACTTCCAAAAATAATATCATCAACATAAGTTTCAATTAATAAAATACTATCTTGAGTTACCTTGATGTAGAGTTTGTTGTCTACATTTCCTTTTCTAAAACCTTGTTGTTGTAGATATCTATCTAATCTGGAATACCATGATTTGGGGGGCTGTTTTAGACCATACAAGGCCTTTTTCAACCTACAGACATAATCTGAAATTTGAAATCCTTTTGGTTTCTCAATGTAGAATTCTTCTTCAAGTTCCCCATTCAAAAAGGTTGATTTCATGTCCATATGATACACTTTAATATTCCTGGAGCATGCATAATATAGGATCAATATGATTTCTTCAATTCTGGAAACTAGGGAAAATGTCTCTTCAAAGTCGATACCTTCAACCTATGCGTATCCTTTACATACCAATCTAGCTTTGTTCCTGGTAACCTGTCCATATTCATTCAATTTATTTATGAAGACCCACTTTGTGTCGAACACATTCTTGTACCTTGGTCTCGAAACCAATTCCCAAGTCTCATTCTTCTCTATTTGATCCAACTCTTCATTCATGGCCTTTTCCCATAATTCTTCCTTGTTGGCTTCTTCAAAACCATTTGGTTCAATCAAAGATAAGAGTTATAGGTGTAGTTGTTCTGTTAAACGAATTCTTCTAGTATCAATTCCTATATCTTTTTTCCCAATAATATGATATAAAGGATGATTCTTCTGTATTCATTTGCTAGGTTTATTTGGAGGTACTTGTGGTACTTTATCTTATACTTCTATCTGATCTTATTCATCTTCCAATTCTACTACTTCTTCATCCTTTGCTTCTTCTTCGTAAGTTTGTTCCATTGATTCCTTTTCTTCTTCTTTTAATTTTCATCCACCTGTCTCATCAACCGTTACATTGGTGCTTTCCACAACTTTGTTGAGCCTTAGATTGTAACATTTGTATGCTTTCCTTGTACTAGAGTAACCAAAAAGTATTCCTTTTTCCACATGAGAATCAAACTTTCCCATTCTACCATCTTCTCTTTTGATGTAGCATTTTCTTTCAAAAACTATGAAGTGCTTCACATTTGTTGGTTTGTCTTTCCATAGCTCGTAGGGAGTTTTCTCACTGTTGTTTCTGAGCATTACTTTGTTTTGAATGTGAAATGTTGTATGCACTACATGTGTCTAAAAAACATCTGTCAACCTAGAATCCATTAACATTGTTCAATCCATTTCCTATACTGTGGTGTTCTTTATTTCGACAACCCCATTCTGTTGAGGTGTCCTAGCAATGGAAAATTGTCTTTTTATTCCATTATTGCTGCAAAATTTGTTGGCATAGGGGAAAACCCAGGGCTCAACACTACAAGAGCACACCAAAAAAACCCTAACTACCAACCCTTTCAGAAACACCTGTGAAGCAAATGAGGTCTCACTCGAGGTAGAGGTAGTGGTGGTTGCAAGACTTAGGTGTCTGCAACCTTAGTTGGGACATAGATATGTCATTATATCACTTATAGAGCACTTAACATCGATCATTCATCAATATCCAGTCCTTATTATACTTCACAGATAGCACAGAGCATCGCAACATTCACTTAGATCTAAGGTATCTTAGTACTTAGCAACAGTAAAATAGATTAGATCCAATAGATCAGCACTAAGCATCTTCATACATATCAGATATATTATTCATACACATCTAATAAGCACAAAGCATAAATATATCCATCTAAATATATCAAAGCACTTAGCAAAAGCAGACATAAGCACAACGAGTCAAGGCACAGAGTATAACAGACAGATTTACGTGGTTCACCCCCACCCTGGGGCTACGTCCACCAACTCTTCTTCTTTATTATCGTGGCCAATTGGTTACAAGCACAAAGTCATAGAAACCCTTACTTCGCAAAGGACAGAAGATCTGTACAGCCTGCTAGATCCTTCTTCCTTTCCTTTCAGCACACAACCTTCTGTATCTTCACACAGGAACTTGCACTAAGATCTACAAGTCTATACAGAATGCACAAAACTCTCGATCACACAGATCCCTTCTTGGCACTTAGCCTATACCACATAGATACAATACAATCCTCTCCTCTACTAGATGTCTAGATGTCTATTTATACATACAAAATGGGCTTAAGCGTGGGTAAACCCACAGGTCGACATCCCTTTCCCATTACATATTCCCAAAACCCAAAAAGGGACCCGAATGTGGGTCGAGATCCCTTGAGCTCTGCTTCATCTAGTGCTCCATTTTCAATAGGCTTTTGAAGTCCCAAAAATGGTCAAGTATGACCAAGTAACTCCAAAACTTGGTCAAGGGCCAACAAGCCCCCAACACTCACCTGTGACTCGTCCTGAGTTACTCTGGTATGAGCAATTCTACCTCGAACACCTCGAGCTTGGCTTGAGCTGCTTCGACCTGCTACAATGCTACTGCCTCTTACTCAGTGAACTCCTGGATGAGTTTGTCATTGACTGGTCCTTCTAGGCATTGTTCTGCTTCACTCACAACTTGTTCAAGTTCTACTCCTTAGCTTTCAACTTCAGTGAACAGTTGGCATGCCTTCTCTTGCACTGGTTGAAGTCGTTGAGATACTTCCATCACTTTGGTATAGATTATGTGGATTTGTTTCTAGGTCATGCGTTTCTATGGGAACCTCTTCATCCTTTCGACTGGTGACAAGGCCTTTATTTGTGCCTGTAACGTATCTGCATGCTGCTTTGCTTCTTGGAGTTGCAACTCCAACACTTGTAAATTTGGATTCTCCGTGAGGTTTTCATAAGTCTGAGAGATCCTAGATCTCAGTTGCTTGCACTCCAAGGCAAGGGATTTTATTCTACCAACTGTGCTGCGAGCAGTTTCCTCTCTTAGGTCTATGATTTCTTGAGGGGTCTCAGGCATAGTACGAATTTCCAGGTCTATGATGCACTGCTAAAGCTGTTGGATCACTTCTTCAAGTTGTGCCACCTGCTGTGGAATTCGTTCTTCATCGCTCACTTCTATGATGGTCACAGAGAGAATTTCTCTTTTGACCAGTTCTTTTACTTCTAGCTGCTCTGCGATCAACTGCTCCTTCCTCTGTTGTAGCTCTACTTTCTCTTTGTCCCACTGTGCTTGAAGAGCAATTTTTTCTCATTCAACAACACTGTGTTGCTCGACAAGTACTCCCTATACCTCTTTCAAATCCCGGATGTCTTGTGTTGTCTCTTTCTAAGCTCGTAGAAGGTGAGGTTCAACTTTATCGACGATCTGGTGAAATTGGGCTAGCTCATCTCTTGGTTCTACTGCTTGTTCATATCATTAGAGTACCATAGGCTACTAAACTTTGCGGCCAAAGGTTCGAAGGGCTCGATGTCGGGGAAGGTCGCACCTTCTAGCATTTCCCATGCAATGAGTGTGATTAGGATGAGAAGCCAACTAAAGTGGAACTCATTCCCTTGGTATTGCACTTTTCTACAATCAATCTCCAGCTGGTTTACAAGGTATTATGCCCAATTCATATGTAGTACCTTTGTGCACTTTCCTGTGAGGTCAACAATGAATCCAGTCACTTGGGTGGGCTGGTTCTTGCGAACTATATTGTCTATGATAAGCTGACATGCGAGGTGCATTGCGCCATTCTAGATAGAGGTTACCTTGTAACCTCATGTGCCCTTCTCGACATTGCCATAAGTCTCTTTGAGTCTCTGTGCTAATGCTCGATTTGAGGTCTTTCCAAGGTAAAAATCCTATGGGTCAGGGCCCTGCATGCTCAGCCTTGTGATTCGATTGATCAAGGTCAGATCCACAGTGATGTGATGGTTCAACCATAAGTAACCCATGTGGTAGCAAGATAACAACAATTTCATTCATGCGTTTACTTCCTGGTGTCGGCCGAAGTGTGGGATATTCATCACATTGAGCAGTGTGGACTACGCGAGGTTCTAGGTCCATGCTTGCGAGATAATCTTCTAATTCTTTCCTTTAGTCCTGGTCAAATACTTGTGTGGGGCGAGCATGGTGTAAGCCTTCCTGTCGCCAAGGTTGAATTCACTTAATTTCAATGCTGTGAGCTTATCCTGGTTGGCTCGACCTATGCATATCCATTTCGGGAGGTACATCCTGACCAAAGCATAGTCAAAATCTCTGGGCACACTATCTCAGTTGATGGTGCTTCTTAGAGGGGGTAGGTAGGTAGGTATAATGCTCAGAATCAGCTTGGCATTCGCAATGTCGTCTCTGTGCTTTGTTCTTGCCTCGGTCATGGTTCTGGAAGTTCCTACTCCATGAGCAATCGATGGAGAAGCTTGGACTCCTCCTGTTGATGATGCTTGCACACCTGTAGACATCCTTCTTTCTGACATGAATTTCTCGGTCCTGAGATCAACCAATATTTCCTTCATAGACTATTCAAGTGCGCTAATCTCTTCATACATACGTGCTCGGGATAAATTATTGGGGTCACAATGATCTCAGACACTGCTCAGGAATGAACAATGAGAGTGCAATGATCACTGTATACACTTTCTAGTCTACGAGATTCAAATTCTCAGTTGGAAAAAGTGTTCTTCGGGCATGGAGCGATGAGATAAATAAGTGATCTTGGCAATAAATTGCTTTGCAATGGTTATGAGCCTCATTAATTCGTGTTTTTTCCATTATGGCGTGGTCCAATGGTCTGGTGATGAGCCATCAATTCTTTTCAATACATTCAGATCAGAAATTGAACGGATATATCGGCCTCTAATGGCTATATTTCTTCGCCATGACAAAGTGGCCTATATCGTTGTTTTGATATCTCAGCGAAGTTCAAATTCTGCAAGTTTTCCTTATGCGAGGTCAATCAGGAACCTGCTATAACCTTTCAATCTTAGCCTTCTTATTACTCATCTTTCTATCCTTCTTCCCTGTGAACTTCGTCTCGGTGGTTCTTTTCCCATTCTATCTCTTATTTTCCTTGGACATAGTCACTTCGTACTGTTGATATTCTCTCCTAAGACTCAGGGGCAGTAATTCTTCTATATCTGAGACAAATACTTCAATCTTCTGTGAGTCCTCTAATGTTCTTGTAGCTTTGACATCTGGTCTTCTAGTGTTAAATAACTTTGATATGTTCTCCTGTTCTTCAATCAATTGCGTGATCCTTCTAATCATGACATATTTTAACTCTTGTCTCTGTTGTTCTAAGACTTCTTCTTCTTCCTTCTTTCTGGCTTGATCTCTTTCAATCCAAGGTTTTCCAAGTAACATAGTAAATGAGGCGTTGTCCTCAATAAACTTGATAATCTCAAAATCTTCTTCTGTCGAAGTTCAATTGAAATTCATAGGTATATGAGTGAGCTTCCCACATAGGTTTACCATTTTTCCTCTTAATAACCCTATTCCCCTTAATGAAGGGATCATAAAAGGCCTTCCTATAGCTTCCCAAGTTCTCTCTGGCATAATGTTCATTGGTGTTTCTTCATCAAGGACATAGTCAATGCCGAAGTCTCTTATTCTTGCTTCAATGCATTCTTTTTCTTTAAAGATCTATGGTAGCCTAACATGTCGATGATCATTCAAGGTGTCTTTCATCTACAGCAATACATTCTCTGATTCTTGTTGGGGTTCTACTATTTCTAGATCTGCCTTAGGGTTTTCTTCATTCAGATTCATTCTTTCAAGCTTAGCAATCATTCTAGGGCAATCCAATACTTCATGGTCCAAATCTTTGCAACATAGGAAACTAGATCTTCCACCAAGGCATTCCTTAGCAAGATGTATCGGTCTTATGCAACTGTAACATAGGGTTAATCCTCTCTTCATTTTAAATTATCCCCAACTTCTTCTATACTCTGCACTAGGATCATGGTAGCTAGTCTGCAAAGAATTCTTTCTAGGATCCTGCATCCATTTGTTAGTCCAAGCATTCTTTCTATGCATAGGTATAACATATCTATCACTGTATTTATCAGATCTATTCATATCAAGCTTTCTTTCATCTATCAGTGCCCCCATTTTCAAACTAGGATAAACTCTATTAAACATACCTAGATCCATACCTTAGAAACAAAAATTTCCACTTATTTTACTTCTATAGAGCACAAAGCTTTCAAATCTAAGACCTTTTAACTATTCTTACCTTTATTAGAGCACATAGTTTACAAATCTTACCTCTTTTCTGCAGATCTGGCCTCTCTTCTTCAAAAACTTCCACTTTTAATTTTCTTAGAGCACAAAGCGTTCAAATATTTCTTCTTTTCTTCAGATCTGGACTTCCTTCTTTAGCACAAAGATTTTCATATCAAGTGGATTACTGTGCACTAGGGCATGGATCCATGCACAGAGCTTCCATAGTTTCAAGACGAATCTTTGCACAAAGCTTCTTCTTCCTCAGTCCCAAACAATCACAGTTTCAGGTCCGGGCAATGGAACCATTTGTTGGCACAGGGGCAGACCCAGGGTTCAACGCTACAAGAGCACACCAACAAAACCCTAATTACTGGCCCTTTCGGCAACACCTGTGAAGCAGATGAGGTATCACTCCAGGTAGAGGCAGGGGTGGTTGCAAGACTCAGGTGTCTACAACATTAGCTGGGACACAAATATGTGATTATATCGCTTATAGAGCACTTAGCATCGATCATTCATCAATATTCAGTCCTTATTATACTTCATAGATAGCATAGAGCATCACAACATTCACTTAGATCTAAGGTATCTTAGTACTTAGCAACAGTAAAACAGATTAGATCCAGTAGATCATCACTAAGAATATTCATACATATCAGATCTATTATTCATACACATCTAATAAGAACAAAGCATTAATATATCCATCTAAATATATCAAAGCACTTAGCAAAAGAAGAGATAAGCATGATGAGTCAAGGCATCGAGCATAACACATAGATTTACGTGGTTCACCCCCACCTTGGGGCTACGTCCACCAAATCTTCTTCTTTATTATTGTGGCCAATTGGTTACAAGTACAAAGCGATATAAACCCTTACTTTGCAAAGGACAGAAGATCTACACAGCCTGTTAGATCCTTCTTCCTTTCCTTTCAACACACAACCTTCTGTATCTTCACACAAGGACTTGCACTAAGCTCTACAAGTCTATACAAAATGCACAAAACTCTCGATCACACAGATCCCTTCTTGGAACTTAGCCTATACCACATAGATACAATACAATCCTCTCCTCTACTAGATGTCTAGATGTCTATTTATAGATACAAAATGGGCCTAATCATGGGTAAACTCATGGGCCGACATCCCTTTTCCATTACATATTTCCAAAACCCAAAAAAGGACCCGAAAGTGGGCCAAGATCCCTTGAACTCTACTTCGTTTCGCACTCCATTTTCGACAGGATGTCAAATTTCCAAAAACGGTCAAGTATGACCAAGTAACTCCAAAACTTGGTCAAGGGCCAACAAAAGTCCATAAATTATTTTGAAGTAAATTCTCCTCCATTGTCCGATCTCAAGCATTTTATTTTTGAATCCATTTCATTTTCAACCATTTCCTTGTATACCTTGAAGTTTTCAAATTCTTTTGATTTATTCCTAAGAAAACAAACTGCAGTCATTCTTGTATAATCATCAACCAATAATATAAAGTCTTTCTCAACTTTTAAAACCTTTTTTCTAGTTGGTCCAACTATATCAGTATGCACAATTTCCTGTGGTCTTGTCGTTGAGTATTCCTTTGCTTTGAACCTCGTCTTTGTTTTCTTTCCTCGTTGACAATGCTTGCATAATGTGTTGGTTGGATTCATGATCTAGGGAATTTCTATGATTGCTTCCTTTTTTCTAACTTTGACAAGGTTATCGAAGTTTATGTGACCCATTATTTTGTGCCATAGTAAAACTTCATATTCCTTTCCTAGACAACACTTTTCATTTCCAATTTCACTTAATACATATATGTTTCTTGAAGTTCTTGGAGCCATTGAGACCAATTTACCTAAACCTGCCTTTATTATCTCACACTTATGTTAATCGAACATAATCTTGTGACCTTGGTCACACATTTAACTTAAACTTATAAGATTATGTTCCATATCTTCCACTAGTAGAAAATCTTCTTCCTTGGTATTCTTGTTTCCAATTCTAATTGCCCTTTCCAATGATTCTAATTGAGTCATCATTTCCAAAGTATATTGATCCATATCTTTCCTTTCTCAATGTAAGAAACCTTTCTTCATCACTTATTGATGTAACCCCCCTCCCCTCCTGGGGTTCTGAGACCTCTCGGTCTAGGATCTTTCTTTTTTCTGAGTCGAATTGACTCTTTGGGCTCCTAATTGAACCCAAATCAATTATACACAGGACCCTTTTCCTTCCGTGTGCAGGTTCTGTTAGGCCTGCGAGCTATTCATGCACACTTCCAAAACACTAAGGTTCAGGCACTAGCTCCTTTTGCGATTAGCCCCTTCTTCATATGGCCCTATATTGTGTCCTTACACAAACGTGTGATTGCGGGCGTGGGAAAGAATGGTTTTAGACCAACCCGCTTTTCACCCCGCAATTCACATCCAACTACCACGTATCTCTTTATTAAAACAATGGTTGAAATTGTGGCTTGCTCAAGGAAAATTAATGTCTAAGGATGTCCTAGCCCCGCAATCCTTCCCGTTCGTCAATCTCTCTCTTTTGGTGATGATTCATGATCAATGGCTGCTATCGAATCCCCCTTTCCTATCTTTCACACGCCTTCCCAGAACTCCATGATATGTCAGCACGTAACTCCCTTCTAAATCAATGGCTACATCTAATTCCAGCTTTCCGGTCTTAGGGAGTTTTGACTCTCAAACTTTCGCTTCCTCCATATGGAAATCTTCCAGAGTGAAATATCTACTGCACCTATCTCCCTGAATCTACGGTCAGGATTTCCTCCGTGACTCTGGCCTTCGAGACTTTCAATTCTCAAATTATTGTTCCTTCTAGAGATATTTCTCTAAAATAGCAGATCGTCTCCCACCACATCCTCCTAAATCAACAGTTCTACTCCCACTTCGGGACTTTGGCCTCCTCAACCAAATCGACGGTCCTTCTTCTCTCTCCTCGATTAAAAATTGATATCTTCTCTGGGTCTTCGAACCTTTTCCTCCTCTGCTTTCTTAGGAGTTCTACATCTGGCATTGTGTGTCCACCTTCACATCAATGGCTCTCATTGTTTCTGGGACTTCAGCCTTCGACGTTCTCAAATTTCAACAAATGCAAATCTTCGGAGTGAATCCTTCCGGAGTGTCGGATCTTCTAACACCTATCCTCCCTAATCCAACGATTATCCAATGGAATTAATCTTTTTCTTACACATGTCCCCTCATAGATCAATGATCCACATATCTCCTTTGGGATCAATGGCCCTGAATGCTTTGGGATTCGGCGCTTTGTAACTTTCTGAACTCAACTTCTCAAAAACCCTGGAGTACGATCCTCTGAAGTTCATGATCTAGTGACACTTTTCTAACCCAAATCAATGGCTATCATCTGCTTCAGTTGTTTTGGATTTGGTGTTTAGAAACCCTTCTCCTTCGCATTCTCCTGGAGTGATTTCACTTGAAGTTCACGATATTTCTCCACGTGCCCTTTCTGGATCTAACAGTCCATATTCTCTTCTTCCCTTCGACGCTTCGGCTATTCGGGCTTCGGGATTTTCAAACTCTTATGCACTCGTTTCTCTTGGAGTGATTTCACCCAAAACACATGATCTCTTAAAGTGTGTCTCCCCCTTGATTTGAAAACATCTATCCACTTTGGGTCTTCGTTTTTCGAGAGTTTCAACTCCTTCTCACTCTTTCCTCACGGAGTGCTTTCACCCGAAAATTTAGATCTTTCGCCACCGGTCGCCCTAGACGATGGACGATCCCTATTCTCTTCGATACTTCAGGACTTTGACGAGTCCACTCTCTTGTGTACACAAGGGTTAAGTCTTGTGCACTTACCTCTGGATCCAACAGTTGTTGGTCCTCTGCACTCAGATCCAACAGATTGGGTATGTTCCTCTCCTCTGTGCTTCCTTCGTTCACTGGACATGGATCTAACGGTCCAGGCTCCCTTCCACAACCAATCAGACGGGTGTTTTTGCTCCTCCTCCTGATCTTTTGACTTCTTCCACCTTGGAATATTCTTGTCATTGTTAAAAGGTTTTGGCCTTGAAAATTTCTCTTGCGAACTCGACTATCTTGGGTCTCGCTTATGCTCTTGAAAGAGTTATCTATTGTGATCTTTAGGACTTCGAATAAGTCTGTCTTCCATGCACTCCTTGCATTATCCCTTCAGAGATTTTTCATTTACTCAGTATCTTTAGGATCTCGGTCCTTTTGTTTCCTTTCAAAGGAAAGATTCGTGCCCTCCTAGAAATCTCCTCCTCAATGAAAATCTTGCAGAGTTCCTTCTTACAGAGTGTTCAGTAACTATGTCTCTCTCTTCTTTCTCTGCACAATTCCTCCTCCAAGGTATTCAGTAGCCTTAAGGTTCCACTTAATTTTTTGATCGCTCTGGTGCACCCTCCTGGCATGTTCTTTTCTAACTCCATGGAGTTCAGATGTGCACTCCTTGCATTGGCTATAGAACCTCCAATGTTTTGTTGTGCACTCCTTGCATAGCCTAAAGAATCCAGAACAATATTATAAAGTCAATCCAAATATAGATAAATCTATCTTCCTACTTCATATGAATCCTATCATACATCTATAACATATATTAACACACATATAACATTCACAAATTATAGATAAATCATAAGCACATCATGTGCAGGAAAAACTATTTTTCTTTGTATTAAGATGAATGTTTGTTTACAAATGTGTACATAGACTGGACTAAAATAGAGTCTCAGTTCCTTCTCTCCTACTCCTATTCCTGAGCTTCCAAGCTTCTCAATCTCTCCTCTCAGAATCCTCCTACTCCTAATTCTCATAATGAAATCTGAAAGAAGACCTCCTTACAAAAGAGGTGCTCTGTGAGCTTGTCCTCTCTCACCTAACCTCATCTATTACATTGAAGTTTCATAAATGGCCATATAGTGTGAATTGAACCTATATCTTGTAAATGTGTTGAACCTACA
>ML797959.1:460752-473875 GCA_009831015.1 Picea engelmannii | reverse complement strand
TCTTTCTTTTTATTAATAATTAATATTTTTCAATTATTTTTATTAATATACAATTTATTATAATTAATATTTTTTAACATTATAGGGAAATAGGAAAACACAATGTCTATCAATAAGGGCAGCACGCTGCATGTACTGCCTCCGAAACTTTACTTGTTAGTGTCTCCACGACTTATATAAATAATATTCAGACATTTCCTTAGTCATTCGAAAAGAATGCAGATTTGTACTTCCCATGATCTTTATAATAATTAAAAAAGTAAAAACATCACAATGTTTCTTATATTTTAAAATATGACTTAAAAGTTTAAAAATTACTACATACAAATTTCTATAAAATTATACTAAAAGATTAAAAAATGTTAATAAATGTAAAATTATTGAAATTGAAAGATAAAAAAATATTAATAAATGTAAAATTATTGAAATTAAAAAATTAAAAAAATATTAAGAAATGTAAAATTATTGAAATTTTAATAAGTGTAAAAAAGTTAAAATTTAAATTTTTACCTCATTTGAAAAAACAATACAATATTAGATTTTAACATATATTATAATACAATATTACATTATATTTCATTACATTATATTAGTTTTTTTGTGGTCTTGTCTTTTCTTATTAATTTAAGGTTTCGAAATAAGTGAAGGCTGCAATAACACTATCAAGTTATTGACCAATGAAAAGTTAAAAAAAATAGCATTTTTGTTTTTTTAAAAAATAATTTTTTTTAATTGTTATGTTGAACATTTAAATTGATATAAATTTTTCAAGTCAACACAAAACTAATATGAAAATCAATGCTAACTCATTGCTATATACTACCTTCGGTAGTACAATAATGAGAATACAAATTACATCACACTTTATCTCAATTATGTTAAAAGGAAAAAAATGTATAAAATTTTATATTTTTAATATATATATATATATATATATATATATATATATATATATAAAAGTACTGAGAAAAAGAAGAGAATATCAAGTATTAATCATTTTCAGCCATAACCAATTAATTATTATGTTAATAGGAAACATCACTTTGTGACTATGTCATTGTCATTGTGTTCATTTGTCAAAACATTTTTAATGAAGAAAAAAATTAACTTAACAATAATTCTACTTGTATAAATACCTACTTCAAATCTTAAATAAATAACATAACACAATTCTCATTCCAACTCTCATTTATCTAGTGAATGGCTTCTACACCCATTTGCTTCAAGATTATGTGAAGCAATACTTTGCTCTCTTAAGAAACATTACTTATAGATGTGCAAGTGTAATTAGTGGCTATTAGTGGCTATCTGGCACTGTAAAATGAAGGTGAGAACGACACAAACTCTTCTTTTGGTTTAACTTATTATCATGTGGTTTACCAAACATATCATGGAATTGTTTCTAAAATTTTGTATTAAGAGTCATTTTTATATCAAACTAACCTAAAAGTTTTATGTATAAAATCCTCCAAGTGTTGTTTTAGCAAAGGGCTAATGAATTATTGCCTAAATATGCCACTTTAACTACAATTGAAACTTATTTTCATGTGGCCAATCAAACATATCATGAAATTGTTTCTTAAATTGTGTACAAGGAATCATTTTATATTGAACTAGCTTAAAAATATTTTATGTAACATCCATCAAATAACCTTATAACAAAGGGTTGATAAATTCTTGCCTAAATATACCATTTTAACCACAATTGAAACAAATTATCATGTAGTAAACTAAACATATCATGACATTATTTCTAAATTTTTGTAAAAAAAATAAATTCTATATTGAAATAGCTTAAAATTTTTTATATAACATCCACTAAGTGTTGTTTTAACTAAGTGTCAATAAAGTATTACAAAAATATATCACTTTAACCAGTTTATCATTACTTATGATTAATAGCATATTTATATAATTTGAATGTTTTGTTTTATTATTAATATTCACTTTTCAAAGTTGGTTGAGAAAAGACCAATTCACATAAACACTTATTTATTTTATTTTATTAATATTCACTTTTCAATGTTCTTGAGAAAACACCAACCCAAGTTATAGACATGTTTTATTTGTTTTGTTATTCATATTCTTTGCGATGAGTATGGCCAATGTACTCACCATTTCCCCCAAATCGATGACTTTAAGCGGATGAAAGACTCTGTGAATGGACCACGTCCTCCAGCACAACTTGCCCCTCAGTCGGCCCCATTTTTCAGTATTGGTCGAAGAAGACCAATGTGAATAAACACTGACGTAAGTTCTCGAACACTCTATGGTGGGCGCTCCTTGTAAAACTTTTACAACAACCCCCATTCAATAGTGTCCAACATGCATTTCAGAAACGTATAATGCCTCTGTAAACAACATATGAGTAAGTTGAAAAAGACACGTATTTCTGATTCCATATCGCAGTTGCTTTATGTGTCTTTGATTTTAATTGTAGAAGTTTCAAGTTCCATTTCAATGGTGAAAGGTTATAAATAAAAATAAACACAACTAAATTGTTGATAAATTGTTGATTTAGATAATAAGTGGGTCACATAATTTTCCCAATAAAGATGAGGATGGCCACTCTAGTGCCTTAACGAATTAGGATCGGAGCTATCACATTTGGCAGTTGGCACTAAGTTATCTTACAACAGATATTCTTGCATGAAATGCAGGACAGAAACACTCCAATGTACTGATCCCTGACACCAGAAGTAGCAAGCCCTATGCTATGGTCACGGAATTATTTATCCGAGACATTGTAGACAGAGAGTTACTTGACCCATCCGTAGAGAACCAACGACCACAATCACCAAGGATCTGCCCATCATGCTGAAAAGAGGCTCTTACCAGGGAATGAATCCCATCAGTTGTGACGATTGATAGGAAGCCAAGTGGGAGGACTCCCTAGAAGGAGTCAAAGTGAATAAAAAAAGTGGGAATACCATGCCGAATTCTGGCACTTTAAGAGACAGCTTGGTATCTTGAACTGACGTTGAAGGAAGTCTGTCGAACTAGAGGACGAATCTTTTCTCATTAACCAAGTATTTGATGGATTGGATGTGTGGTATAGGGAAAGTTGCGAGGTGATTGAACTTGTATCGGATTGATGATCGATTAGGGGCAAGTTGTGAGGTGATTGAACTTGTATTGGATTGATGATCGATTAGGGGCAAAAGTTGCGAGGTGATTGAACTTGTATTGTATTGATAATCAACTCTGGGTCTAAAATATTTCAAGTGGGGGTGAATGTGGTCCAGTGTAAGTCCAGGGTGATTTCGATAGATGGCATAGAAATGTCCCTTGTAGTACAGTTGCTTAACCAAAAGATAGTTGTACATAGAATTTCAAAAAAAAAACTCTATCATAAATCTGGAGGTAACTGTGAGTTCCAAAGGGGTGGCAGGTGCAGGGTGATCGTTCTTGATTCCAATGGAAAACAAGAAGTAAGTTTCAAATGGGGCATGGGTGGAGCTACCAATAATCTAGTTGAGGCACTAGCTCTCTATCAAGGGCTTAAGATTCTTGACCCAAGGCAAATAATGAACTTAGTTGTCATTGGAAACTCAACAATAATTATAAGACTCATGCATTGCTCTTCTTCTTGCGATGGCAATCTAGCAAAGCTCATTCTGTGAATCCAAAAAAAGGCCAAGCACTTTGAATCTATAGAGTATTTTCATGTTCTAAGAAATTGAAATCAACGGGCCGACCATTTGTCCTATGAGGCCTCTTGCTTGGAAAGTGGAATATACAAGGAACATGAGAAGAAAAGAAAATAAGACTAAGGTTGGATCTATATACACTAACGTTGATCAACGAATGTAGATCAACATTCGGCTCCAACTGTGGGATAGTGACCCCCTGTGGATTGTTGAGAATCCAGAAAACCTAAGAATAAGAGACAAGTTGAAGAAGAATATACAAAGGAGTACAGAAAGAGACTATGTACAGGTTAAAAGAAATGGGGATTAACAAAAGAAATGATTAAGATATTTCTCATTCATGGGAAATAGTTGAATCATTCCTTTCATATCCTTCAACAAATAAGAATTATAACCAATGTTCTTCTCAATCTAGTACAGGCCAATCCAGAGAGCTTTTGTAATATACCAAATATAAAAAGTATGCAGAACAGAAATAAAATGCTAGAAATGGCGGAATAACAACAATATAATAAGAATAATCACCACAATAACACTGAAATGATGTAAGAATGACAACATAAATAGCACTTTGATTTTGAGAGAAATGTTCACAGGCCTCTTTGAGGGGGAAACCTCCAGTTGAGCAGAGCTCTATTACAATAATCTCCAAGCTAGGGTTCTCATACCCTCGACTCCTATTTATACTAAATATGTCTATCAAAAGAAACATCTAGAGGAAGATCCTTCTAGAAGTGGAAGCTTCTATTAGGTCTTCTTACATTCGACTTATTCTATTTTATTGCAAGGCNCTATTTTATTGCAAGGCCTTATTAATATTGACCTTTATTACATCCGAATATATTGTTCTACCTATGTGCGGGTTAGGACCCTAACATGTTCTCCACATTAAAAACAACCTTGTCCTCAAGACTTGAGATGTGGAAATTGTTGTAGAATGGTAGTTGGTTCCCAAGTAGCATCTGCTGGAGTTGTATCTTTCCACCGGATTAACACTTCCTTGATGGTTCTCTGACACAGGCGAAGCTCACGCTAGTCCAAAATGGCTTGTGGTTGTAGCCAAATGGATCCTTCTTCGGATAACTCGAGAAGGTTGGTTTGAATTTGGCACTTAGTTCTAATCACCTTCTTTAAGCAGGAAACATGAAAAACAGGATGTAGCTTCGAATGACCAGGCAAAGCTAACTGATAGGCCACCTGTCCCACACGCTTGAGAATTGTATAAGGACCATAAAATTTGGGAGCTAGCTTCTAAAAATGCTCGACCTTCAGGGAATTCTGCTTGTAAGGTTGCAGGCGAAGAAACACCTAATCCCCTTCTTCAAATTGACGTTCAAAGCGACCTTGATCTGCTTGTTTCTTCATGCGATTTTGTGCCATGACCAAATTCTCTTTGAGGGTACAGAGAATAGCCTCTCGCACTGTAAGTGTTTGGTCAACTGCCTGGACCTTCAAGACCCTAGGTAAGTATGAGAGAATTGAAGGTGGCTTCTGTCCATATACCGCTTCAAAAGGAGTCATGCGTGTAGTTGTATGGTATGAAGTGTTGTACCACCATTCAGCTAGGGGTAACCATTGAGCCCACTGATTTTTCTTTTCCGAGGCAAAACACCTCAAATATGTTTCCAAACACTTGTTGACAATTTCTGTTTGACCATCAGTCTGGGGATGATAAGCTATACTGAGATGCAATTGGGTGCCTTCTAGCTTGAACAGTTCTTGCCAAAAATTCCTTGTGAAAGTTGGGTTCCGATCAGAAACAATAGAGTGTGTGTCACATACCCACTACGCAATTCAAAAAATTTCGGCCTTTTTCTTCTTCTCTCCGAGGAACAGAATTCCCCGAATCCCTATGGGGCGACGATAGGGAATCTCGTACCCAGATCCTCCGAGAGCCGAAACTCTGAAGCATCAAGATTTCACGCGCTACGCCACATTGGAACTTTTCCCCGTCGGGGTTTTTCATCTAGCAGATACACAGAAAGAAAACTATCCTTTGGGGGTCTCGAGTACTGAAACGCCAAAACGCCCAAGGCTATACGTACTTAGCCATTTCGGGACTTCGCAAGTCGGGATTTCGAGACTTGTGAGTACAAGGGAACTCACCCTTGAACATACTGGGTGTTGAAACACCGAAACGTCCTAACTCATCCACACACAGTCACTTCAGGTTTTTGTGAATCAAGGTTTTGGGTCTTGCGCGTACAAGGGAATACGCCCTTGAGTATTCCAATTACCGAAATGTCGAAATATCATAACATACACGCGTATTGTCCTTTCAGGATTTCACCCATCGGGATTTCGAGACTGGCATGTACAAGGGACTTGCCTCTAGGTATCCCGGGTGTCGAAACACCGAAAACTCATAGTTCCTCCATCCTATTATCATTTCGGGATTTCGCAAGTCAGGATTTCGGGACTCACGAGCACAAGGGAATACACACTTAGGTATTTTGGGCCCCGAAGTGCCGAAATATCCTATCTCATCCACACCTTAAACTATTTTGGGGTTTCGGTTATCGGGATTTCGCAAGTTGGGATTTCAGGACTCGCGAGCACAAGGGAATATGCACTTAGGTATTCCAGGCCCCGAAGTGCTGAAATATCCTATCTCATCCACACCTTAAACTATTTCAGGATTTCGGTTATCGCGATTTCGCAAGTCCGGATTTCGGGACTCGCGATGGCCAGGGTTCTTGCCCTTTGATTTCCCGAGTGCCGAAACGTCGAAACGCTTATCGACAGCCACATGTCCCTATAAATGGATGGTCCAGGTACTCCCACGGACCTTGGGATCTACGGTCCCGATTTCTTCGCTACTCACGAAGATAAAAAGAAAGGGGTTGAGGCATTAACGCCATCGTTTCTTCCTCTAATCTAACGGTCGTGACTAACCTTAGATCTTCCAACAGAATCTCGTTCGTTAATCGATACTTATCCACACGCTTCCATTTTGGGATTTCGCAAATCGGGGTTTCGAGACTTGCGAGTACAAGAGAACTCGCGCTTGGATACCCCGGGTGCCGAAACACCGAAATATCGAGATTTTAAAAGAACCACTCTCTCTCATGCAGGGTTTCTAAGACTTACGCCATCAAATCCTCTTTCAGGTTCTTGGTAAACTTTCCAAAAAGGGTGTCTCTGTGGGGAGATCTATCCAGGGTATTACTGGAGACAGATAAGGGAATAATTTCCCGAGAACAGACTTGAAAAATCTGAATCCATTCAAATTATAGAAGCATATACATAAACGTAAGCCATAGGTGGTCTTTCCGATATAAGCATGCAACCACCATTTCTGATCAGAACAACACACAGACAATCTTATACTGAAACCATTCATAATTTCACAAACCATGAGCATACATGTCAGAATATTCAATTCAAGATACGAGATATAACACTTATCAGAAAAACACAAGGTTTGATGCAACTGCTGAGAGGGGTGCTCGTTTCCACCCAACCGTAGGCTCAATGACTCAAAATGGATTTACCACTAGCCACCCCCGAGCTGAGACCACGATGCTCGAGACTCTTTGTCTCTGTTCTTCAACGATCGAGAACGAAAGTTACTCTCCTTCTTCTCTGCTATCACTCACTCTGTATTCTTTTAGAGTTCTTCCCAATTTTTCTCTTCTCATACCCCTCGCGTCTGCCCCCCCTCGTTGCATACTCTTTCCTACCTTTTTTTTCTTTTCGACGAGGTTGTGTGTGGCACGATCTTCCTCGCGGTGGTCAGGCCCGAGGACTCTATGGATGGGCAGTTCACCCCCATCCCTCATTACTCATGAGGAGCCCTCTACCTACCAACCTGTGAGTCATTTATTTCGGGCTAGCGAGCCGCTCTTGATTCTCCGGGCCAGTGAAGACCAAATACGGTATTAGTTTCGGTGGAAGTTAACGCCACCATTCCAGGTGTCTTCCACCACCTTTCTTCAGCCATCATGGTCTCTTTTTCAGCACATCCCCCTCTCAGCAGTCCTGCAATATATTTATTCATAATATTATTTACATTCATCGACCTTTCTCACAAGGTCCATTCACATCACACATTCACATTCTTGAGTTTGCCACAGTTTCTTGGCCAGTATAGTTATTTTTACAGACTAGGGGAAACAGGGTGTTACAATTCCCTCCCCCTTAAAGGAACATCGTCCTCGATGTTCTATCTATCAACATGACATGCATGTACATATGTAAACAAAATCGGATATTCTTGTCTCATGGCATCCTCCATTTCCCATGTAGCCTCATTTGGGCCAAAATGTCTCCACTGCACCTTGACCTATGCAATGGTTCAGTTTCGGAGCATGGTTTCCTTTCTGTCCAGTATGCATTAAGGTTCTGGTAGAAATTCTCCCTCCGGTTCCACCTGGATCACAAACCAGTCAATTATATGGTTAGCATCATGTACGTATTTCTTCAATAATGAAACATGGAAAACATTATGTGCTTTCACGGTGGGAGGAAGTGCTAGCCTATAGGCTACAGGTCCCACTCTATCTAGAACCTCAAAGGGTCCACAATACCGAGGTGCCAACTTGGAACAAGCTCCCATTTTCAGGGAACTCTTCCTGGGCCTAACTCTGAGATATACATGGTCTCCCATCTTGAACTCTCTTGGAGTTCTCTTTTGGTCGGCATAACTTTTCTGCCGGTTCTGAGCGACCTTCAAGTTTTGTTTTATCTGAATCACTTGTTGTTCCATTTCTTTCAACATGTCGAGTCCAAAAGAAATTATGTTTACAGGATTACTTCAACTGGCAGGAGTGTTGCACGACCTACCATAGAGGACTTCAAACAGACTCATCTTTAGGGATTCTTGGTAGCCGTTGTTGTAGGCGAATTCCACCAGTGGCAGGTAGTCTTCCCACTTCTTGGGTTGATGCATTACATGCATTCTTAACATGTCTTCTAGTATTTGGTTCACTCTTTCTGTCTGTCTGTCGGTTTGAGGGTGATAGGTGGTGCTAAACAACAACTTGGTCTCTAAACTAGCCATCAGTGATTTCCAAAAGTTGGAAGTAAATTTCATGTCTCTGTCAGACACGATCTCTTTCGGCATACCATGCAGTCTTAATATCTCCTTCATGAATACCTGGACAATATCTATTGCTTTGCAAGTTGATTTGACGGGGATGAAATGAGCAGAGTTGCTCAATTTATCCACCACCACCATAATGGCATCATTCTGTTTGGTTGAGGTTGGTAATCCAGTGATGAAATCCATGGATATGGTTTCCCCTTTCCATTCTAGGATTGGTAAAGGTTGCAATAATCTTGCTGCATGTCGATGTTCTGCTTTAACCTGTTGGCACTCTATGCATTTAGCCAAGTATTCGACTATGTCTTTCTTCAACCTTGGCCAGTAGAATTGTTTCCTGGTAGCCGTGATCATCTTCTGGTATCCTGGACGACCAGTATAGGGTCTTTTATGTAGTTCATCCATAATGAACCTCTTCAAGTCGTCACAATCTGGAATGTACAATCTGCTTTTGTAAGTGAGCAGACCTCCTTCGGTCATATGGTAGCCTTCATATTTTACCCCGGCGGGTTCTTGCTGTAAGTATAAGGTCATGGTCTGGACGAAGGGATCTGTCTCTTGTGTATTTCTGACTCTTTCCTTGACATCTGTCTCACAAGTGCTCACTGCTGCCAGGTGAATTGTTTTCATGCTTCTGCTAAGGGCATCGACCACCCTATTTTCGTTTCCTTTAATGTGTTTGATTTCAAAATCAAATTCGCTAAGGAGGGCCATCCATATAGCCTGTCTGGCATTGAGATTCGGTTGGTCAAACAAATATCGCAATCCACAGTGATCTATCATAAGTACAAATTTCCTTCCCAGGAGGTAATGCCTCCACATTTTTAAGGCGTGCACTATGGTGGCCAGTTCTAGATCACGAGTCACATAGTTGACTTCATGTTCGTTTAATTTTCGGGATTCATAGCAGACCACATTTCCTCCTTGCACAAGGACTCCTCCGAGCCCTTCCTTACAGGCATCTGTGCACATGAGGAAATCAACTTAGGGATTGACGATCTTCAGCACGGGTGCGTGGGTCAGTAGATGTTTCAGGGTTTGAAATATTTCTTCACATTTCTGTGTCCACATGAATTTTGTCCCCTTTTTCTAGAGGGCAGTGATTGGACAACCAATCATGGAGAATCCTTTTATAAATTTCCTATAGTATCATGTTAATCCCATAAAGGATATGATATCCGAAACATCCTTTGGGGTAGGCCATTCCATGATAGACCTGATCTTGTCAGGGTCTATCGCTACTCCTTCTTCCGATAAGACATTGTCTAAGTAATGTATTTGCTTTTGGAAGAAGTCACACTTGTTGAATTTGGCATAGAGTTGATGTTCTCTTAGCACTTGCAGCACAAGCCTAAGATGCTCTTCATGCTCTTCTCTATTCTTGGAATAAATTAATATATCGTCAATAAAAACCAACACAAATTTGTCTAGGAATTTGCTGAGTACATTATTCATCAAGCACATGAAAGTGGCAGGGGCATTGGTTAACCCAAATGGCACTACCACAAACTCATAGTGACCATACCGTGTCCGGAAAGCAGTTTTATGGATGTCTTCCCCCTTGATTCAGACTTGATGGTATCCCGAACTCAAGTCAATCTTTGAGAAAATAGACGCACCTCCCAATTGATCGAACAGGTCATCGATCATGAGCAAGGGGTACTTGTTCTTTATGGTTACCTTATTGAGTTGTCTATAATCTACACATAGTCTAAGGGTACCGTCCTTCTTTTTCACAAACAGGACTGGTGCTCCCCATGGAGACACGATGGGCCGGATATAGCCCTTATCCATCATCTCTCTCAATTGTAATTTGAGTTCAATTAACTCAGGTGTGCTCATCTGGTAGGGTGTCCTAGACACTGACACCGCTCCCGGTGCAAGTTCTATCGAGAAGTCAGTGTCCCTTCTCGGAGGTAGACCCGATACCTCTTCCAAAAATACATCTGTGTATTCTCTCAGGGTAGGGTGGTCTTCAAGGCTTGGTTTGTCACCTTCAATTGTTTTCAACACCTGTATTGCATATAGGGGACATCCCTTTCGGCAATACTTTCTCATTTGCAAAGCTGATATTTGTCTCACCGAGACAGGTTTTCGGATCCCTTGAATGGTTATCCTTTTTCCTTCTTTACCTACACATTCTAAGGTTTTATGGTAACAGTCCAATCTGGCTTTATGGGCGGCTAGATAGTCCATACCAATCAATAGATCATACGATCCCAGGGGTAATATGTTAAGGTTTGTTTGGGTGGGAAATTCACCCAACATCAATTGGCAGGCTAGTATGACCTCTGCTACCCTTCTTTTGGTGCCAGTGGATAACTGTACCAACCATGGCTTGGTGTTTTTGTGTGGTTGTAGTTTACACTTATCAATAACTTTAGGGTATATATAACTCAAATTTGAACCAGAGTCAATCCAAATAGACACTAGATGGTTGGAAATCATACCTTCTATTTCCACCATTGAAGCTTGATGGTAAGCTTGGTTATTATCCAAGGCTACATAAATTTGTGGCACACTCCTGGCCACATCATTGACGATAGTAGCTTCCTAGATGTTATAAATTCTTCGACTATTATATTGTCGGTGTGGACAGTCTCTCAGGAGATGTTCTTCTCCACAACCCCAACATTTCAAAGGTTCTCTCTTTGGGTTCTCAGTCTTCACTAGTACAGATCCAGAAGTTTTATTCCCGCCCAAGGATGGAAAATTCTGCTGGTGTACACTCCGGGCTGGGAAGCTCATTCTTGGGTTCTTCTTATATTTCTTAAATCCTGAGAATTTAATCCCCTTTTTCTGAAATCTCGAGCTATTCTTTTGTTTCCATCCTTCACGAGGTTCTGCTCGATGTCCAAACTGTTCATGACAATATGTTGCCTTTTGAATAGTGCCTTCTAGAGTCTTTGGCTCATCAAATTCAATTCTATTCCGATAGTCCTTAGGTAGTCCACTGATAAAGCGTTGCACCTTTTTCTTTTCTACTTTTATATAGGGTACGTACCTCAACAAATCGATGAATTTGTTGACATATTCTTCTATAGTGAGTTGCCCCAGTTTGAGTTCATAAAACTCTTTAGTCTTCTCGTCGAAATTTTTTTCTGACAAATACTTCTTCTGGAAGTATTTCTCAAATTGCTCCCAAGACAGGTCCTCTTCGCGAACCCCTTTTACATTATTAAGGTCTTCCCACCAAATGGAAGCCTTTCCATTCAAGTTGAAGGTGGCCACTCGGGCCTTCAAATTTTCTGAAAATTCATGGACTCTGAAATACTTCTTTAGTCCAAGCAGCCAGGCCTCTACTTCCTCTCCCCTCTTTATTTCACCATCGAAGGAGCGTGGTTTGGCTTTTCTGAATTCTTCGAATTTATGACCATTGGAAAGATTTTGCTTCTTCCATTTTCTTCGGGGACAGGAACTGGTTCTGTTGCTAGAAGATCCCTCCGAATCGCCAGCTTCCTTCTCAGAGGAATCGTCCGCCGCTGTTCCTTTTCCTCTGGGGTGGACCTTTCTTGAGGTACTCCTCTCAGTGTGGCCACTGATATGGCCATGTTTCTGTATCTCAGGTTCATGCTGCATTTGTTGTTGTAGGTCGGATAAGCTCTGCAGTAAAACTGCGTTAATTTCTGTTTGTTTCTCTTGTTCTTTCATCATCCTTTCATTGTCAGCCTTGCAGCTTTGTAATTCGACCATGAGACTCCTCACAGTCTGAGCTAGATCTGGAGGGGTCCCTACTGCCCTTCTTTTATCAAACTCTTCGTCTCTTTTGTGGGAGCCTTCTCCCACCTCTTGGTGAGTTACCATTCTATGCGCCTGTAATTTCCCGTGGTTGATCGTCCGCTTGGGTGCAAAAGACAAACATTGTTTGTTAGTAAAAAATCTATATACATTCATAACCCACACATAATTCATATTTCTTTCACATGCATACACACAATCGAGGTTCTCACTTTCAACTTTGACCTTGGATAAGAGGGTTAAGATAGAGGGTTACTCCTTTTAGGAGTTCTTCGAACAGAGTCTCTGCGCAACTCATTCATGAGTCCAAACAGGCTAAGTGTTGTAACCATGCTCTGATACCAATTTGTCACATACCCACTACACAATTTAAAAATTTTCGGCCTTTTTCTTCTTCTCTTTGAGGAACAGAATTCCCTAAATCCCTACGGGGCCTGATGCAGACCCTGCCATCCCTTATCCGTACTCATATGCTCGGCGGCTATGACCACGAGCCTTATCGAGGAAGCATTCGTCGGCTTTCACGGTTCGAGAAATCGCGATACATGTATTTCTTCTTGTCTTTCAAAGGGATGAAACCCGAAAACACCAACTCTAAACTATTTCGGGGTTTCCTCCATCGGGATTTCGGGACATGCGACGACATGAGGTCTCACACCTGGGTTTCCCGAGAGCCGAAACTCCGAATCCT
>ML797959.1:377849-425822 GCA_009831015.1 Picea engelmannii | reverse complement strand
AAGATCCCAGTTCAAACTATATTTCTAGAACTTGACGAGGAAGGAAAAATCATATTGGAGCCTGAAGCCATCACTGACACAAGAATTCACCAGCTGAGGAATAGATCCATTTCAGAGTATCTCATTAAATGGAGGAAACTACCAGCTGAAGATTCCACTTGGGACGATGAGTCTTTTATACAGAAGCATCCAGAGTTACTCAAGTGTTGCAGACAACACTTGTCTCAAGGGGAGGGGCATGTTAAGCCCTAATATTGTCTCATTACCCCTTAATTGGGGTATATTACATTAGTAATGTTATTTTATTTATTTCGTCTTTATTCCATTAGTTGTAATTATACCTCCTAGTCTCCTATATATACCAAGGAGACATTTTCATTTGGAATCATCTTGTACTTGAACATTTAAGTGGGGTAAAAGGAGGTTGCCCCCTCGAAGAGACTTATTATATGAAATTATCTCTTTTTCAAGGCGTTGAGTACTTTTTCTGAGGTTTTTCTATGCTATATTGATATTTGGTTCTTAACAGAGTCTTCGCCTGATTAACAACTGGTTGTTATTTTGCTAGCTCTGGAGTATTATCTTTTCATTTTTCATTTTCTAGTTGTTCCCTTTCCTTGAATTTATTTGCTTGAGTTTTGGTATGAACGACATTGTCTTGTGAATGCTCAGGATCCTCTTGTTCATAAAAAATATAAAAAAATGATGAACATTCTTCCATTTGGACTGATTCCAAAACTTCATCTTGATTAATGATTGTTTCTTGATCAAAGGTTTCAAAATTTTATTCTTCTACAATTTCTTCTAACACAACAACATTTGGATTTGGAACTTTGGGTGCTCTTGGTCTATGATCTTCAATTATATAATTTATTCCTCTTTGATTAGGTAATGGAGCTCTCACATTTTGATTTGGTGGAATGAGATTCTCACTCGTCTTGAGTTGAGTTATCTTGTTTTGCATTTGTCTAATTGTTCTACTCATTTGAGCAATTTATATATTTTTTCTTGTTTCTTGGGTAGCTCTAGGATCATTTCTCACATTAAGGGGCATGCCTTGGAGAATTCCTCCCCCAATTGCTTGATTTTTATAACTTCTAGAAGTGGACGGTCCCTGAGGTGATATTGATAGATTGGTTATTTGTCTTTGCACTTTTCCAAGAATAATCTTGAGATCAAGTTAGTCTCTAACATGTACTCTTCCATTTATGTTTCCTTCTAAATTGATTCATTTAATGTATTTATTTGTGAAACTCTTATTTCATAATTCACATTTGAGGGCATGACATTCTTGTAACATCCAAATATGACAGGATCATTTGGGTGTTTCCCATTTGGGATTTGATTTAAAGTATTGAAAAATCATAAGGTAAAATCCATGATCCTTTCACCCTTTTTGAGATGGATTTGGGTGAATTGATTAAGCAAAGTATGGTATGAAATAGGATGTATGTATATAATCATGAACATATCTTCTATATCATCAAATGAACTAATTAATTGAGTTGGGAGGGAAATATACCATTCATAGGCCAGGCCTATCAAAGTTTGCAGAAGGAATCTAACCATTACATCATCATGTTCAATCAAATGAATATCACAAATACTAAGGAACTGATCCACATGAATTTTTGGATCCATAATCCCATCACATGAAAAGACATGTAAAATTCCTTGAGGTAGGGTTGGTAATGGATGTTGTTCTCCATGGAAATTGAGTTGGCTAGACCTAGATATCCTTCTAGGGTCTCTTTGTTTTTAATTTCTTTCTCATTCTTCATTAGGAATTTCATTTCTTTGTTCTTCTTGATCACCCATGATTATTATGCCACTAGCTTCAATTCTTGAACTTTTGGCTACTTGGTGAATCTCAAGCTTCTTACTTTTACTTCTTGTTAATGGATCTTTTTATGATTCCAACTTTTATAAAATTTACAATTGTCTTCTTTGTCTCAAAGCTATTACTCTTTCTTCTTCTTGAGAAAGAACTTCCCAAGTTCTCTCACGTTCTTCACGACTCCTTGTTATTGTGATTGTTAGGTCATACAACTAGTGCAAGACACTTCTTTGATCTCTAAGTCCAATTTATATTTGGGGTTGGTTGGGTTCTTGTAGAGTCATTAAAATTTCCAGTCTACGAAACTAGCCTTTTGTTTAGTTCCCTAGTATGGTCTCCAAAAATGTTGATCTAAAACATTTTCTTACGATCTTTAAGTCAACCTCACGAGGATAAATCCACCTACGTTTTTAAAGAGGTGGTACTCCTCTATTTTAAATAACATACAAAAACAAAAAAAAATCCTGAGAGAGGACTAAGATTTATTCTTGAAATAAATATTCACATGGAAAGAATACCTAAGAAGGACCATGTATCTCACAAAAAGTAAATATTTACACTATGTTACAATATTTATAAACCAAAAGACTATACATTATCACAGGACAACATTTCCATCACAACATTTGTCAAAGTAATGCACAATATTCAACAAAAGAAAGAAACATATGGACCACATATAGCAAAGAAATCTAAATGATCATTACATTAAATGTAATAAATATTTTGATAGACACACAATTGAAATCTCGTGCTTAAAAATCAAATTATGAGAGATCGATAATGTTATGTCCCTGTTATCCCCTAGCCTAGGGATAACTAAGGAGATTATGTCTTGAGGCCCATAGGTCCTAGACATGGAGTACTGAGAGCCATATTGACTTGAGCCTGGCCCTGGAGGGCCCATCCTTCTTCTTTAGTGCCTCCATCCTGTCATCAACAACAACATCCATCCCATCGACTTGGTCCTGAAGCAATGGTGGGTATTTCTCCATGAGGTAATGAGTCTGAGTATCATGGTATGTGTCACTATGATTCTAAAAAAAATTTGAATATGTGCATTTAATTCTCTTTTGCTCCATGAAATGTGCTTGGAATTTATGCCTTTTGACTTGTCCATACGTGGGGGGGGGTGACAAAACGCCCTAGAAAGTTGGCTCCCTTAGGAGTGAATTGCCACTGGGTGGGTTTATCAAAGGTCATCGTCCATTCCCACCATACTTATCACTTTTAATCATATTCCCTCTCATCTATCCCCTGCATTGGTTCGAGCATTGGGTTTGCCAAGATAGTTAAGGGTTGTACCTTGCTTTGTGGGAAGAAGGGGGTAAAAGTAGCTGGAAAAATATAAAATCCAAAAGAAAAAAACCTTCAGATTCTTTGCCCAAGGATCCCCGAGAAAGCAATAAAAGGATTCTCAGTAAGAAAAAGGAGGGATCGATAAAATAAATAAACTCAAGACCTAGTTGGAGGATAGGGGGTCTCATCACCAGCCAACCTATTAGGTCCATGGACATGTAGCAGTATGAAACCACTATTCAATTGGTCACCACGCTAGGGTAGTGGCTCTTGGTAGAATAGCCAAGAGAAAGGGGTTCTCATCATGAGCTAACCTTCTCATCTCCATGAAATTCTTGTGGGTAACACTGTCACCACTGGTCACCATGCTAGGGTAGTGTCCCCCGTCTATTCTCTTGAAAGAAAAGACAATAAGACAAAGAGTAAAAAAGGCATTGAATGGGCTAGGAAACATTTGCATCTAGAATAAGGTGCATCTCACCCTCTTTAGAGGCACCCATAGGCAAGCCCTACATTTCCCTGTCATCACTGCACCCCTTTCCCAAACATCCCCATGCCATCTCATGCACTTACATTACCTAGATTGGTATTCACCCAGGGAAACCCCACACTTAAGGAGAATTAGCCCAATAGGACGTCCTGAGATCCTCTCCAAACATGGCTTGTAGAATAACATAATGTCTTTGAGCACTTGTTTGGGGAAAGGGGGGTTCTTTGCACATGTTCAGGTAACTTGATTATTAGATGTGATTGACATTGCTATGATCCCTGTGACTTATGAGCCCATGGAGGGAATACTTGTTGTTGTTGCAGGGCCACACCCGACGGACATGTACACATGGGGAGATGATTAGCTCATACCTCCATAGGGATAAAATCCCACGAGATGGATGTTGAAACCCTAGCAAGGGGTAGACATATACTAGAGGCTTGCACTGGAGAGGGATGAGGATGTTCCAACAGAGACAACCTGGAAATCCTGGACCTAGGGGGGTCTTTCCATCCCACCATGATGTTGGCCCTTGAAGTCCCTTGACGTCTATTGAGGGTTCCTAAATCCATTTAACTCAACAGTAGGAACCAAACCCGCCACAGAGGCCCAATTAGACTCTGTAGCGTTTAATGGTGGAATGGTTCTTCAGATCTTGCGATCCAACCAAATTATCGATGGGCTTTACATTTTTGTGTGAAGGCTCCTCCTTCTATTAAGACGTTCTCTTTTTTGTATTTTCTCTTATAGGTGGGACCGTTACAAGATAAAATCCAGAATAAACCAACTAGGTAACAAAGTGGGAAAAGCTTAATTACTGAAGAAGGCTGAGCTTGGGATAACCCTTTCACTCTAGCATTCAGACAATGATTCTATACCACAAGCCTAGAAATAATACATTAACCTGTTGGTGTTCCGATTACTGACTGAGATGCTATTATCATAAGAAAACACACATGCAATAAACGATGACAAGAAAAATAGTTTTCTTAACTCTAATCATCAATCACATATTAACACAATGATTTACTTTTCACCAATAAATACAAGAACTATAAAAATATTGAATCATATAACTTATAAACAAATTTAGAGGCTCTTACTCGTTACAACATCCATTCATGAGATAAAATCAGAAATAATTCTTCTTCATATCTAATCATACACGCTTTTGATGAAAAACACAAACTTGTTTATGGTCCTAAACAAGACTTCTCAATTAAGGCAACTCCGAAATAGTTCTTTACAAATCCAAAAACGAGGGTCTTTGCAACAACCATCGACCTTTGCTAATAGGTCGATCCTCCTATTTATAAAATACTATTAACTAAAAATAACTATTAAAAGTGTAGCTAAGTAAAACAAAACTCGCCACATGGCGCTTTCTTCTATCAGTCTTCAAAGAGTCATCAAATGATCTCACTTGAGTGGATGACTCTTCTTGTACTCCGACCATTTGACAAAAATATTCTCGCATGTGTTAGCATATGAGAATATTTGTTGTTCCATTGGGGCCAAAAGGATATCTCTTATCTCTACTGCTCGTGCCTGATACTTGACTATTCTGACACTTAATTTCTGCAACATGGTTCGAGCTTTGATCAGGTGTTCCATGAACTGCTGCACTTGTCCTGGCACCATGTCCGCCACCTTTGCGACCTTTGCAGCCCATGATGAGTCTTGTTCGACATGTAATTTGACTATGTCGCACAAGTCGACAATGTCCTTGGGTGTGCCGAATTCAAGGAGGTCGATGTCCCTCATTGCTCGGTTGATCTTGGTCCAACTCTTTTCGCACTCGACCCATTTCTCTTGAATTTCCCAATGAGGTTCTTGAGCCATTTTTACCCAATATTCGACCGAATTCTTTTAGCAGTCAATGTTTCCTTCCTTGAGTACCCGAATGCCATGCTCTTCATCATCTCAGCCTTGTTGAACCACGCTGATGTAGTCAATCCTTTCCATGGCTTGGTGTGCTTTCTCATACCACCTTTCCATATCTTTTCACGTCGCTAGCGCCATGAGGGCGTCTTCTTGAAGCTTGGCTATCCTTGCAGTGAATAGGTGTCGTTCATCTGTAAATTTATTGTAGGCCTCCTGAAGTTCACTCCTCAGGAACACCGTGGCCTGTGTGGTGTCCTGGTAATATTTTGCCAAATGGCATAGATGTTCCAATTCCTTCATAGATGTTCCAATTCCTTCAGCGCAGTAGCCAACTCCTCTTCATCCCTTTTTTCTTTGTCTAGGGTGGCATCTGTGATTGCCATCCCTACGTCGATAAGTTCGAATGTCTTGGCATGCTTTGTGTTGATCAGTTTTTCCTCTCTGGTGATGAGGATGGAGCGATCTAGAGTAATCCTCCTCTTCTTGGTGGTTCTATACACGATATATTTCCTTCTCCAGTCATAGGAGATGGCATGTATGTCAACAAATTCATCCACGGGGTCAGGGATTTGTTGATCTACCCAAGTAAGCATATTTCCCAGGCCTCCGACAATGTATATCTATTCAAGAAAGGGTTCTTGAACCTCTTTCATGTGTTCCAAGGGTCTGGCCTCGGGTTGTCGCTCATAGAAAGGTTGCGTATCGGTTGAAATTGAAGCATTGGGGGTAGGTTCGGTACTTACTTCATAATCAACCGTTGAGATGCCGATTTTTTGCTGTGGATCTTCTTATTTTTGTTCACCCGACCATGGCTCATCCATTAGACTATCCATTTGAGGCTCCAGTACATCAAGTATCTTAGTGTCTAAAACACTTTCGACCTCCTGGTCATTCTGTGGAAGGCCCTGAATTTGAGCGATAGGATTTGGAAAAGATGCTTTCTCGGGTTCCTTTTCCTCTGTGATCCGCACATGAGTCACCAGGGACACCTCCAAAAATTCCTCATTGTCATAGATGCTTATCAATTCGCAGAGGGGGTTTGGTGCACCTACTCTCCTTGATTCTCTGACTATCTCCAGCTGAGTTGAAACATCCCTCGGTGATCTGACCTGTTGCATTGTAAATTCAGGGTTATCTAACCTGACGATTTCATCAATTTTTATTAGCTCAGAGTTGCTTGGACCTACCCGAATTTCATCTGGTTTGTCGACAGGTGTTGTTGTTATTCCTACAAATTCTGGGTCATCTTGCAGCTGATCAATTACTTTCTACGGTTGTTCTATCATGATAAATCCCCTTGCTCGTGCATCCTATGTCATAAGAAATCCTTTATCCTACACCGAAGCCACAAGGGAAACCTTTGTTGCTTCTGTCGCTCTGATTTCTTCCATGGTTCTAAGGGCCTCTTGAGCCGATTTCTATATGGTCATCGCCTATTCATCCAGGCTCATGGCCCTGAACCTGGTCATTTTGGGGTCAACCATCCTTGCTACCACCGCATCCCAATCCTGGGCATTTTTCGTGAAAACATCTTCAAATTTGTCGTGGGCGTACGACCAGGAGGATGATACTTGTGAAGCATGTTTCAAGACCAAGCCCTTTGGATCATGCTTGCAGAATCGACCTGTCTGGAGTATGAACTCGAGATGGCTCATCCCTTCTTGTTTGGCTTGAGATGTATCTTTAACCATGTAGAAACCTACATGGAAACCATAGGGAATGAAGACCCGCTTCTTGTCCTTGACCAGGGTGGCGTTGTAGCCTTGCAAGATGGTTTGATAGCATATTTATCCTACTACAAGCTAGTCTAGGACATGAGCTAGTAAGAGATGTGGTGCTCCGGTGGACCTGAACACCCTGATGTAGGTGTCGTGCTCATCCAAGTATCAGTGGCCTACTTTGGAAATCATTTTCTTGGCCACAACTGATAGTCTCAGGCATTTCTTCTTAAAAAAAATGAAATAAATTCACGCGATGAATTCATCGCAGATGAGGGAGTAAGACCTTTTGTACTTGTTCTCCCATAACACGTTTAAATAGATGTGGACCAGGAGCTCTGTGACATGCCAGCTCATATTCATGTCGGCGAAGATGTTTCCGACACACATGACATCAAGAAAATATGAAGCCATGTAAAAAACTGGTGTCTCTCCTTCCTTCGGCGTCTAAGCCTGTTGTAGACAAATTCTCAGTTGTTTAGAAATTATCGCTCCCCAGTTGAAACCGCTCCTAGAGATTGCTACTGTGTAAGCCAAGGGAATCCATGCCTCTGAAAATCTAGAGCAATCCTTCTCTCCATATAATCGGAATATGAGAGCCATAAAATAGATGTATGGATCCATTAAATTGGTTGTCTTATACCAGCCAGTGCTCCGGTTGGTGTTTTTCTTTTCCTCCCTCCACCATGAGGCCATCACCCGGCTTGTGTCGTGGCACTCATAGAACTTCACGAAATTTTTTGTGTTTAGCCGCTCCTCAGGATCTCTAAGATTGTAGTATTTCTGAACTTCCATCGGTAAGAACACTTTGACACACCCACCATTGTCATCATTGATGAAACATATATGTGTGTCTGTGTGGTCGATGAGCCACTTCAGAAGTTCAATACAAGGAAAAACAAGGGTTTTTCTGGCCACCATATGCACGTACGACCGTCAAATGTTGGGGAACCTTTTGTTGTCGAGCGCTCTTACATATGGATTACTATGTGGGATATATTCTGAGTATTCCTCCCGACTGGTCTTGTTAAAGAGTTCTCCCCAATGTGGGAGTTCCATATTGGACCCTCTGCTTGCCTCTATATCTCCAAAGGCTGGAGGCTAGATGAAAACCTTCTTCATTGCTTTCTTAATGACAGGTTCTAGCCTTGGAGTGTATTCTAATTGTTTTGTGGCCCCTGGAGAGGAGCCTTTGCCTATATCTGGTTCTTTCAGCTTCGGTTCGCTCGGTGATTGTCTGGTGGTTGGATTTCTTGGCGACATTGTTCCTGTAACTAAAATAAACCTTCAAAGACTATGTAAAGAACAAAACTGGATAGAAAAAATATAATTTGCAGCCATGTAAAATTTACATACTTGGATACATACCTATGACGCTCGCTAAAACCTGGTTATTTTGATACTCACGGGATCTCTGCAGCCTTTGAATTACCCGTCTTGATTCTTCAGATGCTCTGAATTTCCTTGCGCGCATAATGATTTCATTTACAACGACTCAAGAGAATTTAAACTGGGGAAGAGCTTACCGTGTCGCATCATCCATTAAATTCAGGTGATGAGTGAAATTTAAACAAATTTGCCGCCGAATCTCTACAACTTGAATTCATCATGGGTTGATGGCGGAGGCATGGGGGTGATGTTGTCTATCAATGATTTTAAATGGTTGTTTTGATTGGTGCATGAGGTAGCAACTATTGCGGGATTTGGTATTAATTAGCCCCTTAAATGCTCAAAATTCGATCGTATCTAACACTAAAACGTCCCATCGTGTCACTCTCTCAGTGAGTGGATCGAGGATCGGGGATGTGTTATGAACGTTTTGATTGATGTACTTTTGCAAAAAACTTGCGACGCTGATCAATATCACCGTACAATGTTGTCATGGCAAAGATGACTCGGAGGTGTGACTCAGACTTGTGGAACCAATAATAACTCGGGGCAAAACTAGACCGTACGGTTCTCCAATCTGCAAAAGACACGTGGCGTTGAAGATCGGTGACCTAATTCTTGTGTATTAATCGGAATTGGGACTTTCCTTAAGTTATTCGTTCTAAAACAAACCTTATCTTGATGATGCTGAAAAAGTATCCAGGGTCGGCGATCAACGATAAACCTATCACGTTCTTTTCTTTGGATTAGCTTCTTCGAAAAAGTCCCGATGCCAAAAACACATCGGGGATATATTTTGCACGGTCATAATGTTTGTTGTGATCCTTTTAGGATTTCCCTGATTCCAATAAGCGCGTAGAGGATCGACTGTCGACGATATCTTTTCTTTCTTTGTTAACGTCTATTACCCTCGTCTTTTACCAATGCCAAAGGGGAATCGACTATCGGTGATATCCTTATGCAAGACTTGACGCAAAACAAAACTTCCTTTTGTCGATGTTGAAAAAGATCGACGCTTGACGACTGAGGTTTCTCAAGTGGTTCTTTTTCATTTTTGAATTCCTTCCGATGTCGAATTTGAGCTCGTCAGGTGAAGTGTTTTGGTTGTTCATTCTTTATTCATGTGTTAAGTCCTTTTAAGTCATGGGGTTTCATAAGTTGAAAACAAACACGAATAGCTGATGAGAGTCATGATAATAAGAAATTTTTTTTTTTCTCAAAATGAAGTCGAATAAGACAGTGCAAAGATCAAGTGGTACCCAAAAAAGTAAAAAATTGACATAGGATTTTTTAGGGTGTGTTGAGTGCTCAACAAATGGAGACTTATTGGGTGAAAGCAGAATCTTTGTTCCTACCTCAGGCTCGACTGATGCAAAAGTTGGTTAAGAACTTAACTGGTTCTTTTATCAGAGCCTCTTTTATCCTTTCATTTGAAACTCCCTGGTTGGTGCGTTTGGGCCTACCTGTGGGGTTTTCAACCTTTATTCCACCTTCGTTTCCTGCAACCCTGACTCATGCCCCTTTTGACAAGAGTCTAGTAAAGCATTCACGGGCACTAGGACTTTTAGTTACCCTTATTCACTTTCTATGGTGTTGCTCCGCTGCCAGTGAGCGTTCATAGCCCCGACGTCACATACCTTGCTCTACTGCCAGCGAGCATCCATAGCCCCGGTGGAGTTATCTGCATACCCTCTCCTATTGTGTGCTCATTTGATATAGTTGATTTTATTTCGATAGAATGCCTTGAGAGAGTGGAGAGGAGGAATTCTGTTATTTGGAAGATGAGATGGTTAAGGTGAAATTTTGCTAGCTCTGTCTCTGAGGTACATGTAGTCCTTTCCAACTTACCATCTTTCCCTTAAGGTTTTACGAGACCACCAGGCAGACACTTCATCACTTTTCCAAGGTTGTTCATTTGCGTCGATTAGATAAAGAACCCCTTAAAACAACTACAGGCCCTCTAGTGCTTCTTGTGTTGTATGTGAGCGATGAGTCAGGAACAAAGTTCCTTATATCACATGAATTTAAGGTCAACCATCATCTTACTAGACACAATCTTCAAAAGCGCAAAATTCCAAAAGCCGAAGACAAAACAAAATATGCACTTCGAAATCGACCTAAAACAAACATTGTGAAAACATAAACACAATTTTTTTTTTTAATGGAAATATTGTTTTAGGGCTTGGCCATTCACCAGAAGGGCGTCAGGTTCCCCCCTCCAATTCTGCAGCCAATACGTGCCTACCCCAATCTTCTCAGCCACCTAGAAAGATTTGAGCCATAGTTATGAAACTTAGAATGTTTTCCTTTCGGCTCATTTGATCTGTCCCATTTCAGGACTAAGTCTCCCACTTCAAAATTCTCTTCTTTAGCCTTATGCTTATCAAACCACTTTTTCACTATCTACTGATGAGCTATGAACTTTGATTTTTCTTTCTCCTTTTCTTCTTCCAACATGACGAGGGTATCAATTCTTTGTTGTATGACTGATGAGGGTTGTCCTCTCAAATCCTAAGCAAGTTGAAAGGATGGAAGACACAATCCATTCAGGATAATGGCTTCCTGTCCGTATATTAGAAAGTATAGGGAATTCCCTATATCTTCCTTGGGTGTAACTATGTCATCCCATAAAGCATTATGAAGTGAACTATGCCAATTCCTCTCGTTGTCTGCAACTATTTTATTCAATATCCTCACTAGGTTCTTATTAGTTGATTCCTCCACTCCATTCCCCTATGTATAGTAGTTTGTAGAGTATCTGGTTATGATTCCTTTGTCTAGAGAAAAATCTGCTAATAAGGTGGAACAAAAGTAAGATGCATTATCAAAAACAAGGATGGAAGGCACCGAACCTTGTGATCAACTGTTTTTCTATGAATTGGATCACCACCTTCTCGTTTACATGAGTTAGAGGGATGGCCTATGCCCATTTCGTGAAATAATCTATGGTTTTTGGTATGTATCTATGTTGTTTTGAAGAAATTGGTGTAATTTCCCCTATGATATCTAAGCCCCATTGCTCGAATGGTCTAGAAACGACCACCGACTGGAGTGGGAGAGATGATCTATTCTCCCTCCCCACGCTTATTTGACAAGTTTTACAGTTTCTAGCATATGTGTGAGCGCCCCTGAACAAAGTAGGCCAACAATTTCCATCTCTCAGTATTTTATGTGCAGTGATGTTTCTTGCAAAATGTCCACCTGCAGGACCATCATGGAGCTCCTTCATAACTTTGTCTACATCTTCACATTCGAGACATCTTAAAAGTACCCCATCATAATTAACACGGAAGAGCATCAAACTTATGAGGTGATATTGTGCGGATTTTAACTTGAGGGCTCTTCTTTCCCTAGGGTTTAGGTTTTCTGGGCAAGTCCCATGATGCAGAAGATAAGTCAGTTTCTCATACCAAGACTCTTGCCCTAATGAGACGTATGAAGCTTCACCACACCATAATGCCAATTCATTCTCCCATCCAGAATCTTCATTTACTTGGTCTTGGGATTCAACTTCCAGTTTGCATAACCCTTGTCCCTTAACCAGTTTAACAGGTTTTATATCTAGATCAAATTCTTGGACTATTGCCATCCATTTTCCTCTTCTTTCCCCCATCTCTTGTCGAGTGAATAGGGATTGGACTGCAGGGTAGGGCACAATGACTTTGGTATGGTTCTTATGGATGTAAGACCTCAAGTGTTTCACTGCCTTGTATACAACATAAGCTTGATTGTCTATAGCAGGGTAATTTAGTTCGGACCCTTGGATATTAGTGCTCATGAATGATACTGGGGCTTCATTGTTGTCATCATCCTTCTGAGTCAACATTGCAGCTAGTTATTGGTCAGAGGCAAAAGTTTAGAGAAAGAAATCTTTGCTGAAGTTGGGACTCCGTAACACTGGAGCCTGAGATATTGCAGTCTTAATATTGTTGAAATCCCTCTTTCGTTCATCATCCCACTTAAATTCAACATCTTTACAAATCATTTTTTGTAAGGGTTTGATAGTTTCAATGAAATCGGGGGTGAATTTTCTTACAAAATTGATTTTCCCAAAGAACGATTTCATAGCCTTTTGTTGTGAGGTAATGGAAGCTGAGCTATAGCCTTAATCCTTTCTAGGTCTATGTGAATCCCTGCTTGAGATATAATATGACCTAGCAATTTACCTTCCTCGACATCAAAGATAGTTTTCTTAGGGTTTAAGGAGATACCGTACTTCCTACACCTTTCAAAAATATGGGTTAAGTGTTGGATGTGATCTTCTTTGTTCTTCGAATACACAGTCACATCGTCCAAATAGACTACTACACACTTGTTGATTAGTCCCCAAAATGCTACGTCCATGGCCCTTTGGAAGGTTTCCCTTGCATTGATTAACCCAAAGGGCATGCGTTTATAAGTAAAGGTTCCCCACTTGGTTTGAAAGGTAGTTTTCGAGCGGTCTTCTTCTGAAACTAGAACCTAGTTGTTATAACCTGAGAAATTGTCTAGTAGGAATAAAATCTCAAATCCTGACACGGTCTGCAAAAGTTGCTCCATTGGTGGAATTGGGTAGTTGTCCTTTTCTGAAGCTCTGTTGAGGTTTCTGAAATCTACACATAGGCAGATCTCCCTAGTATTTTTCCTCATAGAAATCAAGTTTTCTACCCATGCAGAGTTTCTAACTTGGAAAATAATCTTGGCATCTAGTAGTTTCTTTAACTCGTGACACATGAGAGGCTCCAAGGATGGGTGGTATTTCTGGAGATTCTATTGGAAGGGTTTTACTTCAGGATTTAACAGGATAATGTGTTGAATGATACGAGTATCATAAGTTTTCAGATCTCGGTAGGACCATGTAAAAATATCTTGATACTGTCTGAAAATTTTTAGATAGGCCTTCCTTTCCTCTTTAGATACTGTCTTGCCAAGATTTATATTTTTGGAGTTTTTCGGGGTTCCTAAATTTATAGTTTCGTGCATGGGACAAGAACTCCTCGTCTTTGTTTTCTTTGACCCTTTAAATCTTTCCCTTAGGTCAAAAAAGTTTTCTAAATTGGTTATTCCCTTCAGTATCGTGTGAGACCTTGATTTTTCAGTCAATTGATCTGTCTGAGGATTGGTTTCTGATGATTGTTCCTGGAATACTTCATCGTCAATAGCCAAGTCTTTAAAATTATCTTTATTGGTCAAAAAATTTATGATCTGTTCATCTCCTTCAAAGACCTTCCAATTAGAAATATTGTTCGGCACCGAAGGTTTGTAGAGTAGCTCCACAGTGAACTGGGAGGCTTCATAGTATTCTAGAGGTGATAGCCTTGAGGCAACGATGGCCAAAGAATCAACATGAATGTTCTTTGTTCTGGGGAATGTTGTAATGTTAAAGGCTTCAAAATACTCTATTAGCCGGTGCACTTCCTGTTGGTAATTCCTCAGGTGTGGAGAATTACAATGTATAATGTTCCTTACTTGTCTAACGATGATTTCAGAATCTCTGAAAACCTTCAATTCTTTGACATTTAAGTCTATGGCTTTCTTTAGCCCTTGTACTAGGGCTTCATACTCGACGGTGTTGTTTGTGCATTCAAATTCTAGTCTACAGGATAGAAAATGTCGTTTACCCTTTGGATCAATGAGGATGCACCCTGCCCTTGACCCTTCTTGCAATTTAGATCCATCAAAGTATAAGGTCCAAACTTGTGGGTGAAACCTATCAACTTCCCCTTTTTTGTCACTTTCCTCCTCTCTTGTTGTTTGTTCCGTGATTTCTAATGCAGGTTCTTGACAGAAGAGGATTTCCTTTGCCGCCATCAACAATTTCTCTTGAAAAATCATTTCGGAGTTTTGAGTAAGAGGGAAATTAGATGAGAGGGGGGCGAAATTCTCGAAATTGGAGTCACAGGAATAATTTCCTAGCACAGGGAAATCTATCGATGAGGGTTCATTAAGGGTTTCTAAGTCGGTGACAATATGTTTTAGATATCTTTCCCTATCGATCCTGATCATATTCGGGTGTCCTTTTAATGACAACCAGAGGTGAGCCAAGTCTGTACTAAAGTATCCATTTAACTTCTCGGACCAATGTCGACTCAATAACAATCCATAAGCTTTTGGTATATCTACTACAATGATATCAATTACTTGCACAAATTTAGGGTGTGTTGCTATTCTGATCATCACATATTTGAGCTCTCCCATGACCTTCACCTGGGTTTTGTCTAGCTGTATCACATGTTTATCGCTTTTCAGAGGGATTGCGTTTAATGTTTTGCAAATAGACAATGACATAACATTAGAGGATGCTCCCGAGTCAACCAAACAATTATGGAGGTTTCTGTTGAAGACTTCAAACGCCAAAAGGAATGGTGGGACAAAAGGTTTTCCCTTCTTATACTCAGAGTAGGCGTTCACTGTTGGTTTATGTGTTAGATCTGTGGGAGTTATATTTCCTCCTTGGTCAGTGCTTGTTGTGGGATTTTCTACTTATTTCAATGCTTGTAACATAAAGTCCTTTTGCTGAGGGATTCTACACATGTCCATGACCGATATATTTGCCTTCAACTTCTTCAAATATTCTACTATGTTGTAGTCTATCTTGGGCGATTATCGTGTATGGATGCTTATAGGGTTTCTTTGTGGAGAAAAAGTTGCTTTCGTGTGATTGGGAGTTGGTCTTCCTCCCGAAGTTTGGGCAGTAGTAAGATCGTTTGAGATAGGTTGACCCCTACTTCGTGTTTGCACAACCAAGACTTCTGCGAGTGGTTCTTGAACCTCAAATAAGTCATCATAAGGCATAGGTAGGTCAGTATCCCATATCAACATGGTTGTTTCTTCTGGTGGATAAACTTATTTCTGATCGACAATATTCATAGTTGAGCCGCTTGATTGTTCGGTTAGGGAAACTTCATCTAGAAACTAGTTGGCCATCAAATTCATGGCATGCACCCATTGAGGGTAGTCTCTTTCAGAGTGTTTCTCTTGATGATAGGTGCAGAAAGAGTCGGATGCTACATTTCCCAGATCGATATTTAAGTTGGCTGGGGGAGGTTCATTGCTTTGAAAGTCGGATTTAAAAAAAAAGAGGGTTTATAGGGCCTCTGGCCTTGGTTTTCTTCCCCTGCACTTCTCTTCATGTCTATGATTTCATTTGACAACTTCTTGACCATGTGTTGTAGGTATTCTATGTCTCCACTTCCCTTTTTGGGACCTTGTTTTGTTTGTTTCCCTGGGGGTCTAGTCAACAAGAGTCCTCTCCTAGAAGGAGGTTGAATAGAGTCCTCTCCTAGAAGGAGGCTGAACTTATTTCTCAACTAATGAGACCTAGCCTTCTTTGCATCCTTTCATTTGGAACTCTATTGTTTTGGCTTCTTCAAAATTCTCATCTAAGGTTGGTTTGGCAACCCTTTTCACAAACATGGAAATAGAAGTTGGGAGAGCATTAGTGTATACTTCGATTTGCAACTCCTGAGTAGGTTTAGCTTCAGGTTGGAATTTGTTTAAGATAGTGGTAAATATTTGATTGAAGTATTTAACCTTATCCTTTGAACTCATGGTGGAGGTGAACAACTCGGCCATCAAATCTCCTGTAGTGGTTTCTTATGCAAATTTATCTAGAAAATCCTTTTGAAACTTCGTCCAACTAGTTTTGGATCCTACAGGTAAGTTAAAATACCATGTGGAGGCTAAATTCTCGAAAGTGTAGGGGAATAGCCTGCATACTATGTCTTCATGTTGGACATTCATCAGTCTGATAGCTAGTATGAATTTTTTGATATGGTCTTCAGGCCATCCTAAGGTTTCAGGGTCAAATTTAGGGAGTAACTTCTCTGGATGTCGGGGAAGGTTATGTACTCGTCCAGTGATGGCCAAAGCATATCTGGCCAACTAAGGTTGATTATTCTAAGGTGGGTTTCCCCTTTCTTCATTATGGTCATTGTTATCTTCCATGTCTTTAGATCCCGAAACTGAGCGTTATGAGTTAAACCCTTCCTCTTCTAAAAAATCATCAAACTCAGAGAAGTTGTTTGCTGGTGTTTCATGGATTAGATTAAGAGAATGTTCGATTTTGGTGAGGGAGAAATCTATCAGGTCTTCTACTGTGTGCACAATAGCCTTGTTGGGGGACTCAACCACTGGTCTACTTATTTGTTTTCTTCGATGAATTAATGGAGCTAAGGGTAATGCACCGATCTGTCAGTCATAAGCTCTTTATGATTCTTCTGAATTGGTTCAATTCCTCGTGAGGAAGAGCGTAAGGTATATCAGGGAGAAGATGTTCTTCCTCATACTGGGGTGAGTTACTTGTTTTAGGAGTAATCAGTGGGTGTGGGATGTCTTGAGAATGACTAGCAATGCATGTGGGTTGTTTTGAATCTACAGGCTGTGTGAAAGATTTAGTAAAAAATATTGTCAGTCATTCATTCTTCGATCCTCCTTCTAGCGCCAATTATGTTGAGGGTTCCATAATCCCTTTAAAACAACGGTAGGAACCAAACTCGCCACCGAGGCCCAATTAGACTCTGCAGTGTTTAATGGTGGAATTGTTCTCCAGATCTTGCGATCCATCCAAACGATCGATGGGATTTACGTTTTCATGTGAATGCTCCTCCTTCTGTTCAGACGTTCTCTTTTTTTGTATTTTCTCTTATAGGTGGGACCGATAAAAGATAAAATCCAGTATAAACCAACTAGGTAACAAAGTGGGAAAAGATTAACTACTGGAGAAGGATGAGCTTGGGACAACCCTTTCACTCTAGCATGCAGACAATGATTCTCTACCATAATTCTAGTACTAATACATTAACCTGTTGGTGTTCCAATTACTGACTGAGATGTTATTATTAGAAGAAAACACACATGCAATAAATGATGGCAAGAAAAATAGTTTTCTTAACTATAATCATCAATCACATATTAACACAACGATTTACTTTTCACCAATAAAGATAAGAAATATAAAAATATTGAATCAGATAACTTATCAACAAATTTAGAGGCTCTTACTCATTACAACATCCATTCATGAGATAAAATCAGAAATAATTCTTCTTCATATCCAATCATACACGCTTTTGATGAAAAACACAAACTTGTCTCTGGTCCTAAACATGACTTCTCAATTAAGGTAGCTCCGAAATAGTTCTTTACAAATCCAAAAATTAAGGTATTTGCAAGAACCATCAACCTTTGCTAACAGGTCGATCCTCCTATTTATAAAATACTATTAACTAAAAATAACTATTAAAAGTGTAGTTAAGTAAAAAAAAACTCCCCACATGGCGCTTTCTTCTATCATTCTTCAAAGAGTCATCAAATTATGTCACTTGAGTGGATGACTCTTCTCGTACTCCAACCATTTGATGAAGAGATCCTCACATGTGTTAGCATACAAGAATCTATGTTTTTCCATTGGGGCCGAAAGGATCTCTCTTATCTCTACTACCCGTGCCCGATACTTGAGTATTTTGGCACTTAACTGTTGCAACATGGTTCGATCTTTGATCGGGTGTTCCATGAACCAATGCACTTGTCCTAGTGCCATGTCCACCACCTTTGTGACCTCTACATCCCATGATAAGTCTTGTTTGGCATGTAATTTGACTATGTCGTGCAAGTTGACAAAGTCCTCAGGTGTGCCGAATTCAGGGAGGCCGATGTCCCTCATTGCTCGGTTGATCTTGGTCCAAATATTTTCGCACTCGACCCATTTCTCTCAAATTTATTGATGAGGTTCTTGAGCCATTTTTACCCAATATTCAACCGACTTCTTTATGCGATCGATGCTGCTTTCCATGAGTACCCGGATGTCGTGCTCTTAGGAATCTCGGTCTAACCGTGTTGATGTAGTCAATCCTTTCCATGACATTGTGTGCTTTCTCTTACCACCTTTCCATATCCTTGCACATTTCCAATGCCATGAGGGCGTCTTCTTGAAGCTCAGATATCCTTACAGTGAATAGGTGTCGTTCATCTATAAATTTACTGTAGGCCTCCTGGAATTCACTCCTCAGGAACACCGCGACCTGTGTGGTGTCCTGGTAATATTTCGCCAATGGCGTAGATGTTCCAATTACTTCAGAGCAATGACCAAGTCCTCTTCATCCCTTTTTTCTCTTTCCAGGGTGGCATCTGTGATTGCCATCCCTGCGCCGATAAGTTCGAATGTCTTGGCATGCTCTGTGTTGATTAGTTTTTCCTCTTTGGTGATGAGGATGGAGCGATATAGACTAATCCTCCTCTTCTTGGTGGTTCTTTGTACGATATATTTCATTTTCCAGTTATAGGATATGGCATGGATGTAAGAAACTTCATCCACAGGTTTGGGGATTTGCTGATCTCCCTAGGTAAGCATATTTCCCAGGCCTCCGACGGTGTATATCTGTTCGAGAAAGGGTTCTTGAACCTCTTTCGTGTGTTTTGAGGGTCCGACCTCTGGTTGTCGCTCATCAAGAGGTTGAGTACTAGTTAAAATTGAAGCATCGGGGGTAGGCTCGATACTTACTTGATAATCAACCGTTGAGATGTCGATTTCCTGTTGTGGAGATTCTTCTTTTTGTTCTCCTGACCCTGGCTCATCCATCGGACTATCCATTTGAGTCTCCCGATACATCGAGTAGCTCAGTGTCTAAAACACTTTATACCTCCTGGTCATTCTATGGAAGGCCCTGAATTTGAGCGTCGGGATTTGGAGAAGATGCCTTCTCGGGCTCCTTTTCCTCTGTGATCCACACAGGAGTCACCGGTGACACCTCCGAACTTTCCTCATCGTCATATATGTTTATCAATTCGCAGAGGGGGTTTGGTGCAATTACTCTCCCTGATGCTCTGACTATCTATGGATGAGTCAAAACATCCCTCGATGATCCATCCTATGGCATTGTAACTTCAGGGTTATCTAACCCAACGATTTCATCAATTTGTATCAGCTCAAGGCCGCTTGGACCTACCCGGATTTCATCTGGGTTGTTGGCAGGTGCTCTTGTTATTCCTACGAGGTCTGGGTCATCATGTAGTTGATCAAGTACTCGTTATGCATGTTCTATCATGAGAAATCCCCTTGCCCATGCATCATGTGTCATAGGAAATCCTCTATCCTGCACCAAAGCCACCAGGGGAACCTCTTTTGCTTCTGCCACTTTGATTTCTTCCCTGGCTCTGAGGGCCTCTTGAGCCTATTTTTCTATGGTCGTCACATGTTCATCTATGCTCATGGCCCTGAATCTGGTCATTTTGGATTCGACCATCCTTTCTACCACCTCGTCCCAGTCCTAGGAATTTTCCGTGAAGACTTGATCTTCCAATTTGTCATGGGCATACGACTAGCAGGACGATACTTGTGAAGCATGTTTCAATACCAGGCCCTTTGGATCATTCTTGCAGAATCAAACTGTTTGGAATCTGAACTCGAGCTGGCTCAGGCCTTGTTGTTTGGCTTGAGCTGTATCTTTAACCAAGTAGAAACCTACATGGAAACCATAGGGAATGAACGCCCGCTTCTTGTCCTTGACCAAGGTGGCGTTGTAGCCTTGCAAGATGGTTTGATAACATATTTCTCCTACTACAAGCCGGTCCAGGACATAACCTAGTAAGAGATGTGGTGCTTCGGTGGCCTCGAACACCTTGATGTAGGTGTCGCAGTCATCCAAGTATCAGTGGCCTAATTTGGAAATCATTTTCTTGGTCACAATTGATAGTCTCGGGCATTCGTTCGTAAAAAGAATAAAATAAATTCGCGCAATGAATTCATCACAGATGATGGAGTAATACCTTTTGTACATGTTCTCCCATAGCACCCTGAAATATATGTGGATCGGGAGCTCTGTGACATGCCAGCTCAGATTCATGCCGACGAAGATGTTTTTGGCGCACATAACATCAAGAAAATATGAAGCCATGTAGAAAATTGGTGTCTCTCCTTCCTTCGACGTCTGATCCTGTTGTATATAGATGCTTAGTTGTTTCGAAATTATCGCTCCTCAATTGAAACTGCTCCCGAAGATCGTTACTGTGTAATCCAAGGGCATCCACGCCTATGAAAATATGGTGCAATCCTTCTCTCCATATAATAGACAGATGAGATCCATCAAATAGATGTATGGCTCCCTTAAATTTGTCATCCCGTACCAGCCAGTTCTCCGGTTGGTGTACTTCTTTTCCTCCCTCCACCATGGGGCCATCACCCGGCTGGTGTCATGGTGCTCATAGAACTTCACGAAAAAATTTGTGTTTAGCCACTCCTCAGGATCTCTAAGATTGTAGTATTTCTGAACTTCCACTGGTAAGAACACTCCGACGCACCCACCATTGTCATCGTTGATCAAACATTTCTCTATGTCTGTGTGGTCGATGATCCACTTCAAGAGTTTAATACAGGGAAAAATAGGGGTTCTTCTCACCACCATATGCAGGTACGACCGTCAAATGTTTGGGAACACTTCATCGTCGAGTGCTCGTACATTTGGATCACTGTATTGGATATATTCTAGGTATTGCTCCTGACTGATATTGTTAAAGAGTTCTCCCGAATGTGGGAGTGCCATATTGGACCCTATACTTGCCTCTGTATCTCCAAAGGATAGAGGCTAGATGAAATGCTTCTTCGTTGTTGTCTTAATGTTAGGTTCTAGCCTTGGAGTGTATTCTAATTGTTTTATGGCCCCCGGAGATGAGCCTTCACCTATCTCTGGTTCTTTCAGCTTTGGTGCCCTCGACGATCATCTGGTGGTTGGATTTCTTGGAAGCATTGTTCCTACAACTAAAATAAACGTTCAAAGACTGTGTAAAGAACAAAACTAGATAGAAAACATATAATTTGCAGCCATGTAAAATTTATGTACTTGGATACATACCTGTGAAGCTCGCTAAAACCTGGTTATTTTGATACTCATGGGATCTCTGCAGAATTCGAATTACCCATCTTGCTTCTTCGGATGCTCTAAATTTCCTTGTGTGCAGAATGATTTCATTTACAACGGCTCAAGAGAATTTAAACCAGGGAAGAACTTACTGTGTCGCATCAACCATTAAATTTAGGTGATGAGTGAAATTTAAACAAATCTTCCACCAAATCTCTACAACTTGAATTCATCGTGGTTCTAACGGTGGAGGTGCCGGGGTGATGTGGTCTATCAATGATTTTAAACGGTTGTTTTGATTGGCGCATGAGGTAGAAACCAATGCATAATTTGGTATTAATTATCCCCTTAAATTCTCAAAATCTGATCATATCTAACGCTAAAATGTCCCATCGTGTCGCTCTCTCAGTGGGTGGATTGGGGACTGGGGATGTGCGATGAAAGTTTTCATTGATGTCCTTTTGAAAACAATCTCTGACGCCAATCAATCTCACTGTACAATGTTGTCGTGGCAAAGCTGAATCAGAGGTGTGACTCGGACTTAGGGAACCAAGAATGACTCGGGGCAAAACTAGACTGTACGGTTCTCCAATATGGAAAAGACACATGGCGTTGAAGACCGGTGACCTAATTCGTGTGTATTAATCGAAGTCGAGACTTTCCTTAAGTTATTTGTTATAAAACAAACCTTATCTTTCCGATGCTGAAAAAGTATCGAGGGTCGGCCATTGACGATAAACGTATTACGTGCTTTTCTTCGGATTAGCTTTTTTGAAAAAGTCCCGATGCCGAAAATGCATCGGGGATCGGTGATCGGGGATATATTTTAGCACAGTCAAAATGTTTGTTGTGATCCTTATAGGCTTTCCCCGATTCTGATAAGCGCGTCGGGCATCGACTATCGAAGATGTGTTTTCTTTCTTTGTTAGCGTCTATTACCCTCATCTTTTACCGATGTCAAAGGGTTATCGGCTATCGATGATATCCTTATGCAAGACTTGATGCAAAAAAAAACTTCCTTTTGTTGATGTTGATGGAGATCGGTGCTCGATGACTGAGGTTTCCCGAGTGGTTGTTTTTCATTTTTGAATTCCTTCCGATGTCGAATTTGAGCACGTCAGGTGAAGTGTTTTGGTTATTGATTCTTTATTCAGGTGTTAAGGCCTTTTGCGTCATGGGGTTTCATTAATAATTAATCACCTTAAGGACTTTTTTCTCTAATAATTAATCACACATTAAAACAACGATTTGCTTTCCATCTTTAAGAACAAGAACTGCAAAAAAAAATATTGAAACAAATAACTTATCAATAGATTCAGAAACTCTTACTCGTTACAACATCAATTACTGAAATAAAGTTGGAAGTAGTTCCTCCCCAATCCAATCATATAACGCGTTTGATAAAAACAATATTTTTTCTCTGGTCCTAAACAAGACTTCTCAATTAAGGTAGTTCAGAAATAGTTCTTTACAATTCCAAAAATAAGGGTCTTTCCAAAACCATCCACCATTTGCTAAAAGGTCAATCCTCTTATTTATAATGAATCATTAACTAAAAATAGCTATTACAAGTGCAAGTTAAGTAAACCAAAATATCTCCACCTGCCGCTTTAATCTCTCTGTTCTTTGAGAATCATCAAATGGTTTTACTGAAGTGGATGACTCTTCTCATATTCTGACCATTTGACGAAGAGTTCCTTGCATGTGTTGGCATACGGGAACCTGTGTTGATCCATCGGGGATGAAATAATTTATTTCACTTCTACTGCCCGTTCTTTGTACTTGATTATTTTAACACTCAATCGCTGCAGAACTACTCGAGACTTAATCAGATGCTCCATGAATTGTTGTACTTGACCTGGCGCCATGCTCGCCACCTTTGTGATCTCTGTTGTCCATGCCGAGTCTTGTTCTCCATGTCACTTGACTATGTCATGCAGGTCGACAAAGTCTTATGGTGAGATAAATTATGGGAGGTCGATGCCTTTCATATCCCGATTAATCTTTTCCCAGTTCTTTTTGTACTCAACTCTCTTCTCCTGAATCTCCTGCTCAGGTTCCTGAGCCATTTTCACCTAATATTCGACTGCTTTCCTGATCCTATCTATGATGTTATCCCTTAGCACCTAAATACCGTGCTCTTCGACGTCTCAATGCTTTTGTACTATGCTGATGTAATTGATCCTTTCTACCGCTTGATGAGATTTTTAATACCACCTCTCCACCTCCTTGTAGGTCGCTAGTTCCATAAGGGTATCCTCTTGGAAATCGGCTATGCCTGCGGTGAAAAGGTGTCGTTCAATTGTGAATTTTGTATAAGCATCCGGGAACTCACTCCTCAGGAACATCGTGGCCTGCATTGAGTCTTGATAGCATTTCGCTAAATGGTGTAGATGTTCCAAATCCTTTAGCACAACAACCAACTCATTTTCATCCCTCCTTGATCTATTCAACGTGGCATCCGTAATAGCCATCCCTATGTCGATAAGCTTGGATGTCTTGGCGTGTTCAGTGTTGAGCATATTCTCCTCCGTAGTGATGAGAATAGAGCTATCTGGCATGAGCCTTTTCTTCTTAGTGGTCCTCTTCATGATGAATTTTCTCTTCTTGTCATAGGCGATCACTTGTATGCCGACGACCTCATCAATATGTTCGGGGATTTGTTGTTCTCCCCAGGTTAGAGTATCTCCCAGGCTCCCGGATGTACGTATCTATTCCAATATTGGTTCTTGAACTTCTTATATATGTTCAGATAGATCAACCTCCATTTGTTGTTCATCGATTGGTGAGGTATTGATCGAAATTAAAGATCCATGGATAGGTTCGACACTTACTTGGTAATTGGTTGTCGAGGTGTCAATTTCTTGCTGTGGAACTTCCTCTTTCTGACCACTTGATCCCAACTCATCCCTCAAGTTGTCCATTGGGTTCCTTGGAAATTCAAGTAGCTCAGTGTCTAAGACACTTTCGACCTCATGGTCACTCTACATAAGATTTTTAATTGGAGCATTGAGACCCGAGGTAGCTGCTTTCTTAGGTTCCTTTTCCTCTGTAATCAGTATTGGGGATATCGGTGAAACCTCCAAACTTTCCTCATCATGATATATGGTTATTAGGTGGAACAGGTTATTTGGTGCACCTGTCCCACCCGACATCCTTGATGCCTCAAGCTGGGTTGGAATTTTCCTTGGTGATATGATTTGTGGTGATGGAACTCCAAGGTTTTCTGTCCCAATGATTTCTTCAAGTTGCATTGGCTCTAAGCCACTTGGCTCTTCTCTGCTTGTGATTGGGTTGTCTGAGGGGATCCTCATCATTTCTATGAGATCAGGATCATTCTTTAACTGGTCAATGATTCTCTGGTCTCCCTGTAGTAACAACAATCCTCTCCTTTGTGCCTCTATGGTCTATGCTACTCAGACTTCTTCCCTCATTCTGAGAGCCTCTTGATCTGATTGCTCTATTGTCTCCACCTACTCGTCCATGCTCATAGCCTTGAATATAGTCATGTTTGGGTTGGCCATCCTATGTACTACCTCCTCCCAGTCCTGAGCGCATTCTATGAAAATTTCATCCTCAAATTTGTCATGCACATATGGCCAACATGATGATACATGTGAAGCATGTTGGAGGACCAGGCCTTTAGGGTCGTGCTTGTGAAATTGTATTGTTGGGAAGCTGAATTCAAGATGAATCGACCCTTCTTGTTTGGCTTGAGTAGTGTCCTTTACCAAATAAAACCCCACATGTAAGTTGTAGGGTATGAAAGGCCGCTTCTTGTCCTTGACTAGTGGGGTGTAATAGCCCTGCATGATAGTCTGATAACAAATTTCTCCCACAATGAGTCAGTCTGGGATGTGAGGAGGTAGTAGATGCAGTGCTCCAGTGGCCCTGAACATCCTGATATAGGTTGTGCGTTCATATAAATACTAGTGGCATACCTTCGCTACCATTTTCTTGGCTGTGACGGATAGCCTCAGGCATTACTTTTTAAATACAATAAAATAAATTCGGGCGATAAATTCATCGCAAATAAGGGTGTAGGATTTTTTGTACCTGTTCTCCCATAGTATGTTGAAGTAAACATGAACATGGAGCTCCAAAACATGCCAAATTAAATTCATGCTGACGAAGACATTTCTCACACAGATAACATTGAGTAGGTACGAGGTCATGTGGAAAGCGGGTGCTTCCTCTTCTTTCGACGTCTGAGCCTGCTGTACACAGATGCTCAATTGCTTAGAAATTATTGCTCCATAGTTGAAGCTAATCCCAGAGATCGCCATATTGTATGCCAGGGGCATCCATACTTCTAAAAACTTGGAGAATTCCTTCTCTCCACACAGTCAATAGATGAGAGCCATCAAGTAGATGTATGGCTCCCTCAAGTTAAATTTACCATACCAACCATTGCTCCAGTTTGTAAAATTCTTGTCCTCCTTCCACCATGAGGCCATCAACTAGATGGTGTCATGGAATTTGTAGAACTTCACCATGAAGTTTGTGTTCAACCACTCCTTTGGGTCTCTGAGTTTGTAATACTTTTGGACTTCTATCGGGAGGAAAAATCTGACACACCCTCCATTCTCATCGTTGATTAGGCATTTTCGTGCATCTGTATGATCGATTAACCACTTAAAAACCTCAATACATGGGAAAACTAGAGTTATGCAGGCTACCATGTGTAAGTATGACCGTCGAATATTTGGGAACACCTGGTCATCGAGCGCCCTTACATCCGGGTCACTGTGTAGGATATATTTTGGGTACTCCTCCCAGCTAATTCCGTTGAAGAGATCTCCCCACTGTGGGAGAATTACCTTGGATCCAATGTTTCTTTTGTGTCACCGAAGACCGAAGGTTGAATAAAATATTTATTCATTGAGGTTTTAATGACCTGCTCCACCCTGGGAGCATACTCCAACTGCCTCACAGTACCAGGAGAAGAACCTTCACATGTTTCTACTTCCTTTAGCTTAGGTATTCTCGATGAGCACCTGGTCGTTGGATTTCTTGGAGGCATTTTCCTTGTAGCTAGAACATAGTTAGAGAATGTGAAAGAAATCAAATGCATATATCACAAATCACGACCACCAAATTGATAAACCTTAACACATACTTATGTTTCTTGTTTAACCTAGTTTTGATAATCTGAGAATCAACACAGTCTCGAGACGCTTGTTTTGCTTCTTCAGATGCTCTGGAATTCAAACTTGTGCGTAGAATGAAAGTGTTCAAAGCCATTCTAGTGATTTAAATAGGGATGATATTACCTTGTCGCATCAGCCATTCAATTCAAAATATGAGTGTGGTTCTACAAAATCTTCTGCTAGATCCTTATTACTTTTAAAATTAAATTTGATCGTAAGTCGATGGCACGGGCGTGTGCTATAACGTGGCCTATCGGTGATTTCAAATTCCTATCGTTCAATCAACGCTTGGAGTAGCAATGTACGCGGAGTGAAACATTGACTGGCCTATTAAATGACAGAATTTGATCGTAGCTCATGCTAAAAACATCCCATCATTTTTCCAATCTAGCTAGTGGGTCGGGGTCAGGGTTTCTCTTTAAACGCTTGTTGTTGAAAACTCCTTGCAAAAGCTCTGACGCTGACTGATATTGCCATACAAGGATGACGTGGCAAGGCTGAATCAGAGGTGTGACTAGGACATAAGGAACCTTAAGATGACTCGAGACAAAACTTAGGCCGTATGACACCCCTATGTGACAAAGATACATGGCACTCGAGACCGACGTCTTCATTTACCCATGTTATTCAGAATCGATACCTTTCTTAAGCTAAACGTTCGAAAACCCGATCCTATCTTACCGATGTCGAAAAGTCTCAAGGATCAACGATCGACGATAAGATTACCCAAGTGCTCTCGGATTGACCCTCTCGAAATTTCCCGATGCTGAAAGTGTATTGGGGGTCGACGATCGACGATATGTTTAATGCAGAAAAAATCAATGTTTTAACCCTTTTAGATTTCCCCGACCCCGAGCAAGTGCATCGATCCTCGGCTATCGAAGGTTTTTTTTATGGATTTTGTCAATGTATATCCCTCTCATACCTTACCGACGCTGATGGGGATCGACTATCTCCTGAATATTTGTGGTGAATAAATTACGCAAACGAACTCTGCCTTCTACCGATGTCGATGGTGCATCGACGATCGATGATTAGTGTAACTGTGTGGCCATTTTATCTAATGAATTTTTCCGATGCCGAACACAAGCGTGTTGGTCGCAATGTTAGCTGTAGATTCTTAGTTATAATTCCAAGTTCCTTTAGACACAAGGTTTGATTTAATAAGTTCAAACAAATCCAACTTGATCGATAAGAGTCATGATGTTTTAAATCCTTCATGTTATGATAAAGGTACTGACATTGTTGATAATATTGATGAGTTCATACATGTTGGAAGGCGTAAGTGGGATGTGATTGGTGCTAATGAAGATCACATTTATGACATTGAGGGCGATTTCCAAAAGTTTCCTTTACAACTATCATGTGAGGTTACTAATTTTGACAATTGGCAACAAGGAGATGGTATGATTACAAAACGTTTTCAGACGCCCAAGGATGACCTAGTGCTATATTCTCCTAGTGATTTTCGGTCATACCTTGAGGATTTTGATGATTATTCCTATGAGAATTGGATTTATTCCATGAATAATATTATCAACCACCATTGTGCTTAGATCTTGATAGAGGTAAGGACATCGTTTTTCCAGAGAAGATTCCTTGTGATAACGTTTTCCATCCCCCTTCGACTATTTTATCTTGCTATGTCATTAAAGGTGTAGTTGGGAAGTATGTCCTTTGTCTTAAGTTTCCTCTAAGGAAAACCCTATAATTCAAGGGTAGGTTGAATACCTCAAGAATAAAGTTTTCATCTCAGTCTTCCAACCTTCCCTTAAGAAATTTTCAGTCATCCCCTAGGTTCTTGCTGGTTCCCTCCCAGACCTCAAATTGTGAGGGCATCCAAGGTATCCAACCTTCAGACTCTTTGAGTCAGTTTATTGAACCTTTGATTTTTCACGATCCCTTTTTGAGATGGATTGAGCACTTTCCTAAAGGTGTGAATTGGCATGATTTTGTCCCTCCCTCTCACCTCCATGAGCTAGACCTTACGATTTCTGATGATAGAATACATTTTCTAACTCATGCTATTTTTTTGCTTGACTTATCATTGTTTTGGTTTATGATGAAGAACAGAGGCATGTATTATGAGACATTTCTAGGATGGTTTTACTAGCTATTTGACTACACCTAACATTATACCAACAGGTAAGTAGAGGTAAGTAGGTAGTAATTTTTCATTCATTGTATATACCATCTGCATTTCATGCTAGAGTAGTTGTATTTCCATTTGTATATAATATTGATTACTTATTCATTGTATCATATATGAGCCATGGGTGATATCACCACCCCAAATGATTGCTAATAGATTTTGTTGAGATCTAGCAGGTCACAGGTCATACCAGATATGTTGAGGTTCTCAAGCGCTCTACGGTGAGCACATGTCCCCGAGTTGGAGCGAGATGTTATCCCCTAGCCTAGGGATAACTAAGGAGATTATTTATCGAGGCCCACAGGTCCTACACATGGAGTATCAAGAGCCATATTGACTTGACCCTGGCCCTAGAGGGCCCATACTTCTTCTTCAATGCCTCCATCCTGTTAGCAACAACAACATCCGTCCCATCGGCCTGGCTTGAAGCAGCAGTGGGTCTTGCTCCATGAGGTAATGAGTCCGGGTATCATGGTATGTGTCACTATGATTCTCAAAACATTTGAATATGTGCGTTTGTTTCTCTTTTGCTCCATGACATGTTCTTGGACTTTATGCCTTTTGACTTGTCCATACCTGGGGGTGACAAAACGCCCTAGCAATTTGGCTCCCTTAGGAGTGAATTTCCACTAGGTGGGATTATGAAAGGTTATCATCCATTCCCATCATACTTATCACTTTTCATCATCTTCCCTCTCATCTATCCCCTGCATTGGTTTAGGCATTGGGTTTGCCAAGCTAGTTAAGGGTTGTACCTTGCCTTATGGGAAGAAGGGGCTAAAGGCCCAGGGGGTAAAAGTAGATGGAAAAATATAAAATCCAAAAGAATAAAAACTTTAGATTCTTTGCCCAGGGATCCACGAGAAAGCAATAAAAGGCTCCTAAGTAAGAAAAAGGAGGGACACATAAAATAAATAAACTCAAGACCTAGTTGGAGGATAGGGGGTCTAATCATGAGCCAACCTATTAGGTCCATGGACATGTAGCGATATGACACTATTGTTCAGCTTGTCACCATGCCAGGGTAGTGTATCTTGGTAGTATAGCCAAGAGAAAGGGGGTCTCATCACGAGCCAACCTTCCCATCTTCTGTGAAATGCTTATGGGTAACATTGTCACCATTAGTCACCACGCAAGGGCAGTGTCCCCCAAATATTCTCTTGAAAGAAAAAGAAATAAGTCAAAGAGTTAAAAAGGCATTGAATGGGATAGGAAACATTTGCATCCAGAACAAGGTGCACCTCACCCTCTTCATAGGCACCCACAAGCAAGCCGTACATTTCCCTACCATCACTGCACCCCTTGCCCAAACATCCCCATGCCATCTCATGCACTTACATGAACTAGATTGATATTCACCTAGGGACACCCCACACTTAAGGAGAATTATCCCAATAGGACATCCTGAGATCCTCTCCAAACCTAGCTTGTAGAACAACATAACGTCTTTGAGCACTTTTCTAGGGAAAGGGGGGTTCTATGCACATGTTCGGGTAACTTGATTATTATATATGATTGACATTGTTATGATCCCTGTGACTTATGAGCCCATGGGGGGCGTACTTGTTTTCACTAAAGGGCCACACCCAATAGACATGTAAATATGGGGAAATGATTATCTCATGCCTCCATAGGGCTAAAATCCCACCAGATGGATGTTGAAACCCCAACAAGAGGCAACCATATACTAGAGGCTTGCACCAGAGAGAGATGAGGGCGTTCCAATAGATACTTCCTAGCAGGATTGGAATCAAGGGGGTCTTGCCCTCCCACCATGATTTTGTACCTTGAAGGCCCTTGACATCATCATTCAGAGCCTTGACGTCACCTAGTTGAGGCACCCGGCTTGAGGATGCTTTCGGTTAGCATGTGTGGCAGTTCCAGAGGGGTTTTGAGCCCCAACGTTCCACTTGGACAGATAACATTCCATCGAAGAGGATAACGTCACCCTAGGAGGGGTATGAAATCACCCTAAAAATCCTAAATTAGGGTTTTATTTGACAAATTTATGTAAAATTGGATTTTCTCATGTAAACTGGCCATTTCGGCCTTTTTGACCTAATTTTAAAATTAAAGGTCATTTTCATTATATAAATAAGGGATTTTCCCCTTGTAATTTTTCATCATTCATTCACTCACTAAGTGAGGTTTGAAATTTGTCTCACTTAGGGTTTATTGGCTGAAGTTTAGTGGTGCACAACTCTTGGAGGAGGCTAATTTTGGTGTTTTTGTGTCATTTTTCTTGGTGGAAAGTCTTCAACTAGGCTAATTGCTAGATTATTCTTGGTGAATGTAAGTGATTTTTTTCAATTCTTTTTTACTTTGAATGGTTATAGTGCATTTACTTTACATTTTCCAAGATTATGAAATTTCTAGCTTAAAACCCTAGGAGAATAAGCACATGTTATTGTCCTTGTCTTAATATCTTTTCACCTACTAGATTGTGCTAAAATCCATACCTTTTGAATCATTGTGCTAGAGCCCTACCATTGTAGCACCCTAGCACCATCTGCTTCATCAAGCCATTATTTACTTCAAGTTTGAGCTAAAGAAGAAGGAAAACCACTAGGGCCTAGGGTTACCTACTTCCTAGTAGCCATTTTCCTTCTAAGGCTTGTTGATTGAGGCCTTGGGTTACCAACACCTCAACCATCATCCTTCTTTGTCCTTATATCATACATTATCATTTGTTTCCTTCAAGATTTCTCCTGCAAAAAGTGACTCCATTAGCCCTAAAGACATTTATCTAGACCTTATAGTTGATTGATTGATGAGAAAAATCCTTAAAACTTTTACCTCAAAATAACTACTAACCTTTCCTAACCCTATAGTAGACTAATTCACTAACCTTCTTGTTGTTGTTACAAAAGTAAGCTACAACCAATTATTACAACAGTAAAATCTCTTAAAAGCAATTACAAATGTTGATTTTTACATTGCCTAATTAGCTTATGACAAGTGTTAGTATGTTGCTATTGTTGGATTATCATTTTGGGTCATTGTGAAACTTATTTAAGGCATTTATTGTGAATATATCATCTTGTATACATTTTTGTTATATAATTTATGTTTGCTTCATCTTTTATCAAATTGTTTCTTTCATTCACAAGTCCAAGGTTTTATGAAGCGTTAACATCAAATTGTACTTGCAAAATAGTGTTTTCTTGTTGCTTTGTTCTGGGCAGGTACACTCAAGCACATCACTGCTTCATTTGCTAAAAATTTGGGAATTTCTGATCAGTGTGACTTGTGAGAGGGGATATATTTTCTTGACACTTTAACCTTTGCCTTCTCAAATCCCCAGGTCACCAGGGACATCTCCCTTGGGATATCATCCCTAAATAGAAAGAGGTGTCTTACTAAGGTGACAATGATAGGACAACCTCCTATTACACCAATTTTCCCTCATTTAGCCTTTGCCTTTGGGACAAGTACAAATTGTGTGATAACAGTTTGATGTCGTTGCCGAGGAACACTGAGTCAATTATCCTCAAAGATGACACTTTTCGTTAAGACTTTCATCAAAATCCTTTACTTTTCAAAGCTTAACTGGTGACTCCACTGAGGGTGATCCCCTCATCCCTTTGATAGTTTGAAGAAAACTATCTGGTGACTCCACTAATGACAAATCCAACCATGACTTCTCAATGGGACCTAGGAAACTTTAAATCCTTATATATGAGTAAAATACCAGGGTATCCTCGAAAAATGCCTTCGAGGTATGAAAAATGGCTCCCTAAATTTCACTGGTAGCGATGAAGAGAATCCTAATAAACATGTGTGTGATTTTTATGCTTTCTTTCAACTTCATCATATTAGTGATGATGTTGAAGACCTTGCAATGAAACTTTTCTCTGCTACTCTTCATGATAATTCCAGGAGATGGTATGAAGACCTCCCTGATGCTAGTATCGCCACCATGGATCAATTGGAAGATGTTTTCCTTGAAAAATGTGATCCTTGTGTTTTGATAAATAAACTTACTCACATGAATAAGAATAAGAATGAAACTATTGGGGAATTTCATGATAAATTTACAATCCTATTACAAAATATCCCAGTAAGCCATCACCCATCACACAACATTCTTCTTTTTCTTTACACGAAATCCTTTATGGTACAAATAAGTTTCCCTCTCCAAGATGAAGTGCCTAGAATAATCCAATAAGTTTATAATATGGATACAAAAATCGAAGCCAACATCTCCTCATTCAAAGAAAAATCCTTTGTTCCAGAGGTCAAGGCTTGTGAGCCAAAAGACACCCACGATATTCCCAAGAGAGTACCCTCCCTTGAGAAATCTGTTGAAGAAGCCCTGAAAGATTTATAACAAGACATCAATCAACAAGAGGTTGAGGAAGGGGGTCTTGATGAAGGTTACCAATCCCATGGGGATGAAAAAGAATCTACTCATGCTTCTAGTAAGGACAATGAGGACCTAGTTGAAGAGCGAGAGCTGGAAGGTATTAAACATAATTATGAAGTATTAATGTGTGCTCCTCCCTCTGATCAAGCCATCCCAAATCCTATTTTTCCTGCACAATAAAAAGAGGATGAGGTTAGTCACTTTCATTTTCAAGATTTAGATCATACCTTATTCTATGATTCAAAGAGTGAAGGAGAAATGGAATCCCCAGGAAAGGTAGATCCTCCTTGTTGTACAGTTGAATATGTAGGGGAAATTCATGAGGATGAAACAATGATGCATGTTGTTCCATTTGATGAAGTTGTCCAAGTCCTCAAAGCTCCTACACAAGGAGAAGTAAATATGGTAAGTTATTTTCCTTTCCAAGAGTATGATCATGCTTTATTTTATGACTTGGAAAGTGAATAAGTGTTGGAGGAACCCTCAGATGGTTTAAATCCTTCATGTTATGACAAAGGTACTGACATTGTTGATAATATTGATGAGTTCATACATGTTGGAAGGTGTAAGTGGGATGTGATTGGTTCTAATGAAGATCCCATTTATGACATTGAGGGTTATTTATAAAAGTTCCCTTTACAACTATCATACGAGGTTACTAATTTTGACAATTGGCAACAAGGAGATGGTATGCTTACAAAGCTTTTTAAGACACCCAAGGATGACTTGGTGCTATATTCTCCTAGTGATTTTCGGTCATACCTTGAGGATTTTGATGATTATTCCTCCGAGCATTTGGATTTATTCCATGAAGAATATTACCAATCACCATTGTGCTAATATCTTGATATAGGTAAGGACATCATTTTCCTAGAGAAGGATCCTTGTGATAGTGTTTTCCATACCCATCCGACTATTTTATCTTGCTATGTCATTAAAGGTGTAGATGGGAATTACGTACTTTGTCTTAAGTTTTCTTTGAGGCAAACCCTAGAATTCAAGAGTAGGTTGAATACCTCAAGAAGAAGTCTGTCATCTCAGTCTTCCAACCTTCTCTTAAGAATTTTTCAGTCATCCCCTAGGTTCTTGTTGGTTCCCTCCCAAACCTTAGATTGTGAAGACATCCAAGGCATCCAACCTTCAAACTCTTTGAGTCAGTCTATTGAACCTTTGATTTTTCACGATCCCTTTCTGAGATGAATTGAGCACTTTCCTAAAGGTGTGAATTGGCATGATTTTGTCCCTCCCTCCCACCTCCATGAGCTAGACCTTATGATTTTTGATGGTACAATACATTTTCTAACTCATGTTAATTTTGTTCTTGACTTATCATTGTTTTGGTTTACGATGAAGCACATATGTAGGTATTATGAGACATTGCTAGGATGGTTTCACTGGCTATTTGACTATACCTAGCATTTAACCAACATGTAAGTAGAGGTAAGTAGGTAGGCATTTTTTATTCGTTGTATATACCATCTTCATTTCATGCTAGAGTAGTTGTATTTACATTTGTATATATGATTGATTACTTTTTCATTGTATCATATATGAGCCATGGGTGATATCACCACCCCAAATTATTGCTAATAGATTTTGTTGATATCTAGCACATCACAGGTCATACCAGAGATATTGATGTTCTCATGCACTCTACGGTGAGAACATGTCCCCGAGTTGGAGCCATATGTTATCCCCTAGCCTAGGGATAACTAAGGATATTATGTCTCGAGGCCCACAGGTCCTAGACATGGAGTACCAAGATCCATATTGACTTGAGCCTGGCCCTGGAGGGCCCATCCTTCTTATTCAACACCTCCATTTTGTCAGTAACAACAACATCTATCCCATCGACTTGGTCCTCAAGCAATAGTGGGTCTTGATCCATGAGGTAATGAGTCAGAGTATCATGGTATGTGTCACTCTGATTCTCAAAACATTTGAATATGTGCATTTAATTCTCTTTTTCTCCATGATGTGTTCTTGGACATTTATGCCTTTTGAATTGTCCATACCTGGGGGGTCACAGAACGCCCTTGAAATTTGGCTCCCTTAGGATAAAATTTCCACTGGGTGGGTTTATGAAAGGTCATCATCCATTCCCACCATACTTATCACTTTTCATCATGTTCCCTCTCATCTATCCCCTGCATTGGTTCGAGCATTGGGTTTTCCAAGCTAGTTAAGGTTTGTACCTTGCCTTGTGGGAAGAAGGGGATAAAGGCCCAGGGGGTAAAAGTAGCTGGAAAGAGATAAAATCCATAAGAATAAAACCTTCAGATGCTTCACCCAGGGATCCCCTAGAAAGCAATAAAAGGCTTCTTAGTAAGAAAAAGGAGGGACCCATAACATAAATAAACTCAAGACCTAGTTGGAGGATAGGAGGTCTCATCACAATCCAAGCTATTAGGTGCATGGGAATGTAGCGGTATGACACTACTTTTCAGCTGGTCACCACACTATGGTAGTGGATCTTGGTATCATAGCCAAGAGAAAGGGGGTCCCATCATGAGCCAACCTTCTCATATCCATGAAATGCTTGTGGGTAACATTGTCACCACTGGTCACCACGCCAGGTCAGTGTCCACCAACTATTCTCTTGAAATAAAAAGAAATAAGAAAAAGAGTAAAAAAGGAATTGAATGGGCTAGGAAACATTTGCATCTAGAACAAGGTGCAGCTCACCCTCTTTAGTGGCACCCACATGCAAGCCTTACATTTCCCTGCCATCACTACACCCCTTGCCTGAACATCCCCATGCCATATCATGCACTGACATGAACTAGATTGGTCTTCACCCAAGGACACCACACACTTAAGGAGAATTATCCCAATAGGACGTCTTGAGATCCTCTCCAAAACTGGCTTGTAGAATAACATAACGTCTTTGAGCACTTGTCTGGGGAAAGGGGGGTTCTATGCACATGTTCGGGTAACTTGATTATTAGATGTGATTGACATTGCTATGATCCCTATGACTTATTATCCCATGGAGGGTGTACTTGTTGTTGTTGTAGGGCCATACCTGATGGATAGGTACATATGGGGAGATGATTAGCTTAGACTTCCATAGGGATAAAATCACACCAGATGGATGCTGAAACCCCAGCAAGGGGCAAACATATACTAGAGGCTTGCACCAGAGAGAGAGAAGGATGTACCAACAAAGACAACTTGACAGGCATGGACCTAGGGGGATCTTTCCCTCCCACCATGATGTTGGCCATTGAAGGCCCTTGATGTCATCATTCAGAGCCTCGACATCACCCAGTTGAGGCACCCAGCTTGAGGACGCTTTGGGTTGGCACATGTGGCAGTTCCAAAGGGGTTTTGAGCCCCAACATTCCACTTGGAGGGTTAACATTCCATAAAAGAGGCTAACATCACCCTAGGAGGGGCATGAAGTCACTCTAAAAATCCTAAATTAGGGTTTTATTTGACAAATTTATGTAAAATTGGATTTTCTCATGTAAACTGGCCATGTCAGCCTTTTTGACCTAATTTTGAAATTAAAGGTCATTTTCATTGTATAAATAGGGGATTTTCCCCTTGTATTTTTTCATGATTCATTCACTCACGAGGTCCGAAATTCGAATCACTTAGGGTTTATTGGCTAGAATTTAGTGGTGCACAACTCTTGGAGGAGGCTAATTTTGGTGTTTTTGGCATTTTTCTTGGTGGAAAGTCTTCAACTAGGAAAATTGCTAGATTATTCTTGGTGAATGTAAGTGAATTTCTGCAATTATTCTTTACTTTGAATGGTTATAGTGCATTTACTTTACATTTTTTCCAAGATTATGAAATTGCTAGCTTAAAACCCTAGGAGAACAAGCAAATGTTATTGTCCTTGTCTTAATAGCTTTTCACCTACTAGATTGTTCTAAAAACCCCACCTTTTGAAGCATTGTGCTAGAGCCCTACCATTGTAGCACCCTACCACCATTTTCTTCATCAAGCCATTATTTACTTCAAGTTTGAGCTAAAGAAGAAGGAAAACAACAAGGTCCTAGGGTTACCCAGTTCCTAGTAGTTGTTTTCCTTGTAAGGCTTGTTGATTGAGGCCTTGGGTTATCAACACCTCAACCATAATCCTTATTTCTCCTTAGATCATACATTATCATTTGTTTCCTTCAAGATTGTTGCTGCAAAAAGTGACTCGATTAGCCCTAAAGATACTGATCTAGACCTTATAGTTGATTGATTGATGAGAACAATCCTTAAAAATTTCACCTCAAGCTATCTACTAACCTTTCCTAACCCTAGAGTAGATTAATTCACTAACCTTCTTTCTGTTGTTACAAAAGTAAGCTACAACCAATTATTACAACAGTAAAATCTCTTAAAAGAAATTACAAAAGTTGTTTTTTACATTGCCTAATTAACTTATGACAAGTGCTAGTATATTGCTATTGTTGGATTATCATTTTGGTTCATTGTGAAGCTTATTTAAGGCATTTATTGTGAAGCTATCATCTTGTATACATTGCTGTTATAGAATTTATGTTTCTTCATCTCTTATCAACTTGTTTCTTTCATTGACAAGTCCAATATTTTATGAAGCGCTAACATCAAACTGTACCTGCAAAATAGTGTTTTCTTGTTGCTTTGTTCTGGGTAGGTACACTGAATCATATCACTTCTTCATTTGATAAAACCGTGGGACTTTATGATCAATGTGACTTGTGAGAGGGGATATCTTTGCTTGACACTTTAACCTTTGCCTTCTCAAACCCATAGGTCATCGGGGACATCTCCCCTGGGCTATCATCCCTAAATGGAAAGAGGTGTCCTATTAAGGTGATATTGATAGGACAACCTCCTGTTATGCCAATTTTCCTCATGTTACGCCAATTTTACCTCCTTTAGTCTTTCCCTTTGGGACAAGTACAAATTGCGTGATAACAGTCCCAAAATAGTTCTCTGGGAACCTAAAAAAATAATAGATGTCTTTAATAAAATAAGCAATAATGTCTGGGGTTACAATAAAAGTAAATTGTGTTTGTCCTTCAAAGAGGACCAGGCTGGGGCTCTCACATAGATAAAATAAAAAGAGACTTGGAAGATAAAATAAAACAGTCAAGGGTCAGCCTTAGGTTTCACAGGTTGCCGAAAATAGAAAAGGAAAAATGACAATTGATTGAAGAAGAAAAAATGGTGAAGGAAATAAGAAGGTGACTACTCGAGTTACTATGATGGAAATTCCAAGACGCCATTTACTTGTGGAGGCGTCTTTTGTAAATTGTTGCTACTATGATGGAGGTGGCATAACTACTATAATTACTTCTTGCTAATCTTTCTCGGTTATCTTAACTAAGGCCTTTGTTAACCATTGTTCTATATATTTCCTCATCAAAGCAACCGTTATTTCATGCTTGGTCTTAGTTTCAAATAACTCATTATCCAATTCTTTGAAGTCAATGGTTAATTATTGTAACATGTCCTCAATATCATCATTCTTATTCATATAGAGGACACACCACCTTTCTACTTCTTCTTCAGAGAATTCAACCGAGTCATTAAATTCATTATCCCATGCAACTTTTAATGCTTCTAATTGTTTTAATTGTTTCTCTTTTGACAAAAGTATTGTATCCATTAGCAAGTTTATGCCATCTAAATCATTGGTAATATTAACAAGTTTTAGGAATATGTCACCCCTGTTAATGTTAACAACATCACACTCAAACAATAATTCTCTTAGACATTTGATTCTTTTAAGCCAACAAGCACTAATATGTTTCATTCAAAATTTGGAGGGAAGGTTTTGTTCTCTTCTATGTGTGTCACTCAAGCTTGAAACCTTCGCTACAAACATTCCCACTACTTATTTATAAAATCCTTCATCATTTTCTAAATATTTCTAGAGATATTCCTTAAAATGAAAAACCCTTGTTGAGAAGCTAGCTGAACTTTGTGCTAATTCCCTAATTTCAAGGATTAAATCTATTCTCTTGTCGATACCATCTCCAACATATTTTCTTACAAGCAACAATAAACTAGATGAACTCTTCAATTTGGAACTACTTTCCGGGACATCTTCAAGAGTAGGTAATGGTTGAATTGTAGTGATTGGTTCGACAAATAATGGTTTTGGAATTAGAGTTTTCTTTAATTCCTTTATTATTTCATTTAAAAATAAATTTTCTTTTTCAATGTCAAAAATGGATTCCTTCAATGCTTCCTTGGTATCATCATGAAATTGTGTGATTATCGAGGGTGGAATCCCATGAAAATCAATTTCTGACTTCCATTTCTTAGAAACTTTCTTATTCTTCATACTTTCTTTTTCTATTAACAATTTTTTAGAATTCCTGTGGTAGGATGCGTGGTGAAGTATAACAAACTCTTCTACAAATATTTTTGGCTCTTGGGAAGCTAAATATTTAGTAATTGCCCTAGTTTCCATCAATATATTATCCAAACAACTAGGTTCTTCTATTACATCATCTATGCCCTAGTTTCCATCAATATATTATCCAAACAACTAGGTTCTTCTATTACATCATCTACTTCCATGGCTCTAGAAATTTCTTCAATCTCAGGTATATCTTGTCCCACTTTTTTAGTTTCTCTTTTTCTCTTTATGGAAGTGTGTACAATATATGAAAATTTTCCATTATTTTATTGGTAGGGTCTTTATCTCCATTGTCGTCTAAATTTACGGTGGATGTCCTTCTTTGTTCCAGACCGCTACTTCTAGGTTTAGTTTTTGTTGAAGTACCTTTTTGAGATATATTAGGTGAATTGGGGTTTTTACTAGTTGCCTCTTTTCCCCTCTACCTATAGCACTCATTAGTGTTTTCCAATTCTTCAATGCCATTCAATGTTTCCTCAATACAAGCTTCGGGGATATTCTGGTTATCTCCCCCTCCTTCTTCAAGTTGCTCTGACTTATTAAAATATGATGAATATCCGACTAGAAACATTTACGCAGAAAAAGAGTTTTTAGGATCAAAACCTTTGATGACTTGGGCTTCTTTCAGACTGAGTTGATCCAATTGACCAAAAAATTCATCTAAATGGGAAATATGTTTGATATCTATTTCCCCAACCCTCCATGGAAATGGAATAAATTGTTTCTTTCTTTTTTCATTGAAAAAGTGTGCCCAATACTTATATTGTCTACACACTTTAATGCCAAAAAGTCAATGATACACATAGAAGGTAACAACAAGGGTTTCTCCTGGAATCCAAATAGTCTCAAAATACTGAATTCCTCCAAATTTTCAAAAATTCCTTTCTTAGCGAGAAAGGATGCAACCTCAAGTGACAATCTCGATGCATTAGGACCATGATTCAATTTCTTGAAAGTAGACATAAAACCTTTTTGGACCGTGTAAAAATTATATTGGGATTTATTTCTCCATAAATTCGAGTGCCAGACATAAGCCAGTTCCTGGCACTCAAAGGAGAACACCTTCTTGCAAAGGTTTTTACAGAACCTCCCCGAAAAAATTGTCCCTTAGAATTTTATAGTGGAGGTTGTTAGTGGAGGCAAGTGATTGGAGGTTTTTTATTTTTTTTCCAGTGTGCCTTTAAGGTCTATATGCACTGGTGCACATATAAACATACTGCACTGGTGCTTAAATGTTCAAACACATTGTCACTATTCATAGCAGATTTAAGCAGTTGAAATTTTTTTGTGGACAATTTTGTTCGGTGCATCTATATGGTACATCCACCTCGGTGCTCAACTAAAACATAATGCACCTACACGTAGATGTTCAAACATATAGTCATAAGTTATTAAAAAAATAACAACCACTGATCAAAGAGCATAGATGCCAGTGAATCTTACGTATCGGTGTGTACACAATGTTCAATAGTGCACTGCAGTATGGGTAAATAAAAAGAAATTACTACACCGATTTTTGTTATGACACCTCATCCCATGCTTCCAATCTATCAAGAAATAATTTATGCTTACTCTATTTTCACGGATGCCCTATTTCCTGTCCTCCTTGGTGATTTGGATAGATCCACCGATCGATATTCCAAACATTTCCAATTTTTGAAAATTACCACGAATTTTCATTTCCTCTCAATGGTGGAACCATACATCCTCAGGACATAAGAGTCTAGGTAATTTGTTTATTACCTTCCCATTTCTATTTTCACGAGTTTAAATTTTGAATTTAGCTTGAAATTTGGGACTTTTTGCGAAAAAAATTCTGACTCCACATGGTGCGTCGTCTCAGTTCGACTCACCCTAGAGTGGTTTTTCTTGTGATAACTTCATGGTAAGAACATCCTCTAGTGCATCCATGTTTTACATTAAGTGGTGCTCCACTTAAACAATACGAATTCAATGCGTTATAAAGGACAACACTCAGTAAATAACATGCCAATGCTTTTAGAACACATAAGCACCTGTGCATTCCATGTAAACAAGCACACTGCTAAAAATACGACACATGAAATATAACTGAGAAGTGAAACAATTTTAAACAAATGCATCGGTTACATTAAGAGAACCACACCAGAACATATATTGACTAATTTGACATTGCGGGGAATTTCCCTTGATGCCTCGTCTTCGGTGCTCTACGATTCACAACACACTGTTAAATAATACAACGATGCTTCAATAACATGGTAGCACCGACATTTTCCTAGTACCAAATCACATTGCTTAATTTTCTATAAATAAATATAATGGAACAGTGCCCATACCGACACAAACCACACCGATGCATTATACTATACGATGTACAGTTAAACATCATGTCAGTGATCTGGAAACTATAGTGCACTAGTACTGTTAGTTAGCAAAAGCACATTGCCGTTTACATTCCATAAAATTGGGTCGATGGTGCGTTTATGTTAACCAAATGCATCGGTGCTATGGGGCATTTCGGTGGATGCCCCATGCCTGGTGCTCCCGACAAAAGAATGCACTGTTAAAAAAACGTGCTCCAATAACACGTTAGCACCAGTCCATTGATATTAACACATCACACCGATTAAGTTGATATAAAAAAATTTCACCTATTTGTGCACCCGGGTCCAAACAACGCACATGTGATGTAAAGAGCACAACACTAGGCTGAATTTTCACAAATTATCAGCGCAATGCATCTTATGGTAAGCACCTCTAAGATGTTAGGAAGTGCATCAATTGAGATAAATGCACCAGTGCGTTCCATTAATCGAATGCTCCGCGTAATTTTTGAATTTTTTTTTCCTTCGCGGTGCATCAAATAACTACAAAGTGTCTGTTGTGTGTACTACAACACATTGATAAAAATACATAATAATTTACCATACTTGATTCATTTTATGGGATGCCCCATTACTAGTGCGTTATAAGAGAAATGCACCTGTATCAACGCGTACAAAGCTAAAATGGGGAGTCAATGCGTGATGTTCAACGAAACGCACCAGTGCAGTTAAGTGAGTTGCACCAGAAAAAATATTTTAAAAATTATCATTGCAGTGTATCTTTTGAAATGCACCCATTAACGATGCATCAATAAAAGGCAACACACTAGTTAAAAGTGTTCGGTGCTCAGAGGAACATAGGGAGTTAGTGCATTTCATATAACCAAGTGCACTACTTGGTTTAACATCAACAAATTCTATGACAATGGTGCATTCCATAGAACCAATCGCCCTGATTTACACAATTCATATGTGAAATGGCATCGCAAGTCGTTTTGTATGAAATACCTTAACCGATGTGCTATATATCACAACACATTGCTATAAATATCGATGCTCGATTAACAATGACACACCGGTGTTGTATTTAACACACCTATGTCTGGTGCCTTATGTATGATATGGAGCACCAGATGCAGTGCGTATGTTTTTGTTAATAACATCGGTTACCTTTTCACTTTTTTTTTTTACAAACATAAACTAATTTAAGTTTTTGATAAATACAAATTAGTTATATCTGTTTTTGTTTTATATTTTAAATTCGTTTTATCTACATATATGTACCTAAAAAGGATTTTATGTGAATTAGATACGTCGATGGCATCAAGCACAGTAGTAGCCAAAAGAAAAAAACAAATTCACAAACTACATATACAAACCTCCACAGTTAAATTTTGTGGAGGTTTTCCTCTGCAGAGGAAAAAACATAGGTCACTCTTCACTACCTCTCATAATTTAGTGCATGGACTCAATCCTCTGCCACTTCCTCAGTGATATGCCTCACATATCCTCCTCCGTGGGCCACTTTAATTTCTTCAAGATACCGTCACCGCAATTCATGTAGCCATAATATGAATTGGTGTCAATTTGCTTGTAGATCACATACCTACACCTAATTTTTTTCACCTTGAGGGGGATTATCGAATAGCTCTTTGAGAATGGGGAGAAATTTTGTAGCCTCGAAGTATCTGTAACTAGGGCCCTTGTCAGTGGCACCAGGCACATCAACTTCATTCCCTTCCAAGTCTGTGATCTTGGCCCCTACTTTGTCATAATTAGGAATACCAAGATCTACGATTGGAGCTTCCCAATGCCTCTTTCCCTATTCAACAAGAAAGGACCCTGGAGGATGTCTTAATTATAACACTATGTGAACCTCAAGAATGACCTAAGCTCCATATTATATATTTAATATCAATTAAGAAACACATTTGGAAAAACAATTGATGATCCATAAGCTTTGTCAACATGCCTTATTGATCAATTAAGCATTTCTTTGGACTTAGCCTACTCCTCCATAATATCCTCATCTGTGTACTTACTAAGAATCTCATCATGTTTATTCTTCTCCAAAACCATGTGCTCGATCACTTTCTCATCCAGAAGGGGAACATGGGAAACAAACTCTTTCTCTATCTGTTATTGGTTTCCCTTGTCCCGCTCTAACATTTCTTCCGCCACATCCTCATATTCCTCTAAGAGGACCGGATAAATGGAAATGACCTCCCTGCTCTTGATAGTCAACCTAGCCTACCTCTATATAGAATCGATCCTCTACCACTCCCTCAACACTCTAGCCTACATCTCCTCCTATGTGGGCAGCTCAACTTTCTCCAAGTTATCATTCTTGTCATCTTTGTCACCATAATAAATGGCATCAATTTGATTGTATATCACATACATAGACTTCCACTTCTTCACCTCATAGGGCTTATCAAATATATCTTTGACATTGGGGAGGAATTTCCCAGCTGCACTTGTACAACTGGTTGCTTGAATATTATAACATGACATCTTCCAGTAATCAATTGTACAAGTGCGGTTGGGAAATTCCTCCCCGGTGTCAAAGAGCTATTCGATAAGCCCCCTGAGGTGAATAAGAGGAGGTCTAGGTATGCAATTTATAAAAAAATTAATGCCAATTATTATGGCGATAAGGATGACGAGAACAATATCTTGGACAAAGATGAGTGGCCCACATAGGAGGAGATGCAGGCTAGAGCACTAAGGGAGTGGCAGAGGATCGAGTCTATATGGAGGGAGTCCAAGTTGAATATCAAGAGAGGGGAGGTCATTTCCATTAAGCCATTTCTATTCGATGAAGATGAGGATGCGGTGAAAGAAATGGGAGAGTAGGATAAGGGAAACCAATAGCAAAGAGAGCAAGAGTTTATTTCCCATGTGCCTCTTTTGGATGAGAAAGTGATAAAGCACATGTTTATGGAGGAGAATAAACATGATGAGATTCTTAGTAAGTATATGGATGAGGATCTCATGGAGGAGCATGTCGAGGCCAAGGAAATGCTTAATATTTAGCGATAAGGCATGCTAAAAAAGCTTGTGGATCATCGATTGTTTTTTCCAAATGTGCTTCTTAACTTCTGCTTATACTAAGAGGGGGTGTGAATCAATATAATATAATTTTTACTTTATTTAACCATTCATCAATCATTCATTAGTTGAGAAACAATAATCATATATAAACTCAAATCACAATGCACAGAGTTTAACATGGAAACCTAATCGAGAGAAAACCATAAAACTTATGTTTATAAATGTCAGTAGGCACAAACCTACTATTACAAATATTGTAGGCACCAGCCTATTGGAGACACCAATATACTTATCTAAGCACCAACTCAGTAATATGTAGGAAACAACCTACTAGAGACAACAATATCCTCAATTGAGCACCAACTCAACAACACCTGTAGGAACCAACCTATTGTTACAATATTTGAAAGCACCAACCTGTTGAAGACACTAATCCCCTCACCTAAGAACCAAGTCAATAATATGTGTGTATATACCAATCCAATATATTCATACACAAAGTACACATGACTTCACATGCATGCTTCATTCCCTAGACAATCCTTCAAACCCTAGCCACATGTAGCGTTCATGCCCTAGCGAGCACAGTAGCATCATTCCAATAATATAATCTCTGACAACAACATCACAACCTCATAACAGTGCACACAAAAACATCACGGACCTTCAGTCCTTCATAGCGCACCTTGAGAACAATAAATATGTTGGATAATGTTGTCATTGATGCCAATAGTTTTTCATTGCTACCAATGGTTTGATTATTTGGGTGATTGTTGGATCATATGTAAATGGTTTGGTTTGATTGATGTCATTGATTGATGTCAAGTAATTGATGGATCATTCCCTTGATGATAATGCTATATGTCCAAGTGGAAACCAATCGATAAATATGGATCATGCCCTTGATGAATGTTATATGTCCAAGTGGAAACCAATTGATAAAGATGGATCATTGATATATATGATGCAGTGGTGAATTGATTGTCTTATCATGGTTGATAAGGTGCACAAATGGATGAAATCTAAAGTGGTCCCCTTATGGTGAAATCCCTCACGGGAAGATGCTTTACAGAATGAGTTATCCTAGAAGAACGATTGGAGGACCCATGCTTGTATGTGGAATAATGAGATGAAGATCAATGAAGTTGTTGGTGAAACTATCCTAGATGGATAGTGCTTGTCATTCCATTTCCGGTGGTATGTGGAAAGTCACATAACTCCTCACTGTTTGAGAGTTATGACCTTATGAAGTTGAAGGACCCCCATATGATGGCTTGAAGCCCCAAAAGGTCAAATAAGTCAAAGTGCTTGAAAATAAAAATTCATTATTTAAATGATAAAGTAAAGTGACAAAATCAAGAAAGATTATTTAAATGATAAAATGATGAGACAAAATCAAGAAGGAATATTTAAATAATAAAGTATTGGAGAACTTTCTATTCATGGAAAGTGATTAACCCTAAATAAAGGAAAAGAGGTTAAGTGACCTAGAAATGGGTTAAGTAACCTAAAAATGGGTTAAGTGACCTAGAAGATGAAAGTATAAATAAGAATCTAGGATCTGTTGTAAAATGTACATTTGATGAGAATCCTTTTGTGGATCAATGGAGAGCTTCTTGTGAATATCTTGTGGAGGATTGATGGAGAGCCTCTTGAGAGAGAATCCTATTGATGTGGATCTCTTGTGCATAATTGAAGATCTATTATGAGGAAGGGAGCGAGAGGAGGATCTCATGGACGCATCAAAGTTTCGGCATGTCAGAGATTTTGACAGCAAAAGTCTCGGATTCATAGAAAACCCTATTCTCTGATGTCCACACGGGTTGTCTGTGTATAGGGTGCGTGTACACGCGAGCTGATTGTGTGCAGGGAGCATGGAGTGGATAAAATCATGGAGATTTTTGTTTGAGCTGGTGCCAAGCTCTTAGATGATGAGGCAGGTTCCAGATCTGCATTTTATGGCCTCAGATCTATCATTGAGACACTGGTATGGTTACATTATTGTCTTGATAGATACTATTGTTTGATATGTTGTGAATGCTTAGGGAATTCTTGGTATGGCTTCTATGATGTGGCTCAATTTGGTTGATTTGGTTGATGGAGTGAGCAACACTCTTGTGATTCAGTAGTGACATGAATGCTATGGTATACTAGTTATCTATACATGATTAAGATAACATTCATAATGATTTGTTGTGGAGCATGAACAATCTATTGGAAAGCTTGAATGTGTTATGACTGGCTGTGGATCAGTTTGGACAGTGGAAGACAGAAGAGAAAGTGCTTGCAGGTTGCAGAGGAATTGAGCATGTGAAGAAAAGCAAAACCCTAAGTTTCTTAGAAGCACACGCTTGTTGCATTATACACTGGCTGCGTTTACACATGGGCTGTAGTGAGCCAGGACGCGTTCACACGCGGGCTGCACTACTGACAGGTCGCGTACCTGTTGAAAGATTGATATCTGTTGAGGATTGTTGCCTCATCTCAGTTGGTGTTGAGGGTGTAAGCTAAGTCTTGCATTATAGAGATGGTGCTCTTGTAGAGTTGTACTCTATTCAGTTGTTGCGGATAAACCCCAAGGATTGTAGTCCGTAATAAAAAGAAAATTGTACATACATCTTGTGTTCTTTGTGTTCATTGTGGTGATGACTTGTTGATGATATATTGCTGATATATGTTGATGATATGTTCTCACATCTAACTGGTTATAAATGACATCAATGGGTAATGAATAATTGTTGAATGCTAATTTATGAGTTTTTGTGTAAGAGGGAAGTTTTGGGAAAAAGAGCCCCACACTCATTCACCCCTCCCCCCCCTCTAAGTGTGGTAGGTATGTCCAACAATTGGTATCAGAGCAGGCCTTCACTACAAGCCTTAACAAGCTTGAAGGAGATCCATAGACACACAAATGGATGATGAAATTCCAATCCTTGATGAGGAAAACTATTCTACTTGGAGAATAGATATGAGAGTCTATTTGAAGACAACGGGAGTAGCTATTTGGAAGGCAACCATTGGTGGATATGTTTCGTTGAAGAACAAGTCAAAGTTTGCAGCTCAAAGGGAAGGAAAGAAGAATGATGCATTGGCTCTCAAGAAAATTCTTAGTGGACTCTCAAGCCCTATCAAAGAGAGCA
>ML797959.1:332451-377443 GCA_009831015.1 Picea engelmannii | reverse complement strand
GGTATTTATCCCATGAAAAGAATAGAAGGAAATCTATTAAAACTTCAAAAGGAAATTGAAGAGGGGTTATACATGTATAGGAGTGATCATTTTTATACACACTATAACTATCTTTCGGATAACACTAAGAAGTTTCTTAGGAGAAGTATAAGACACATCTTGAAGTTAAAAGAAATGATCAAAGAAAAAGAAGAGAGCAATAAGACTAAATTAGAAGAAAAAGAAGAATAGATCACAAGATGAAAAGATGGAAAATAAGATATGAATGTAGAAGATGAGATTCACAAAAGTTTTGAAACTATTGTCCATCTCAAGACCCAAATCGAAGAAGCCAAAAGAATAGAGGAACTATTGAAGATTCAAATAAATGACAAGGAAGATTCATGTTGCAAATTAGAAGCTAAAATTGTTTACCTTAGAAGGAAGGTAGAAAAATCAAACAAATTCTTGAATAGCTCACGAATCTTGGATGAGATATTGGAAAGTCAAAGACCATCACGTGATAAATTAGGTCTTGGATACAAAGGAGAAGATAAACATGCTGAAGAAAGCACCTCAAAGAAGCATGAGGTAAGTGCATCAAAAGAGGAAGACAATGTTGTAAAGAAACCGTCTACACAAGGAAAAGAAAATTTCAAAAGTACAAAGCAAGGAAGACATCAAGAAGCCATTCTTGAGACACCAAAGCAAAGGTATGAAAGTGTTTTTCATGGGTATTGTTATTCATGTAATGGATATGGTCACAAATATTTTGAGTGTAGATCCTATGAAAGAATATATAATGGAAGAATCCATAACACCATGAGGTGTTGGAAATGTGATAAAGTAGGACACATTGCTGTTCACTGTAACTCCATGAGATGCTACAGCTGTAGTGGATTTGGCCACAAATCCCAGGAGTGCTAGAACACAAGAAAAAAGTCCATGATGAGGATTTCACATAGCATGGCTAGAAGAAGGAATGAAGTAAGAAAGGGAGACATATTTGAAAATATGGATACTCAGAGCTCAAGTTCTTAAGAGAAGGGTCATCTACAGAAGTGGGTGAAGAAGACAGAGCAGCCAGATTAGAATGAAAAATTGAAGGGAAGTTCAAAAGTGTCATTTACTAAGGCACACACAGGTAACAGTGGTGACAGTCGCGTGTACATGCATGCTGACCTTGAATAGGTCGCGTACACATGCGCTCAGTTGTACAGTAGACCGTGTGTATGTTAAGCCTTGGGAAAAAGGCAATGCACATGGATTGGAGGTTGATGTGATGGTATAAATCTGTTTGACATTGTTTATTGCAGGTTATGACATTGTTTGTTGCAGGTCTTCATGGTGAGATCAAGCAATGGTATAATAAAGATAAATTTTGGGTGCACGGCACTAACCCAAGAATATGGATTGATGCTGATCTGTTGGGATTAATCAATTTGTGATGATGGTGGTGTACATGGATGGTATATCCTATGATGTATTATTGGTAGATGCACATGTTTGGCATGATGGTAGATGCACATGTTGGCACATAGTGGATACATCTCATGGATGATATCTTTTAGCACATTGTTGATGTACATGGTTGAGGTACATGGGTGTTGTGCATGGTGGGCAGATTTTGGTACATGGTGTACTTGGTGGATATATATTGTTCATGATTCTCTATTTCATTCTTGACACATATTTTGTTTCATGATGAATGGTATACCACAAGTTTGATGCATGATTAGGTCCAAGGATCGTCATATGGTAGCACATTGTTCATCTTGTAGAGAAGATAGGGGGAGACATACCCTTAGGGGGAGTCATTCTTCCTCCCATGGTTCCAGGAGGAGATATTTATGAGATGCATACCTAGAAAAGAGACCTATATTTGAAGAAAGAGCACATAGGCATAATTCCAGGGGGAGCGATGGTCACAGGGGGAGTATGTTCGATGTATTTTGAGCATTACATAAGATTGATATACCTTGTTCAAAAGGGGAGAGATTATATAGCGGAAACAAGATAGGGGGAGAAGCCCCAAAGAGGAGAATGGCCCTTTGCCATTGATGTCAAAGGGGGAGAGATAATCACATTGATGTGATTGATGTCTATTCATGGGAGAGATTGATGTGGATAAATAGTCACATTGACTATTGATGTAGAGCATGCCTTGTCTACATGTTGACATCAATAATTGGTAATTGGAGTTGACATCAATGTTGGTATTTCCCTCAATGCCAAAGGGGGAGATTGTTGGATCTTGTTGTAATTGATGCCAATGGTTTGTCATTGATACCAATGGTTTGATTATTTGGGCAATTGTTGGATCATATGTAAATGGTTTGGTTTGATTGATGTCAAGTAATTGATGGATCATGCCCTTGATGAGAATGCTAAATGTCCAAGTGGAAACCAATCGATAAATATGGATCATGCCCTTGATGAATGTTATATTTCCAAGTGGAAACCAATTGATAAAGATGGATCATTGATATATATGATGCAGTGGTGAATTTATTGTCTTATCATGGTTGATAAGGTGCACAAATGGATGAACTCCAAAGTGGTCCCCCTATGGTGAAATCCCTCACAGGAAGACGCTTTACAGAATGAGTTATCCTAGAAGAACGGTTGGAGGACCCATGCTTGTATGTGGAATAATGAGATGAAGATCAATGAAGTTGTTGGTGAAACTATCCTAGATGGACAGTGCTTGTCATGCCATTTCCGGTGGTATGTGGAATGTCACATAACTCCTCACGGTTTGAGAGTTATGACCTTATGAAGTTGAAGGACCCCCATATGATGTCTTGAAGCCCCAAAAGGTCAAAGAAGTCAAAGTGCTTGAAAAGAAGAAATCATTATTTAAATGATAAAGTAAAGTGACAAAATCAAGAAAGATTATTTAAATGATAAAATGATGAGACAAAATCAAGAAGGAATATTTAAATAATAAAGTATTGGAGAACTTTCTATTCATGGAAAGTGATTAACCCTAAATAAAGGAAAAGAGGTTAAGTGACCTAGAAATGGGTTAAGTAACCTAAAAATGGGTTAAGTGACCTAGAAGATGAAAGTATAAATAAGAAGCTAGGATCTCTTGTAAAATCTACATTTGGTGAGAATCCTTTTGTGGATCAATGGAGAGCTTCTTGTGAATATCTCGTGGAGGATTGATGGAGAGCCTCTTGAGAGAGCATCCTATTGATGTGGATCTGTTGTGCATAATTGAAGATCTATTCTGAGGAAGGGAGTGAGAGGAGGATCTCATGGACGCATCTAAGTTTCGGCATGTCAGATATCTTGACGGAAAAAGTCTCGGATTCACAGAAAACCCTAATCTCTGATGTCCACGCGGGCTGTCTGTGTATAGGGTGCGTGTACACGTGGGCTGACTATGTACAGGGAGCGTGGAGTGGATGAAATCATGGATATTTTTGTTTGAGCTGGTGCCAAGCTCTTGGATGATGAGGCAGGTTCCAGATCTGTATTCTATGGCCTCAGATCTATCACTGAGACACTGGTATGGTTACATTATTGTCTTGATAGATACTATTGTTTGATATGTTGTGAATGCTTAGGGAATTCTTGGTATGGGTTCTATGATGTGGCTCAGTTTGGTTGATTTGGTAATGGAGTGAGCAACACTCTTGTGATTCAGTAGTGACATGAATGCTATGGTATACTAGTTATCTATACATGATTAAGATAACATTCACAATGATTTGCTGTGGAACATGAGCAATCTATTGGAAAGCTTGAATGCGTTATGACTGGCTGTGGGTCAGTTTGGACAGTGGAAGACAGAAGAGAAAGTGATTGTAGGTTGTAAAGGATCTGAGCATGTGAAGAAAAGAAAAACGCTAAGTTGCTTAGAAGCACACGCTTGCTACATTATACACTGGCCCCGTTTACACGCAGGCTGTAGTGAGAGAGGGCGCGTTCACACGCGGGCTGCACCACTGACATGTTGCGTACCTGTTGACAAATTGATATCTTTTGAGGATTGTTGCCTCATATTAGTTGGTGCTGAGGGTGTAAGCTGAGTCTTGCATTATAGAGCTGGTGCTCTTGTAGAGTTGTACTCTATTCAGTTGTTGCTGATAAACCCCAAGGATTGTAGTCCGTAAGAAAAATAAAATTGTACATACATCTTGTGTTCTTTGTGTTCATTGTGGTGATGACTTGTTGATGATATATTGTTGATATGTGCTCACATCTAACTGGTTATAAATGACAGCAATGGGTAATGAATAAATGTTGAATGCTAATTTATGAGTTTTTGTGTAAGAGGGAAGTTTTGGGAAAAAGAGCCCGACACTCATTCACCCCCCCCCTCTAAGTGGGGGAGGTGTGTCCAACAATTGGTATCAGAGTAGGCCTTCACTACAAGCCTTAACAAGCTTGAAGGAGATCCATAGACACACAAATGGATGATGAAATTCCAATCCTTGATGAGGAAAACTATTCTACTTGGAGAATAGAGATGAGAGTGTATTTGAAGACAATGGGAGTAGCTATTTGGAAGGCAACCATCGGTGGATATGTTCCGTTGAAGAACAAGTCAAAGTTTGCAGCTCAAAGGGAAGGAAAGAAGAATGATGCATTGGCTCTCAAGACAATTCTCAGTGGACTCTCAATCCCTATCAAAGAGAGCATGGGACAATGCATTTCTGCCAAGGATCTATGGCTAAAGCTAGAGGATACATATCAAAGCAAGGAAGAGAAAGAAGAAATTGAAGACCACTCCATCAAGATCATCAAAGGTAAAGAATCATCAAAAACTCTTGAAGGCATTATTTCTAAATGTGATTTTAAAAACACTTCAAGTGAAGATAAAGAATCAAGTGATAATAGCACAAAGGAAGATCTTGAAGACATTTCAAATGAAAGCAAAGAAGTATGTGTTGATGTTGGAAAAAAGGAAGATCATGACGATATTTCAAATGAAGGTAAAGAACACTCTAAAGCCCTTGATTGAAATGATGATGATGATGAATTTTTCTCTACAAGTTGTTAGCAACATTACTTGTCTTCAATATAGGGATATCCAGGTCTGCATGTTGCACGAGAAGCGCCCAAGCGCAACACACAGGAGAAATCTGTTTCGGGCCCGGATCAAGTGAGCGAGCACTCTGATTTCAATGTTCAGGATGTATCCAAAGGATCAGATCAGCGGTGGGCGGGAAATAACGATTAGCAAAGCTGCAGCGAGGTTAGCGCAGTGGATAGAACCCATAGCATGATCAAGAATGGATGACAATAGTTCATCCCAAAGGGCAAGTGGCACGAGATCTGGTCACGTCGGCTTTTCGGTAGTCGTGAGTTCAAAGGGCAAAGGTTTTATGTCTTTGAACATCCCAAAACCCCGAACCCCGACATCGTCGAAAGTAGGGCCCGCGACATCATGAAACATTTTCAGCCGTCCATCCAAAGGGGACACCTGGTAGCAAATTGAGCCAGCTCGACGTTTCGCCCATCGCGACTCCACGGCACAAAGAGCAGCTCTATTATATTTTATGCGCGAGGTGCCGAGAGAGTCTCGGACCCAGGCCCACAGTATCGTTGGGAGAGTTAAGAGCCGTCAGATCTAGAGGGACGCGTGGCGCCAGATTAAGCCGTCTCGGCATATCGCTCATCGCGATTTTGAGCAGCAAGGATCAGCCCCTTCATATTCGCGAACACCGAGGGTGCCTTGGGGATAAGCACGTGGTCATAGCCCGTGGTCACTTGGGAAAGAAAAGAGCTGCTCAGGAAGGGATGAAGGTGTCGTGTATGTTCACAGAAGAAATTACCGCGATCTCCAAGTGCCATTTGATCTAACCTCAATCCTGTTTCTCGCCTGGAATAAATGACGGCAAGAGCGGGTGGTTGAAACCTCCTTTCATTCATTAAGTGTGGGAATGGAGGGTCTGGCAGGCGGTCTACTCGAAGGGGTCCTGTGCACCGACTTTTCCAAAGAATCCATGCCGAAGTCTTCAAAGAGACAGAGAAGTCTGCGCACGCTAGCTTGGCACTTAATGGCTCAGCTACCCTCCCTTCAGGAGCTATGCACAGTTAAGATGGCGCGTAAAGAAGGATTCCAGTATGAATTTGACTGAAAAGACACCTAGCCCTGGGTGACTGGGTGCGCCTTTGTTAAGTGAATTCTCCTGAGTATATAGGGGGAGTTTTTGTATTTTGTAAGTATTGATGGTAGAGCACAACTCTCGATTGTAAAGTTTTAACAAACTCTAGTTCTCTGGTTATGTATTGGTATGTAAGATTTGTTGTTTAATGGTAGACAATCTTCTCACTCCATCTGGTTTTCATATCATACTGAGAGAGTTCGTGATCGACTGATTCGTGTGAATGGTTGCAATTATGTTATGATAAAGGATTTATTGTTGCATTGTTGTATTCTCCAGTTTTCTGCATTTGAATGTAAGAAGATCTTGCGTTTAGATGTTTTCCTCTACAGTCTGTTAGAGACCTGATGTTTATGACAGACCCTTGCATCTTTCTGATACAAGTCTTCCCCCTACTCACCCTTACTACAACTTACTGTCTGAAGTTTGATTAAGACCTCACCTGCCCACGCTTACCTGGCCTAGTTTTCGGAGTTAGAACCACACCGTCTTGAGTTGGCTTCCATCGATCACCCCATTAAACAAATCGTGACACAAACTGATGGGCGTCGGGCTCTGATCCTGCTGCAATCCAGGGGTGACTTCTGACGCTAACATTTCTGGCGCCGTTTCCGGGGACGAAGTTGAAAATTTTCCCCGGGATTGAACAACATTGAACCTCTGATTCCGAAGGTGCATCGGGTATCAGAGCCTTTGAATATTGCTACTGTGCACTTGGAAACTCCATTGTAATGACTCCACTGGGGAGAACCTGCTATATTAGTTGTGGCTTTCAGAGGAAGACACATGCGGGCTCATCCACAGCTGCCTCTAACTACACCTGAAACTGACCCGTAGGTGGTTCTCAGAAAAGGAAAGGCCCCTGAAGAAGAAGCTTCCACCGCCGAAACAGGTAATCCACCATCTCCTTCTGTGAGAACTCCATTTTCTCCTCCTCAGTTTCTTAATAGAACTCCTTCGGAGGTTTCCCGTTTCCTAAATTTCGGGAGTGTTCCTGCTGAATTTTCCCCTCCTGGTCTGGGATTGGAAGGAGAAATCCTTGTCACTCCTCTCTCCTCTGAAGCTGCACCTTGGCATAAACCCAAGATTGCAGAAGATTCCCCCACTCCTGCACAAAGAGTAGCACCTGCTGACTTGATCTCGTTAGCCTTCTCCTTAAATCCCCTCTTGTTTCCCACCCCACTTCGAGACTCATTCCTAGTAGCCCCTTCATGAAATCCTTCTCCTCCAAGTTCTCCTCCACCGAATAGTCCCATGGCTGGTGCTAATCCCCCTCTGAATAGAATGGACGCCATAGTCGCTGCCAGATACACTCCCTTAGTTCTACCCCATCCTATGAACCCTCTCCCTGCTGGAGATTACTTGAAATACATGCCCAAGTTCACTGGGGAAGGGGACATAACTGCAGAAGAGCACCTGGCTGCTTTCTACAGTTATGCAGATAACCTCAACATTGAAAATGAAGATGTATGGATGAGAGTCTTTGTCCAGAGCCTCAATGGCGAGGTGAGGAAATGGTTCAGAGGATTGGCCCTCGGATCTGTTGCCGGTATCGAAGCCCTGGATAGTGTTTTCCTAAGGCAGTGGGGCGATAGGAAGGATTTCATGTATTACATGACAGACTTTGGGTATTTGAAGAAAATGGAACGAGAGTCTGTCTCTGACTTTTCCAAAATATTTAATAAGATGTATAATAAAATTCCTTCCGAAATAAAGCCCTCCGAAGCCTCAGCCAAGATTTCTTATGCTAGTGCATTTGGCCCCGATTTCTGTCTGTTACTGAGAGAAAGAAGAGCCACCTCCTTAGCTCAAATGCAATATGTGGCCATAGAAGTGGAATCCAATGTGTTAGCAGCTGACAGAATGAGGAACAAGGTGGACACAGACATGAGAAAGGGAAGGACATAAGCCTCAACTTTTGGCCCGTCGGTGCCCCACCCTCAAGTGGATGAACTAACCAAGATGGTGAAGTCTTTGTCTGCAGAGATGGAGAGAATGAAATTCGAGGGGAGGAAAGCATACAAGGGCCCTCTGAACACCGAAAACAAAGGAGGTTTCAGGAGGCCAAACAATTTTACTCCCACGAATGTGCAAAGAGAGTAGGGAAGAGACAGAGAAGACCAGAAAATTCAGGCCCCTTTTCAAAACAATTTTGTGGCCGAGGGGGAAGAAGGAAAAACAAACGAGCTTGATCCTAAAATCCATTGCTTCGGAGACACTCCTCCTTTTCCTCATCTCACTCAATAAGCCTATGAGGAGTCCCACATGGAAAGTCAACTAAATGAGCTGAGCAAGGATGTCAAGGCTAGTGGCAGCCCATGCAGGTATGATTTGAGGTCCAAGAAAATGACTATAGCGCCTGACGTTCCTGAGCAGTCCACTAGAACAAAGAGGCCTGCCAATGAAGTAGAATACAGTAATAGAGGTAAAAGAACCAACCCCTCTCTCCCATAGTCCAGAGTCATGCCCCCGAAATAAGAGAAATCCCAAAGCTTACATCTTCTTTTAATTTCGAGCATGAAATTCAAAAAATTAGAATCCCTGTGCCCCTAACCGAATTGATTAAACATGAAGGGTTCAAGAAACGCTTCTCTGAGCTTTTACAGTCTGAGGTCTCAATCCTTCCCACAGACTCCATCAATTTGCAAGATGAAAATCCTGCAGTTATTCTAGGTCCTATGGTAGAAGACAGGAATGACTCATCCCCTCCCTTCTACACTTCCTTGAACATACATGACAAGGTACTGCACAACTGCTTGATGGATTCAGGGGCTTCTCACAACCTCATGCCCAAAACTGTCATGGAAGAGTTAGGTATAGAAGTCACCCGAGCTTATCATGACCTCTATTCCTTCGAATCCAGGAAAGTTCAGTGTCTAGGAGTTATCAAAGACCTAGTCGTGACCTTGTTCCAGTTGCCCATGAAAAGTGTGATCATGGATATTGTAGTGGCTGATGTCCCCCCCAAATTCGGTATGTTGTTATCAAGATATTGGATAAAAATACTGGGGGGAACCTTGCAGATGGACCTTACATATGCTACTATCCCAGTGTTCGGAGGAGAACATAGGAGGCTATATAGGGAAGCCCAATTGGCCTATATAATCAGTGATGAAGCCAATCCTACCAATCATCCCATTTTCTCCTTGGACACTGATTTAGGTTCCAGTTTACTGCAACTCACTCATGCTCCCGAGCCTCCTCTTGAACTCAGAAAGCATCCCACCTCTCCTCGTGAAATTCCTCCTTCCATCACCCCCATTTGAAAAATGTTTTTTGATGGAGCCTGGTCCAGGGAAGGCGCTGGTGTTGGGGTGTTTTTTGTGTCACCTGCCCAGGAAACCGTATCTCTGTCATACAAATTAGAAGTTTAAACCACCAACAATGTGGCAGAGTATGAAGCCCTTGTTCTAGGATTAAGAGCTGCAAGGGAAATGGGAATTCAGGAGGTAGCAGTGTTCGGAGATGCAAATTTGGTGGTCCAACAGATCAGAAACTCTTATCAGGCTAAGCACCCTCGACTCATAAATTACAGAAATGAGGTATGGGACCTAATTGACAATTTCTTCTCAGCCTTCAACATCTCTTTTATTCCAAGGGAGGATAATGTTGTGGCCGATTCTTTAGATGTTTCAACTAGCCAGTTCAAGGTCCCTCAGCCGCCTGTGGCCAAATATGATGTTGAGATAAAATATAGGCCCTCTGTACCAGACAATGTCAAGCATTGGAACGTATTCGAGGATGATCTAGAAATTGAGAAGTTTCTCCAATCTGTTGATGAATTTTCTGCGTTGCAAATTGATCAAGATCTTGATACAGAAGATAACCCTCACCCCGAGGTGTTTTTAAATAAAATTGCTAACCACCAGATTATTCAGCTGCCTAGAAATCACATTCCGAGGGGACTTATTCCTTTAGAAATATTGTTCGATGGGAATGATGTGGCAGTGAAGGGTAGAGTTTCAGGTGAAGATGCTGACACAACCGAGTGCAACATTGGCACACCAGAGGAGCCTAAGTTTGTCAAGATGTCAAGCAGTTTGACCACAAAACGGAGGGCCGAATATACTGAGTTGCTAAAAGAATTTGCTGATGTGTTTGCATGGACCTACAAAGACCTCAAGACATATGACATGTCCTTCATTGAACACAAGATCCCATTGAAGGAAGAGGCTAAGCCATTTCGGCAGAAGCTAAGACAAATAAATCCCATGTTGCTGCCTGTCATGGAGAAAGAAGTAAAGAAGTTGTTGGAGGCCCAGATCATTTTCCCCCTGAGATATTCCGAATGGGTGGCCAATTTGGTTCCGGTAAGGAAGAAACGTGGAGAAATCAGGCTTTGTGTTGACTTCAGGAACCTGAACCGGAGCTCAAAGAAAGACAATTATCCCCTGCCGAACATGGAACACATATTGCAGAGGGTAACCGGTGCATCTAGGATTTCCATGATCGATGGTTTTTTTGGTTATAATCAGATATCAGTCATGCCCAAGGATAGAGAAAAAACAACCTTCACCACTCCTTGGGGCACATTCATGTATGCCAAAATGCCATTCGGACCGATGAATGCAGGAGTGATGTTTCAGCGAGCCATGGACATAGCCTTCATCAGGGAGAAAGATAAGTTTGTGGTGATCTATCTGGAGGACATAATAGTCTTCTCGAGGTCGGATGAAGAGCACTGTTGTCACCTGAGAAAAGTTTTCTCAAAGTGTCGAAGGTTCAACCTTTCTCTAAACCCCAAGAAGTCTTTATTTGATATGGAGGAGGGGAAGTTATTAGGCCATATAGTATCAGCAGAAGGAGTGAGGATTGATCCTAGCAGAGTGGAGGCAATTTGGGCCCTGTCACTTCCCAGATCTAAAAAGGAAGTTCAGGCCTTTTTGGGGAAGATTAATTTTCTGAGGAGATTCGTCTCGAATTTCGCTGAGTTGGTGAAACACATCACAACCATGCTCAAGAAGGGAAATGGACCGTTGAACCCAGGGAATCTTTTGTCCAAATAAAAAGAGCATTGACTGAGGCACCTGTGCTGATGAGTCCTGATTATTCCAAAGATTTCCTAATCTTCTCTTTCGCTTCTTTCGATACAGTAGTGGCGGTCTTGTTGTAGAGAAACGAGGAGGGGCGAGAGCATCCCATTGCCTTCTTCAACAAGGCGTTAAGAGATGCATAGGTCAAGTATGAAATCATGGAGAAACAGGCCTATGCCTTAGTGAAATCTCTCAAATCTTTCAGGGTCTATGTCCTGCACTCAAAGGTGATCGCATACGTTCCTTCAGCCTCTGTGAATGACATCCTTGTATGGCCCAACATTGATGGGAAGAGGAGTAAATGGATAGCCAATATCTTGGAGTTTGACTTGGAAATAAGGCCTACCAAATTGATCAAAGGTCAAGGCTTAGCCAAGCTGCTGGCTGAAGCCAATTGCTAAGATTTGGGGGTAAGCTTCATGAACGAATACTTAGGAATTCAGCGGGGTCAATTATCTGAAATAGACCCTCAAAGAGAGCCCCCATTGGCTCGATGTCCTTGGTATAAGGATGTCATATATTTTTTGCGGGAGTTGCGGCCCCTAGATGGCCTGCAAAGAAACAAAGAAAGAGCTCTGAAGCTCAGGGCAGTCAGGTACTGCCTTATTGATCAAATTTTATACTGGAAAGACTCCCCGGGGGTGCTTTTAAAATGCATGGACCCACAAGAGGCCGACAGGATCATGGTCGAATTTCACAGCGGCCTGTGTGGAGGGCACCATTCCTGGAAGACTACAACCCAAAAAATTCTCAGAGCTGGGTACTACTGGCCCACCTTGTTCGCCGATGTCCATAGAGGAGTTAGAGCCTGTATCACATGCCAAATATTTTCAGGAAATCAATAGCTCAAGTCTCTGCCTTTGCAGCCTGTAGTTGTTTCGGGAATTTTCTAGCAATGGGGCCTGGATTTTATTGGAGAAATCCACCCTGCTTCTAGTGGGAAACACAGATGGATCCTGACTGCCACGGATTTCTTTACTAAGTGGATCAAAGCCATCCCCACCAGGAGTTCTTCCCACAAGGTAATCATTGGGTTCCTGGATGACCTCATCACAAGGTTCGGCTGCCCAAGTAAGATTGTCACTGATAATGCAGCCGCTTTCGGGTCTGAGCCATTAGCCAAGTTCTTTGAGAAGTTTGGGATCAAACTTATTCACTCCACCCCATATTATCCACACGGCAACGGTTTAGCAGAATCCTCTAATAAAAGCCTAATAAGGATCATTAAAATATTACTGGAGGACAACAAAAGGGCCTGGAACTCAAAGCCGAAATTCGCTCTATGGGTCGATCGGGTGACCACAAAGAGGTCTATAGGCATCTCCCCTTTCCAGTTAGTCTATGGAGCAGAAGCTGTCTTCCCTTCTCAGCTGGCCATTCCCATAGCGAAATTCTTCCAGGATTATCAAGAAGAGCCCAATGACATGATCAGAAGGATTCATCAACTGGTAGAAGTCCAGCAGGCCAGAGAGTAGGTAATGGACAAAATTCAGGATCATCAGCAGAGGGTCAAGCAGGTTTTCGATAAGAAGGCCAAGAAGGAAGAATTTAGGATAGGAGACCTGGTGCTGAAATGGGATGCTCCTAAACAAGATAAGGGAAAACACGACAAATTTGAAGCCTTGTGGATCAGGCCTTTCAAAATCTCCGAAGTTTTCTCAAACAATACATATCGGCTGCAAGATTTGGAAGGTGAAGAGGTTTTCAGCAGCCCAGTAAATGGGCATCTTCTTAAAAAATGTTTTGTCTGAGCCTTCGGTGGATCCTATGTTTTGTAAATATTTTCCTTTCTGTTCTTTGTTTTTTTACTTTTATTGTTCCAGCTTAGTAAATGACTCCATAGCCCATCAGCAAGGCACTGGAACTGCAAAATGAGTCCTTAGAGCATCACAGGGATGACTCTATCCCCCATGGAGCCTAATGTTAGCAACATTACTTGTCTTCGGTATAGGGATATCCAGGTCTGCAGGTTGCACGAGAAGCACCCAAGCGCAGCACACAGGAGAAATCTGTTTCGGGCCCGGATAAAGCGAGCGAGCACTCTGATTTCAACGTTCAGGATGTATCCAAAGGATCATATCAGTGGTGGGCGGGAAATCGTGATTAGCAAAGTTGCGGCGAGGTTAGCGCAGTGGATAGCGCCCATAGCATGATCAAGAATGGATGACAATAGTTCATCCCAAAGGGCACGTGGCACGAGATCTGGTCACGTTAGATTTTTGGCAGTCACGAGTTCAAAGGGCGAAGGTTTTATGTCTTTGAACACCCCGAAACCCCGAACCCCGACAGCGCCGAAAGTAGGGCCCGCGACATCATGAAACATTTTCAGCTGTCCATCCAAAGGGGACACCTGGCAACAAATTGAGCCAGCTTGGCGTTTCGCCCATCGCGACTCCACGACGTAAAGAGAAGCTCCGCTATATTCCGATGCGCGAGGTGTCGGGAGAGTTAAGAGCCGTCAAATCTAGAGGGATGCGTGGCACTAGATTAAGCCATCTTGGCATATCGCTCATCGTGATTTCGAGCAGCAAGGATCAACCCCTTCATATTCGCGAACGTCGAGGGCGCCTTGGGGATAAGCACGTGGTCACAGCCCGTGGTCACTTGGGAAAGAAAAGAGCTGCTCAGGAAGGGACGAAGGCGTCGTGTATGTTCACAGAAGAAATTACCACGATCTCCAAGTGCCATTTGATCCGACCTCAGTCCTGTTTCTCGCCTCGAATAAATGATGGCAAGAGCAGGTGGTTGAAACCTCCTTTCATTCATTAAGTGTGGGAATGGAGGGTCTGGTAGGCAGTCTACTCGAAGGGGTCCTGTGTACTGACTTTTCGAAAGAAGCCATGCTGAATTCTTCGAAGAGACAGAGAATTTTGCGCACGCTAGCTTAGCACTTAATGGCTCAGCTACCCTCCCTTCAGGAGCCATGCGCAGTTAAGATGGCACGTAAAGAAGGATTCCAGTACGAATTTGACTGAAAAGACACCTAGCCCTGGGTGACTAGGTGCGCCTCTGTTAAGTGAATTCTCCTGAGTATATAGGGGGAGTTTTTGTATTTTGTAAGTATCGATGGTAGAGCACAACTCTCGATTGTAAAGTTTTAACAAACTCTAGTTCTCTGGTTATGTATTGGTATGTAAGATTTGTTGTTTAATGGTAGACAGTCTTCTCACTCCATATGGTTTTCATCTCATACTGAGAGAGTTTGTGATCGACTGATTCGTGCGAATGGTTGCAATTATGTTATGATAAAGGATTTATTGTTGCATTGTTGTATTCTCCAGTTTTTTGCATTTGAATGTAAGAAGATCTTGCGTTTAGATGTTTTCCTCTACAGTCTGTTAGAGACCTGATGTTTACGACAGACCCTTGCATCTTTCTGATACAAGTCTTCCCCCTACTCACCCTTACTACAACTTACTGTCTGAAGTTTGATTAAGACCTCACCTTCCCACGCTTACCTGGCCTAGTTTTTGGAGTTAGAACCACACCGTCTTGAGTTGGCTTCCATCGATCACCCCATTAAACAAATCATGACACAAACTGAAGGGCGTCGGGCTCTACTCCTGCTGCAATCCAGGGGTGACTTCTGACGCTAACACAAGTGAAGAAGAATATGTAGATATAGTTTGTGTAAAGTTTGATGGTATTTATCCCATGAAAAGAATAGAAGGAAATCTATTAAAACTTCAAAAGGAAATTGAAGAGGGGTTATACATGTATAGGAGTGATAATTTTTATACACACTATAACTATCTTTCAGATAACACTAAGAAGTTTCTTAGGAGAAGTCTAAGACACATCTTGAAGTTAAAAGAAATGATCAAAGAACAAGAAGAGAGTAATAAGACTAAATTAGAAGAAAAGGAAGAAGAGATCACAAGACGAAAAGATGGAAAAGAAGATATGAATGTAGAAGATGAGATTCACAAAAGTTTTGAAACTATTGTCCATCTCAAGACCCAAATTGAAGAAGCCAAAGGAATAGAGGAACTATTGAAGATTGAAATAAATGACAAGGAAGATTCATGTTGCAAATTAGAAGCTGAAATTGTTGACCTTAGAAGGAAGGTAGTCAAACAAATTCTTGAATAGCTCATGAATCTTGGATGAGATCTTGGAAAGTCAAAGACCATCATATGATAAATCAGGTCTTGGATACAAAGGAGAAGATAAACATGCTGAAGCAAGCACCTCAAAGAAGCATGAGGTAAGTCCATCAAAAGAGGAAGACAATGTTGTAAAGAAACCATCTACACAAGGAAAATAAAATTTCAAAAGTACAAAGCAAGATAGAAATCAAGAAGCCATTCTTGAGACACCAAAGCAAAGGTATGAAAGTGTTTTTCATGGGTATTGTTATTCATGTAATGGATATGGTCACAAATCTTTTGAGTGTAGATTCTATGAAAGAAGATATAGTTTAAGAATCCATAACACCATGAGGTGTTGGAGATGTGATCAAGTAGGACACATTGCTATTCACTGTAACTCCATGAGATGCTACAGCTGTAGTGTATTTGGCCACAAATCCCAGGAGTGTTGGAACACAAGAATAAATTCCACGATCAGGACTTCACATAGCATGGCTAGAAGAAGGAATGAAGTAAGAAAGGGAGACATATTTGAAAAGATGGATACTCAGAGCTCAAGTTCTGAAGAGAAGGGTCATCTACAGAAGTGGGTGAAGAAGACAAAGCAACCAGATCAGAATGAAAAATTGAAGGGAAGTTCAGAAGTGTCATTTACTAAGGCACACAGAGGTAATAGTGGCAACAGTTGCATGTACACGAGTGCTGACCTTGAATAGGTCACGTACACACGCGCTCAGTTGTGCAACAGACCGCGTGTATGTTAAGCCTTGGGAAAAAGGAAATGCACATGGCTTGGAGGTTGATGTGATGGTATAACTCTGTTTGACATTGTTTATTGCAGGTTCTGACATTGTTTGTTGCAGGTCTTCATGGTGAGATCAAGCAATGGTATAATAAAAATAAATATTGGGTGCATGGCACTAACCCAATAATATGGATTGATGTTGATCTGTTGGGATTAATCACTTTGTGATGATGGTGGTGTACATGGATGGTATATCCTATGATGTATTATTGGTAGATGCACATGTTTGGCATGATGGTAGATGCATATGTTGGCGGCACATGGTGGATACATCTCATGGATGATATCTTTTAGCACATTGTTGATGTACATGGTTGAGGTACATGGGTGTTGTGCATGGTGGGCATATTTTGGTACATGATGTACTTGGTGGATATATATTGTTCATGATTCTCTATTTCATTGTTGACATATATTTTGTTTCATGATGAATGGTATAGCACAAGTTTGATGCATGAACAGGTCCAAGGATCGTCATATGGTAGTACATTGTTCATCTTGTAGAGAAGATAGGGGGAGTCATTCTTCCTCTCATGATTCTAAGAGGAGATATTTATCAGATGCATACCTAGAAAATAGACCTATATTTGAAGAAACAGCACAGAGGCATAACTCCAGGGGGAGCGATGGTCACAGGGGGAGTATGTTCGATGTATTTTCAGCATTACATAATATTGATATACCTTGTTCAAAAGGGGAGAGATTATATAGCGGAAATAAGACAGGGGGAGTAGCCCCAAAGAGGATAATGGTCCTTTGCTTTTGATGTCAAAGGGGGAGAGATAATCACATTGATGTGATTGGTGTCTATTCATGGGAGAGATTGATGTGGAGAAATAGTCACATTGACTATTGATGTAGAGCATGCCTTGTCTACATGTTGACATCAATAATTGGTAATTGGAGTTGACATCAATGTTGGTACTGCCATCAATGCCAAAGGGGGAGATTGTTGGATCATGTTGTCATTGATGCCAATGGTTTGTCATTGATGCCAATGGTTTGTCATTGATACCAATGGTTTGATTATTTGGGCGATTGTTGGATCATATGTAAATGGTTTGGTTTGATTGATGTCATTGATTGATGTCAAGTAATTGATGGATCATGCCCTTGATGAGAATTATATATGTCCAAGTGGAAACCAATCGATAAATATAGATCATGCCCTTGATGAATGTTATATGTCCAAGTGGAAACCAATTGATAAAGATGGATCATTGATATATATGATGCAGTGGTGAATTGATTGTCTTATCATGGTTGATAAGGTGCACAAATGGATGAACTCCAAAGTGGTCCCCTTATAGTGAAAGCCCTCACGGGAGGATGCTTTACGGAATGAGTTATCCTAGAAGAACAGTTGGAGGACCCATGCTTGTATGTGGAATAATGAGATGAAGATCAATGATTTTGTTGGTGAAACTATCCTAGATGGACAGTGCTTATCATGCCATTTCCGGTGGTATGTGGAATGTCACATAACTCCTCACGGTTTGAGAGTTATGACCTTATTAAGTTGAAGGACCCCCATATGATGGCTTGAAGCCCCAAAAGGTCAAAGAAGTCAAAGTGCTTGAAAAGAAGAAATCATTATTTAAATGATAAAGTAAAGTGACAAAATCAAGAAAGATTATTTAAATGATAAAATGATGAGACAAAATCAAGAAGGAATATTTAAATAATAAAGTATTGGAGAACTTTCTATTCATGGAAAGTGATTAACCCTAAATAAAGGAAAAGAGGTTAAGTGACCTAGAAATGGGTTAAGTAACCTAAAAATGGGTTAAGTGACCTAGAATATGAAAGTATAAATAAGAAGCTAGGATATCTTGTGAAATGTACATTTGGTGAGAATCCTTTTGTGGATCAATGGAGAGCTTCTTGTGAATATCTCGTGGAGGATTGATGGAGAGCCTCTTGAGAGAGCATCCTATTGATGTGGATCTCTTGTGCATAATTGAAGATATATTCTGAGGAAGGGATCGAGAGGAGGATCTCATGGATGCATCAAAGTTTCGGCATGTCAGAGATCTTGACGGAAAAAGCCTTGGATTCATAGAAAACCCTAATCTCTGATGTCCACACGGGCTGTCTGTGTATAGGGCTTATTTACACGTGGGCTGACTGTGTACAGGGACATGGAGTGGATAAAATCATGGAGATTTTTGTTTAAGCTGGTGCCAAGCTCTTGGATGATGAGGCAGGTTCCAGATCTGCATTCTGTGGCCTCAGATCTATCACTGAGACACTGGTATGGTTACATTATTGTCCTGATAGATACTATTGTTTGATATGTTGTGAATGCTTAGGGCATTCTTGGTATGGATTCTATGATGTGGCTCAGTTTGGTTGATTTGGTTGATGAAGTGAGAAACACTCTTGTGATTCATTAATGACATGAATGCTATGGTATACTAGTTATCTATATATGATTAAGATAACATTCATAATGATTTGTTGTGGAGCATGAGCAATCTATTGGAAAACTTGAATGTGTTATGATTGGCTGTGGGTCAGTTTGGATAGTGGAAGACAGAAGAGAAAGTGATTGCAGGTTGCAGAGGATCTGAGCATGTGAAGAAAAGAAAAACCCTAAGTTGCTTAGAAGCACATGCTTGCTGCATTATACATTAGCCGCGTTTACATGCGGGCTGTAGTGAGCCATGGCACATTCACATGCATGCTGCACTACTGACAGGTCACGTACCTGTTGAGGATTGTTGCCGCATCTCAGTTGGTGCTGAGGGTGTAAGCTGAGTCTTGCAATATAGAGCTGGTGCTCTTGTAGAGTTGTACTCTATTCAGTTGTTACTGATAAACCCCAAGGATTGTGGTCCGTAATAAAAATAAAATTGTACATACATCTTGTGTTCTTTGTGTTCATTGTGGTGATGACTTGTTGATGATATATTGCTGATATATGTTGCTGATATGTGCTCACATCTAACTGGTTAAAAATGACATCAATGGGTAATGAATAAATGTTGAATGCTAACTTATGAGTTTTTGTGTAAGAGGGAAGTTTTGGGAAAAAGAGCCCCACACTCATTCACCCCACCCTCTAAGTGTGGTAGGTGTGTCCAACAAAAGACCCCAAGAAAATCCCTTAGACTTCTCTTACACACCTTTAGATCATGAAAAGACACCCCAACTCCTTTAGTGATCTAGGGGATCAATTTTTTCTCAAAAATAAAAGTTCTCAGAATCGATTCAAAATGAACAGGTATGTAGGCCTCATCCTCACGAACCCAACACAACTCGAACGGATTCAAACATACATCGGATGAGTGAGATATCATGTTTTGTTCATTTTTCCAAAGAGGCAAAATTTTGCCGACTGTACAGTCCGACGTGGCAGGGTACGAATCCACATGTGGCAACTGAGTTGGTAGTGCTGAGTTGGAAGGTACGTGGGTGAATCATTTTAAGACACGTGGAATTTTTTTTGGAAAATTGTATTGTGCCACGTGGCCCAAGCATGGGCTACCACATGGCACCTTGATATAGTGTAAAATTATGTTGGAGTCCCCAGGGGTTGAACCCTAGAACTCCCACACCGGTGCCTAGTGTTTGGTAAGGGCTAGGCTACCATCTTTCCCGCACTTTGTTTCATACCATATAATGTTGCAGATTATATTTAAATTTAAACTGTGGTATAGTTCGGTGGGGGTCCGGGCTGGGGCTTAGCCCTAGCCCCCAAGTATATGCGCCTCCCATAATACCTTGCCACACAGAGTTTGTGCAAGGTTTCAAATGTATCTCTCCCATGCACCCGCCACTTGTCACATCCTCGACCATTGCAATAGGTGCCCAAAATTTGCGCCGGGGCGTGGTCACATGACCTGCGCATCCAACACCTCCTCCGGTTTGGGTGCTAAGTTCCCTAACCATGCGAAAAATTCATGAAATTTGTGGAAACAGGCGTGTGTGTTGGGTTTAGGCATGAGAAATGCCCAGAAGCCAGGTTACACACACAGAGGTGTGAATTGGCAAACCAAAGACAAGAAGCTTGAAGGAGAAAACTTCCAGGAGGTCTATCTTATTCGTTTTTTGCCCAAACCAGGTGCCGAAAGAGCCCAGCTATGGGTTTTTGGATGTTTTGGAGCCATTGGAGCCATCTATTTGGCATTTTGAGCATAGTAAAGCACTAGTTTTATCACTTTGGTAAAATAATATAAAATATCCATTAAAAGATCCATTGGAAGAGAGAGTGGTAAACTCCTTTATCATTTGTTGTGTTATGTGTTTGTTGTTAACTGTTAATTGCTAGTTATTATTTGCATATTGAATGTGAAAACTCTCCAGTTTATGTGTTTTCAAACTGATCCTTTTTCCTAAGATCACATAATTAAAAACTTGCAAATATTCCAAGGATACAATCCTTTTCATTTTCAGATCAAGTTGGTATCAGAGCATAGGTTTTTGAATGCTTGATTGTTTGCAAGTGTTTTTTTTCTGATGCTTACAAGGTTGAAGCTCACAACAGGAGAAGGTCAATGTGTAGAGCCAAGTTCTCAAATTTCAAGAAGAAGGACTATACAATCACCTCAAGCTTCAAGAATATCTTCACCAAGTATGGCTCATGAGGAGAGTCATGGAACTCTTCCTTCAGAGGAGGAAACTTTCAGAAAGGCTTTCTATGATATGATAGAAATGGTGAAAGTCTTATTTGAAGAAAGAAATGCAAGATTGCAAGGTGAAAGCTTGAACCCTCCAAAGGGCAATGGAGATAGTGGTGATAAAAATCCAAAAGGAAATGGAGGGAATGGTGACTCTCCACCTCCCTCACCTCCATCTTCCACTTCTTCTACCATTTCACAACCACCTCCAAATTCTCCAAAGGGACATGGTAAAATTCCTCCACAAACTCCTTTGTTAAAGCTTGATATTAAGTTTTAATTGCCAATGTACAATGGAGAGGTAAATGATGAGAAAATAGATAATTGGATTCGCCAGATTGAAGTGTATTGTAGGATACAAAGGGTTCAAGATGATGAAACTAAGATTCATATTGCTTCTTTAAGATTGGACAGTGCATCACTCATTTGGTGGGAAGCCAAAACTAAAGAGGACATGAATAAACATGGTAATTTTTTATCCTCTTGGAATGATTTTATTGTTGCAATTAAAAGGAAATTGTATCCATTAGCATACATGCAAAAATCTATTATGGATTGGCAAAAATTTAGACAAGCTAAAGGGAAAAGTGTGAAAAACTTTACTCAAGAATTTAGAAGAAGAGATTTGGTTTTGGGTTTAGATTTGTCTTCTCAAGAAACTTTACTCAAATACATAGGAGCTTTACATAGCTACTTGATGTTGATATTATGGTAGTTGTGGGAGGTATTTACCTCCACGTGTAAACCTGACGAGAATAGAATATTCCGGGAAGAAATAAGAAACCCTAATTAGTTGGCTAATAACCCTAGAAGACAAGTCGGCTCAAGTGGATAGCTTGTGTTAGGTTATTAGCCTCCAAGAGAAGAAGTCAGCTAAAGGAAATATTATATATTAAGTAAATTGGCACTGAGAATGACAAGTCAGCCCAGGCAGTCTGCCAGATTTAGTATAAATACAAGAGGCCAATCTTGATTTTGGAAATCATTCTCAGAACTGCAGTAGCACACTTGTGCGCACTGTAGTTGGGAAGTTTTGTGCGCAGGTTTTGGAGAAGCTATTGCCACCAGTCAATAGTCTCAGTCTTCTCTGGGTTTGGACTTTTTGATCATCCTTTGGTATTATTTATTGGTGCGCAATCCTTGGAGAGAGGTGCGCTATCTTGTTTAGCTATCTAGCCTAGGGTTTGCTTCCAGAATGATTCTCTGTCAAGGTTAAGGTGCTCTGGGGTGGCTTCGACCTATGGTTGGGTGACAATAGTGATATTTTCTATGGTTAAACGAGCACATCCATTATATTCTAACAGGTTATGGGCCCACACCTCCTTCATTCAGTCTAACCACTGGAAGGGAGGATATCCATAAATATACTAAGCTTGTTGAAGAACCGCCACTAGGGTTTCTAGCATGGGCAGTTACTAAAGCACTGCCGCTAGGGTTACTAGAAGGTGCAGTTGTAGAAACCCTAACCCTCTCGTTAAGGCACCTAAAGTGAAGGGTTTGACCTAATTTTTGGATAGACTAGTGCGCCCTAGCCTAGTGCATCTCTTGGTACTCTCAACAAGCTAAGATGTCAAGTTTGAGCTTTTGGTCAAATCTAGGGTTGACCAAGTCAAAGAAGACATGACTTACTCTATGAAGTCAGAAAACAAGTTATAATGAGATTCTAACTTTAGATCATGGAAGACAAGGATTGATCTCATCCTTGCCAAGAATAAAGTTTTGGATATCATGAAAGGAAAGATCGTGGAACTAGAGTTTGAAGAAGGAAAAGAGAAGGAACCTCAAAACATTGCAGTTTTGGAGAAGTTCAAAGACAGTGACATCAATTCCATGAGTATCATAGTGGAATCTATAAAATACCACTTGATACCCTACAACTCCCATCTTGACTCATCTAATAAGATGTATGATGCCCTAATAAACCTCTTCTCAGTTAGAAACATTGGACAGGTAATGAGTCTGAAGAATGAGCTTCATGACATGAATAACATCATACTTTGTGAGAATCTCTCAGTTGAGAGATCAACTACAATCCATTGAAGAGATCATTTTAGAGAAGGAACTGATAAATATAGTACTCAATGGTCTTCCCAAGACATGGGATGCGTTTTCTGCAAGCATGAACACAAGGAAGGAGTATCCCACATTTGAAGAACTTTGGACTTGCTGTACACAAGAAGAATCAAGGATCAATGCAAAAGAGAAACCCCAAAAGAAATACGATGATCAAGCCTTCACAACAAGATTCAAGAATTTCAAGAACAAAAGGAAGTTTTGTTCAAGGAAGAAGCCAAATCAAGAGAAAGATATGTTAGAAATACAATGCTTCAACTGTTGAAAATATGGTCACTACAAGAATCATTGTCCCGAGCTAAAGAAAAGGAAGGAGACACATGAAGCATCAATTGCCGAAGAAAAGGAACCTTCAAAGAAGACTAAGCAGGATGAAACATATTTCTTCTTCTAATACAAGGTAACAATACTCTTCATAGTTCTTGTACATACCATGTTTTCTATACATATCTTGCATATCTATTTCCTAGAAGATAATATGTTCAAGAGAAACTATACCTATGAAAGAACAACAAAATAAGGATTTCTATCACAATGACTACAAGTCAGACAATACACATGAAAGGATGAAGTACATCAACATTCCCTAGTAACAATTCACGTGGAAGCTATTACATAAGTAACAACCACAAGATAAGTCGAAATCAAAATCAATCCGGAAGAAACCTAGAAGAAGTAAAGACAGAAAGAAGTCAACAATCAAGAGGAATTGGAAAAATATTTTTGACACTTTGCAAAAGGTAATAAGGATCCAGACAGAAGCGTGAACTCTCGTAGATGGAGGGAGATGATTATTTATTTCCAAAAGAAGAGCATGCATTCATGCATGAAGCAAGGATTAGGAGGGAGCTAATCCTAAATAATATGATCCATTGAATATGATGAAGTATCTATCCATGGTAGAAACCATGAAAAGTAGCACGTGTTTAGTAAATAAGCCTCAAAGTATCCCTGGTTGTCCATCCACATCCATGATCCTATGATGAAGGAATAAGTCAGAATATTCAGGGCATGAAATCTATAGAAAAATCCGTGGACCCAAGAGCTAAAGAGAAACATGAAGAAGAACATGAAGATTCCAAGAGAGAAAGAAAAGCATTGCGATATCCAGAACTAAAGGTTCTCCCAGATGGAGGGAGAAGACTATGATGATTGCTTGTTCCAGTAAACCATAGATATCTCTACTTGAGCCATTATATTGTCCACAATATCCATGGTTTGGAGTTTACATCAGATGAATGCAAAGACTTTTCTCCAAAATAAATGAACAATGAGCGTATGTAGAGCAACCTCAAGGCTTTGAGGTATACCAAAAAGAGACCCTTGGATGCATATGGAAGAAGATTTTGTATGGATTCAAACAACTTGGTGCAAATCCTCTCATGCAAATTAGAAGCATGGTGAAAACCTTCTATGATAAAGATTAGAATGGTTAATCAGAAGTCCAGGATGATGGATTACTAATCCATGAAAAACTCTCATGATGAAAAAAGAAGTGCCACATGGATATGTTCTAGTTTGAGTCTTGCCACGATGTTATCAACTAGTAGGAAACAAAAGAGATGAATTCAACTACGATATACTGTAATGATCAGAGCTATATGAAGTCTTCAAACAAAACCAGTGTTCCAGAAAGACCGAATTACATTGAGATCAAGAATTACATTATTCGTGATGAGGTCCATAAAGGAAAAATGGTTCTCCAATATATATCTCCAGAGATGAGCATATAAGCAAACATTTTGGTAAAATCCTCCATCCAAGATGAAAGAGTTTGTGTACTCAAGCTGGAGCTCGTGGAGACGACTTCATAAATAAAAAAGGAAGAGATAACTCCCACTTTGGGAGGGAGCACTGATGTGTTATTGATTTATGGACAATCATTTTTCAATTCAAAAAATGGTCTAGGATGAGTAGTTCCTTTCCAGTTCAGAAAGTGGTTTGAGATTTATAACGGACAGGCATTTTTTAGTTCGGAAAATGGTCCAGATCGAATGGTCATTTTCTTAATAAAAATGGTTCGATGGATTGCTGATGTACCACAGACAATGATTACCCTTGTGGTCAACATGGAAAATCGTCTAAGACAATATTTTTTCTTGACGATCACTCTCATTAGTGGTCAATAAGATTGGTCCGCCTCGCCAGACAGTCATTCTTTCAAAGCTCACAGTTGTGAGAAGTTTTGAAGAATGCTCCATTTTGGAGGTTGGTGTAGGACAATCATTTCCTTAGGAAATGGTCCGAACAGTCATTCCCTAGGGGAAATTTATTCTCTCCAGGTTTCACTTTGTTTAGTGCTGGAGGAATGGCCCAAATAGGTGAATGGTCCAGGTTCAACAATCAGAGACATGCATTCCCTAGGGAAGATTCATTCTCTCCTTGTTGCACCTTGTTTAGTGTCGGAGGAATGGCCCAGATAGGTGAATGGTCCAGGCTCATAAATTGAGACAATTATTCTTCCTTGCTTGAGAAGAATAGTCTAGATAGATCATCATTGATGTTTTACCTTCTGAGGGCATAAACTCTTCCGAATCTCACAAATGTGAGTGGAATAATGGCCCAGATGATTCAGTTTATATCATAACAATGTTTTCTGTGCAGGTTTACATCAGATGATGTGATTATTATGGAGATTCTATGTCTTTGGACAATAGATGTATGTTACTGTGGTGGATGTGTTCCATTGATTGTGACTATATGTTACAGATCAAGTATCCGTGTGCTACTTGGTGTGGTAGTGTACCACTGGATTGTAGTTGTATACTACTATGGATAGACACAGTTGTGTTCTATTGAATGAAATTGTTCTGATTTCCTTGAAGACTATCAGTAGTGTTGAAAATGATTATCAGCTAGACGGATGATCAATGGACATAGATTTCCCAGACAAAAAATGGTTCAGGACATTTATTCTTCTAGGACATATGTTCGTATTAGAAGAATGGCTCTTGTGTCACTCTATGGAGTGAGTAACTTATCCAACATCATGTATGATTACTCAGATGGAGTATGGTTTTGAGATATGATGCAGCTGATGAAACTGATAGTGATGGTGGTGATCATGATCTAGTCATGAGATAGTCTATACGACTATGTTGATGCTACCGGGTGAATGGTATATTTGTGCTCAAGACCATTACCTTAAATACCTCCCTAGCTAGGAGGGAGTGTTGATATTATGGTAGCTGCGGGAGGTACTTACCTCCACCTGTAAACCTAACGAGAATAGAATATTCCAGGAAGCAGGAAGAAGCCCTAATTAGTTGGCTAATAACCCTAGAACACAAGTCGACTCAAGTGGATAAATTGTATTAGGTTATTATCCTCCAAGATAAGAAGTCAGCTAAAGGAAATATTATATACTAAGTAAATTGGCACCCAAAATGAGAAGCCAGACCAGGTAGTCTGCCAGATTTAGTATAAATACAGGAGGCCAGTCTTCATTCTGGCAAGCATTCTCAGAACTGCAGTAGCACACTTGTGCGCACTGCAGTTGGGAAGTTTTGTATGCAAGTTCTGGAGAAGTTGTTGCTGCCAGTCAATAGTCTCGGTCTTCTCTAGGTTTGGAATTTCTTATCAGCCTTTGTTATTCTTTCTTGGTGCACTATCCTTGGAGAGAGGTGCGCTATCTTGTTTGGCTATCTAGCCTAGGGTTTGCTTCCAAAATGATTCTCTATCAAGGTTAAGGTGCTTGGGGGTGGCTTCGGCCTATGGTTGGGTGAAAATAGTGATATTGTATATGGTTAAATGAGCACATCCATTATATTCTAACACTTGAGGCATACAATACTTATGTTTAACCCTTCAAATCTAGATGACATTTGTGTACAAGTAACTCATTTGGAAGCAAGAGGGAGGAATGAACCTCAAGAGGGCAGAAAAAATCCATTTAGTCATGGAGACAAGGGAAATAGGAAGCTCAAGGGAAATGGGAAAAACAATGCTTCAGTCAAGAAAGAGGGAGGAAAACTTACATGTAAACATTGTTCAAAGGATGGCCATGATGAAGACCATTGTTGGAAACTTCATCTTGAAAAGAGACCCAAAAAGTTCAACAACAAAGGGAAACCAAAGACTGCTGCAACCACACAACATGATTTAGGTTCTAATTCGGGTGATGAAACAAAAATTATAGCCATGGGTTTTCGAGGTAAGGGTTCTACTGCAAGTACTAGTTATTCATTTAGTAGTAGCCTCAATGAAACTCAACATGAAAAAGAAAGAATAGAGCTTTTCCACATAAGGGTTATTTCAAAGCATACTAAGATAGATACTCTTTTTGATACTGGATCTCAAGAAAACCTCAAATCTGAGGACACCGTCAAGAAGTTAAAGTTGGAAAATATTCCACATCCTAAACCATACCCTCTAGTATGGATATGTGACAATGCCAAATTGCATGTGACAAGGTGTAAACTTAGATTTGCCATCACTGCAAATTTTATAGATGAGGTAGAGCTTGATGTTATTCCTTTGGATATCTGTGGTATTGTGTTGGGAAGCCCATAATTATATGATAGGAGAGCCAACTTTCATCGTCATGAGAACAAGTATCATTTGTTTAAAAATGGAGTTGAGTACATTGTTAGAATTCATACAAAAAAGTTGAATTTGTCACTTGTAAATGCGGGACAAATGAAGATATTAGTCAATGCTAGTAAGAATTTTGTCCTCTTGATGATCAAACCAAAAGACAATGTTGAAAAATAAGTTTTCCAAGATTGTGATGCAAAGTTGAAATCTGATTTATATGAGGTTGTTAACCAATAAGGTAAGATGTTTCAAGAACCAAAGGGATTTCCTCCAAGAAGGGTATCCAACATGAGATACAATTGCAACAAGATTTCCCTCTTCCAAACATTGGTATGCACAAGATGTCAGTCATGGAGAATGCTGAAATTAAAAAACAAATCCAAAAGTTGCTTGAAAAAGGGGTCATCATGCCAAGCACATCACCATGTGGATCACCAATTGTTTTAGTGCCAAAGAAAGATGGTACATGACGCATGTGTGTAGATTTGAGGGCCTTGAACAAGATTATGGTAAATAATCGTTATCCTCTTCCTAGAATTGATGATTTTTTTGATCAATTGAAATATACTAAGTATTTTACTAAGTTGGATTTGAGAAGTGGATATCATCAGATTAGGGTTGCTGAAGGAGACACATGGAATACAACTTTCAAAACAAAGCAAGGTTTGTTTGAGTGGATGGTAATGCCATTTGGACTTTGAAATGCTCCTGCTACTTTCATGAGAGTCATGAATGGTGTTTTAAGTCCTTTTCTTGATGATTGTGTTATTGTCTACTTGGACAACATTTTGATTTTTAGCAAATCTCGTGAAGAGCATGTTATGCATGTAAAGCAAGTTTTAGATGTCTTGAGGAAAGAAAAGTTGTTTTTGAAGATGTCTAAATGTGAGTTTGGAAAGACCTCACTTGTTTACTTGGGGAATATTGCTGGAGGAGGAGAACTAAAAACTGATCCCTCCAAGGTCAAAGTCATTTTGGATTGGCCCAAGCCCAACAATGTGAGAGAGGTATGAAGATTTTTGGGAGAAGCCCAATATTGGAGAAAGTTTATTTCTAACTTCTCTTCAATTGCAACTCCATTACATGAAGTGACAAGAATCAAGCAAGTTTTCCAATGGGGAGGCAAGCAACAAAAGGATTTTGATAATTTGAAGGAGAAAATCAGTTCGGCCCCAGTTCTTGCACTTCCAAATTTGAGACAACCATTTGAAATCCAAACTGATGCAAGCAATTATGCAATGGGAGCAGTCTTGTTACAACATGGTAAACCCAATTGTTTTCATTCTGAAACTTTTAATGGTGTTGTGATTAACTATCCTACTTATGATAAGGAGTTGTATGCATTGGTGAAAAGTGTGAAGAAATGTAAACATTATTTCTTGGGAAAAGAAACTATCATTCACATAGATCACCAACCATTTCAATACTTACAATCACAAACAAAACTACAAGAAGCAAGGCATTTCATATGGATGGATTTTCTACAACAATTCGACTTGGTTATAAGGTATAAAAAAGGCATTTATAACAAAGTTGCTGATATTCTTTCTAGGCCTATTATTAGTGCTTTAGTTATTCTTAAGCATAATTCTATCATGCATGAGAGCTATGTTGAACATTATGCCTTAGATGTTGATTTTAAACAGGTGTATGCAACTTTGTGTCATTCTAACCAAGTTGAGGAATTGGATTACCATGTGCATGATAAGATTTTGTATCATATTGGAAAGCTATGTATTCCACAAGGTGAAAGAATCAACATTATAAGGGAAGCTCATTCTTCTCTTATTGCTGGTCACTTTGGTGTAGATAAGACAATGGATAATTTGCAAAGGTAATTCTATTGGCCTAAAATGAATGAAAGTGTTTCAAGATATGTAAGAGGATGTTCGTTATGTGCTACAAGCAAGCCTAGCAATAGAAATTTGGGTTTGTATACTCCACTTCAGGTTCCTTCTCATCCTTGGGAAAGCATTTCCATGGACTTTGTAGGAGGTCTACTTATGTCTAAAAAGAATCATGATTATCTTTATGTTGTGGTTGACCGTTTCAACAAAATGTGTATTTTAATGCCTTGTAAGAAGCAATTTACAGTTGAGAAAACGACACAAATGTTCTTTCGACATGTTTGGGTACATTTTGGGTTGCTTAAATCCATTATTTCTAATCAAGATTCTTGATTTATTAGGAACTTTTGGTCAAGTTTATGGGCACTCATGGACACCAAACTGAAAAAGAGCACAACTTTTCATCCGCAAAATGATGGTCAAAAAGAAGTGGTTAATAGAAAAATGGTGCATATTCTTCATGGTTATTGAAACAAGCATCCTAAGCTTTAGGACGAGTACTTACACTACATTCAACATGCTTAAAACTGGGCTAAGCATTCTTCAACTCAAACATCTCCATTTGAAGCATGTTTTGGTTATTTGCCCAAATATCCTTTAGATTTTATCTTTGGGAAAGACATTGCTATTGATGGTCAATATGACATTGATAGGGCAGAAAAGTTCAGTTAACAAATTCAGTTGGTACATCAAATGGTACAAGAACAATTGGAAAAGAGCTAAGCCAAGTACAAGACAAGACATGACAAGCATCGTGTTGATCACAATTTCCAAGTTGGAGATGAAGTTTAGATTTACATTAGCAAAGAGAGGCTTAAAGGAGAAGGTAAAAAACTGAAACCAATTAGATATGGACCTTTCAAGGTTCTTGAAAAGATTGGTAATAATGCCTTCCGTTTGGATTTGCCTCCTTATATGCAAATGTATGCAGTTGTCAATGTTGAGAATTTGAAATTGTATGAGCCTCCTTTGATTGATGATCAAGGAGAGCATGTTCATATTCCTTCTATAGATGATTTATCGCCATAATGTCTTTCTGAACTGCATGACGACACAATCCTTGATCGGAGGATGAGAACCTCAAAACGAGGGAATGTGGAATACCTTTGAGTTGGTCTTAAAGACACAAATCCAAGCAAGGCCAAGTGGATTAAGGTTGGAAAGGTGAGGGAACTGTACCCTCATCTTCAGATAGACTGAAAGTAGTCTTTTGGAGGTCCAAAATCTTCCCAATGGGGAGGAGTGATCTAGGGGATCAAATTTTGCTCAAAAATCAAAGTGCTCAGAATCACTTCAAAACAGACAGCTGTGTAGGCCTCGTCCTCATGAACCCAACGCAATTCGATTGGGTTCTGATGGACATCTAATGAGTGAGATATAACGTTCTGTTCATTTTTCCAAACATGCAAAATTTTGTTGACTGTACAGTCCGTACATGATGACGTGGCAGGGTACGGAACCACACGTGGTAGCTGAGTTGGCACACACATGGGAGAATCATTTTAAGACACGTGGCAATTTTTTTGGAAAATTGTATGGTGCCACGTGGCCCAGGCATGGGCTACCACGTGGCACCCTGATACAGTGTAAAATTATATTGGAGTCTGCGGGGTCGAACCCCGGACCTCCCACACCGGTGGCTAGTGTTTGGCAAGGGTTGGGCTACCGGCCTGTCTGCCCGCACTTGTTTCATACCATATAATGTTGTGGATTATATTTAAATTTAAACTTTGGTATAATTCGGCGGGGGTCCAACCTAGGTCTTAGCCCCAGCCCCCAAGTATATGCGCTTACCATAAGACCATGCCACACATAGTTTTCGCGGGGTTTCAAACAGATATCTCCCATGTGCCTGCCACTTGTCACATCCTCGACCGTTGCAACGAGTGCCCAAAATTTGCGCAGGGACGTGGTCACGTGACCCATGCGTCCAACACCTTCGCCAGTTTGGGTGCTAAGTCCCCTAACCATGCGATAAATTCGTGAAATTTGTGGAAACGGGAATGCGTGCTGGGTTTAGGCACGGTAAACACCTAGAAGCCAGGTTACACACACATAGGTGTGAATTGGCGAACTGGAGACAACAAGATTGAAGGAGAAAACTTCCAAGAGGTCCATCTTATTCGTTTTTTGGCCAAACCAAGTGCCAAAAGAGCCCAGCTAGGGGTTTTTGGATGTTTTGGAGCCTTTGGATCCATCTATTTGGAATTTTGAGCACTATAAAGCACTGTTTTTATCACTTTGAGCAAATAATATAAAATATCCATTGGAAGCTAGACCAGGAGATGTAGCCCAAGAGAGGGGTGAACTCCTTTATCATTTGTTGTGTTATGTGTTTACTGTTAACTGTTAATTGTTGGTTATTATTTGCATATTGAATGTGAAAACTCTCTATTTTATGTGTTTGCAAACTTATCCTTTTGCCTAAGCACACATAATTAAAAACTTGTAAATATTCCAAGGATACAAGCCTTTTCATTTTCAGATCATTTAGTGCACCTCAGATCACTTCTGCGCACCTCAGAATTGATCTCTTTCTTGGTTTCACTACAAATGCACACATTTATCCTATGTTTATAGTAATTTTGTCCCCACTTTAAGGGCCCACCTATAAATATTAGTTGAGCTGACCTCAATTTTCTGGCTAGGTTTTCAGATGAAAAAAGCATATCTCCTCATTCCTAGAGAGTTAGAGGGAAGGGAATATACTATTGGAAAGGTCTCAAAATAATATGCCCATCCATATAAATTATGAGCCAATTTTATCTAGGCATGTAGGGTAAAAATTCCTTCAAATATAGGGTATCCAAACTGATCATCAAAAATCCAAAATAATACTTTCAACGATATCCATCTTGCAATCTTTGTCTTGGATATATGTAGGCTCCCCCTGTCATTGACATCAATGAAAATAATATTTTCAATACTCTCCCCCTTTTTCATTGATGGCAACCCTTAGTCAATTTTATAATACTCCCCCTTCCTTTAACTCTCCTTGTGTCTGGAATTCTTCCTTTGTCTGCAACTTCTCCCCCCTTGACATCAATGGAAAAGGGTTTTCCTTCCTGAGCTTGCGCTTTCCTTTCTAATGAAATGAGAAGGATATCACTCCCAAATTTTGTCTTAGATATTCAAATGTGTCTCTGGGAAGGGGTTTGGTAAAAATATCTGCAACCTATTCTTTGGTGGTAATGTATTCTAGCTTGACATTTTTCTTGGCTACTTGTTTTCTCAGGAAGTGGTACTTGATTGGAATATGCTTCATCTTTGAGTGCATAACATGATTCTTTGAAATGTTGATTGCACTTGTGTTGTCACAAATGATTGATATTGGTTTTTTATATTCTACCTTGATATCCTTCAATGTTTGCGTCATCCATAGAACTTGTGTGCAACATGATGTTGCTGGAATATATTTCTCTTATGTTCTAGGTAGAGAGATTGAAGTTTACTTCTTGTTCAACCATGATACTAGACAGTTGCCTAGAAATAATTCTCCACCATTGGTACTTTTCTTGTCATCAATGATTCATTACCAATCCACATCTATATATGTTATTAAAGGGAAGTCCTTACTTCTTGAATACCACAAGCCAAAGTCCAATGTGCCTTTCAAATATCTGAATATTCTTTTGTTGCTTGCACATGTGTCTCCTTTGGTGCAGATTGAAATCTTGCAACCAATCTTACTACTTGCATGATGTATGGCCTTGGTGTTATCACATATAGTAGGTTTCCAATCATTTACCTATAGAATGTTTGATTTTCTTCTGGAAATTCATCGTCTTTGCTTAACTTGTGTTGGTGCATAGTGGGAAGACCTAGGGTTCAACCTGAATTTTATAACAAAACCCTTAGATATCGACCCTTTCGACATCACCCACAAGTAAGTGAAGTCTCACCCGAGGTATCTATGGGAACTTTAGGAACCCGATTTTTACAGTGATGAAGGGATGAGATACAGTCCTTATAACCATTCTACTTAGCCTTTGTTCAGGGTTCCTTATATCATTTGCACATTTATACATAGTAACATGTAACATATTCATAGTAACAGAACATATATCATATGCACGCAATAAACAAAACATCAAACACATCATAAGAAATAGACACCATGATTAACGTGGTTCACCCTATGGGCTATGTTCTCAATGACTTGCTTCTTATTATATTATTCAGAACATCCATTAAAAAATATGCACACTGTGGTCATACATTATGTCTTATACAAAATTTCCTTGTCGTTCTCCTATTCACTTACTCAATATATATCTCCATATCCCACTATTTCTCCCTCACTCTTTATCTATCCCAAAAACCTTACATATTTATACAATACAATGGGGCTTATCCCATATCAATGGACCCAAAATGCCTAACGAATTCCAATGATCTTCCTTCTTTTGTGCGCATTGATCCCTGCATGAGAAAGTGTGCTAATTGTCTTTCCTTGTTTTGTGCATGCTGATCCCTAGATAAACTGTCATTCTATTCGCATAGTTTTCTCCTGTGCAGTTCCCAAAACTAGTCCCAAAAATCCAGTCCCAACAGGCCCCCAACACTCACTTGTGGCTTGTCTCGAGCCACTCAATCCTTCTGTTGTGCTCCCTTCCACATCACAACGAACTTCTAAAATTTTTTCCTTTGTGGTTGCAACCTTCTCCTTTGCTTGTGGTTGTGCCAAAATCCTCTCTGTTGTCTACGCGGTAATGGGGGTCTTCAATTTCTCTGCACTATCTTGCACTGCTTTCTTTACTATGCCTTGTGCAGTCGCAATTTCTTGTCACCCAAAATGATTCCTCCTACAACGACTCAAGATTCTGTGCGAGAGTATATTGTTCAGATCTCATCTAGTTTATCTTGGGGTGCAACTGCCTATTCTCAACTATTGCAACCATTTTTTCTGTCATTGGCACAATTCTCATTGTTTCTTTGAACTTTTGTGCCTTCTCCTACACAATCTGTAACCTTTGTTCTATTGATTATAAATCATCATCCTCCAACAATTGAGTCCACACTTTTGTACTCTCTTCATATAACTTTATGCATTCCTCATCAAAACTCCTAGTACTCTCCACGTTCTTCATGGTTTTCTTCTCCCGTTGCTCCCTTTCTTCTGGTGGGGTACTTAGTGTTGTGTGAGCTTCCAAATCGACTATCTTTGCATGGAATCCTTGAATGAATTCACTTATCTTAGTCACTTGATATTCCAAGGGAGTATCTACTTCCATTTTTACCTTTGGGATGTTGTTGTATACCTCTAGCACTGCCTATTGCAACCTTGCTGTTTTCAACCATTTGTTGGTGCGCAGTGGGCAAAACCAGGGTTCAACGTGAATTTTCCAACAAAACCCTATGATACCGACCCTTTCAGCATCACCTGCAATCAAATGAAGTCTCAATTGAGGTATCTATGGGAATTGTAGGAACCATATTTCCGCAGTGATGAAGGGATGGGAGATAATCCTTATAACCATTCTACCTAGCCTTTGTTCAGGGTTCCTTATATCATGTGTGCAAAACATAGTAACATGTATCATATTCATATAAACAACACATATATCATATGCACGCAACAAATAGAACATCAAACACATCATAACACATAGACATTGTGCTTAGCATAGTTCACCCCGTGGGCTATGTCCACAATGACTTGCTTCTTATTGTATTATTTAGAACATCCATTACAAAATATGTGCACTACGCTCATACATTATGTCTCATACAAAATTCCCTTATAATTATCCTATTTTCCTACTCACTATCTATCTACATATCCCACTATCTCTCCCTTTCTCTTTATCTATCCCAAAACCCTTACATATTCATACAATTACAATGGGGCTTAGCCCATATCAATGGACCCAAAATGCTTTATGGAGTCCAATGGTCATCCTTCTTTTACGCCCACCGAACCCTGCATGAGAAAGTGCACCAATTGTGTTTCCTTATTTTGTGTGCGTTGATCACTGACTGACCTATCACTTTTTTCGCACGGTTGTCTCTTGCATAGTTCCCAAAACTGGTCCCAAAAATCCTGTCCCAGCACTTGCGTCATGTGATCATGGATGTACTGACATGTGCACAGTCTTCCATTCTAAATTTCTTTAATTTTTCCTTGATATATTTGGTCCGAGAAATGAATATGCCTTTGTTGGATTGAGAAATCTGCAACCCTAGAAAGAATGACAAGTCTCCAAGCACATACATCTCAAATTGTTTTTTCATTTCTTCTACAAACGTTTGTCTCATTCTATCAACATTACTTTCAAAAATGATATCATCCACATAAACCACAATGACTAACATATCTTCATTGTTTATTTTGATGTAAATATTGTTATCTACAACTCCTCTTTTGAAACCTTGTTATTGTAGGTATTTGTCAAGTCTTGAATACCAAGCTCTGAGAGATTTCTTTAGTCCATATAGTGCTTTCTTCAGTCTACATAGATAATCTTTGTTGTTTGACAATTGAAATCCTTTTGGATGTTCAATATATAATTCTTCTTCTAGATTTTTATTTAGAAAGGCTGACTTGACATCCATTTGATAAATATTGAAGTTCTTGAAACATGAAAAATGCCAAAAACATTTTGATTGCTTCTAATCTTGCAATTGGAGAAAAGATTTCTTCAAAGTCAAAACCCTCAACTTGAGCATACCCTTTAGAGACCAATCTTGTTTTATTTCTTATTTCTTTTCTATCTTCATCCAATTTGTTTCTAAAGACCCATTTGGTGCCAATAACATTCTTGTATTTTGGTTTGGTGTTATGAGGAAAATCTCTCTATGGCTAGGGGAAAACCACAACAGACGAAACGACACCCAGAAACCAACTATAATCTCAAGTATGATATATAAATGAAATAATAATAAGACAAGTCTAGAAACCTACCTCATCCAAACATTCGGACAAGACCACCGTTGAGCACACAACCCAAAGCTTTATACCTACAACTTGTCCTCAACAACCAAGATATGCAAGCATGTGGTGATAATATATAATTTCGGCATACAAATTAGCATAATACATTAACATACATGACAAATATTCCCATGGAAAGTAATTCAAATATTTGCAAGATATCAATTGGATGAGAAAATAGTATTTCTATTAAAGTAATCAACATAAGTACATGGGTGAAAAACTTATGTAACGACACATATCGAAACCGAGAAACTAAGTCCCTCCAGCTGGTCTTCCACAACTTCAATCCTCCGCAAAGGCAAGCTCATACATAGGAGTCAATGATGTTCTCCATCACAAAGTAGGAAGATCTTGGGGGTTGAACACAAGAAGTTTAGACTTTCAAGGACAAAGGGATGTAGACTCAATATGAAATGAAATTTCTTTAGAGTATCTTTTCTCTCAAAGTTGAATTATCCATTAGGCTTGGATATGGTTCAATTTGTATCCTCCAAATGGAACTGAAGGGTCAATTCATAGCATTTATAGTATATGGAATTTCAAGGACCATGGATCTCGTGACATGGCATGGAAACCCGACATAATTTTTAATTTTTGAGCACCAGACCCGATGTAAACAGGTTGTAGCTGAGAAACCTGCGTATACACTTGTTGTATAACTAATAGGGCATGTATATGTGCAAAAATGTCTATGACGCACTCATCACAACAGAACAATGCCTAGAATGGCCAGTCAATGATGCATTCATCCAGGAGTTCACTGAGAAAGAGGCCGTAGCATTGCAGCAAGTCAAAGCAGCTCAAGCCAAGATTGAGGCATTTGAGGAAGAACTGCTCAGACGAGAGTGACTTGGGACGAGTCACAGGTGAGTGTTGGGGGCCTGTTGGCCCTTGACCAAGTTTTGGGAACACTTGATCATATTTGACTGTTTTTGGGACTTCGACAGCCTGTCAAAGATGGAGTTCCAGACGAAGCAGAGATTACAAAATATCGGCCCACTTTTGGGTCCCTTTTTGGGTTTTGGGAATATGTAATGGGAAAGGGATATCGAACCGTGGCTTTACCCACGCTTAGGCCCATTTTGTATGTATAAATAGGGGGGTAATAGAGGGGTAATGGAGAGGAATATTGTATCTATGTGATATAGGCTAAGTGCCAGGGGGGATCTATGTAATCAAGAGTTTTGTGCATTCCGTATAGACTTGCAGAGCTTAGTGCAAGTCCCCGTGTGAAGGTATAGAAGAAAGAGTTTTGTGCTGAAAGGAAAGGAAGAAAGATCTAGCGAGCTGCGCAAATCTTCTGTCCTGTGTGAAGTAAGGGTTTCTATGGATCTATGCTTGTAATCAATTGGCCGACGATAATAAAGAAGAAGAGTTGGTGGACATAGCCCCAGGGTGGGGGTGAACCACGTAAATCCTGTGTTGTCTGCTTTGTGCCTTGTTCTGACGCATTGATGTGATTATTTTCTAAGTACTTTGAGATGAGTAGATAGATCTGTTATATATGTTTATGCTTAGTGCTTATGATGTGTAGAATGTTAGGTCTGATTCACATGTATATGCTAAGTGCTTGACCTATTAGATCTGAATGCTCTGTGGATGATAAGTGATCAAACAATCTAGTCATTATGAATGATGCAAAGCTCTATTGTATCTGCGAAGTGGTTATTGATTGCATATTAAATATCCAGTAGTGTTGAGTGCCATATTAAGTAAGGAATCACAGATCTGTGTCCCAGCTAAGGTTGCAGACACTTGAGTCCTGCAACCACCCCTACCTCTACCTCAGGTGAGACTTCATCTGCTTCGCAGGTGTTTTCGAAAGGGTCGGTAGTTAGGGATTTGTTGGTGTGCTATTGTAGCATTGAACCCTGGGTCTTCCCCTGTGCCAACAAATGGTTCCATTGTCGAGACCTGAAGCTGTGATTGCTGGGAACTGAGAAGAAGAAGCTTGGTGCAAAAAGGTTAACCTGAAATTCTTGTGAGATGATCTTTTCCCTAGTGCACAATATTCTAAACAATCTAAAAGAAAGAGGCTCGATCTGAAATAAAAGAGGCTCAATCTGAAAGAAAAGAGGTTGGATCTGAAGAAAAGGAACAAGATCCGAATGCTTTGTATTCCGAGAAAGGTAAAAGTGGGTATTCTTGACTAAAAGAGGTAAGATCTGTAAGCTTTGTGCTATGATAAAGGTAAAAATAGTTAAAAATTTTAGATCTGGAGGCTTTGTGCTCTCTAGAAGTAAGATAAGTGAAATTTTTTGTTTCTAAGGTATGGATCTAGGTATGTTTAATAGAGTTTATCCTATTTTGAAAAATGGGGCACTGATAGATGAAAGAAGGTTTGATATGAGTAGATCTGATAAGAATAGTGATAGATATGTTATACCTATGCATAGAAAAAATGTTTGGACTAACAAATGGATGTAGGATAATAGAAACATTTTTTTACAGATTAGATACCATGATCCTAGTGCGCAGTATAGAAGAAGTTGGGGATTGCTTAAAAGAAAGAGAGGAGTGACCCTCTGTTACAGCTGTAGAAGACCTAGACATATTTCTAAGGACTTCCCTAGCAGAGGATCTAGCTGTCTTTGTTGCAAAGCTATGGACCATGAGGTATTGGATTGCCCTAGAATGATCGCTAGGATGGAAGAAATGAATCTGAATTAGGAAAACCCTAAGACAGATCCAGAAGAGGAAGAACCCCAACACGAATCAGAGAAGGTATTGATACAAATGAAAGAGACCCTAAATGACCACTGATATGTTAGGCTATCAGATATTTTCAAAGAAAAAGAGTGTATTGAATCAAGAATAGGAGACTTCAACATTGACTCTGTCCTTGATGAAAAGACACAAGTGAACATTATGCAAGAAAGAACTGGGGAAGCTATAGGGAAGCCTACTATGATCCCTTCAATAGGAGGAATAAGAATATTCATAGGAAAACTAATGATATGTGGAAAGATCGCTCAGATACCTATGACAGTCAATGGAACTTTGACAAAGGAAGACTTTGATATTATTAAATTCATTGAAGACAACGCCCCGTTTACGATGTTACTAGGAAAATATTGGATTGATAGAGATCAAGCTAGAACGAAGGAAGAAGAAGAAGTCTTAGAACAAAATATACAAGAGTTAAAATATTTCATGACCCGAAAGATTGCACAGTTTATTGAAGAATAGGAGCAAAGATCGAGGCTACGTGACACTAGAATCCTAGATATCGAAGCTACAAGAACATCGGAAGACATACTGAAGGTTGAAATTTCTACCCCAGAAGAAGTGATACACTTGAATCCTAGGAGAGGATCTCAGTAACGCAAAGTGACTATGCCCAAGAAAAATAAGAATCGGGATGGGAAAAGAACCACCGAGCCGAAGCTCACAGGGAAAAAGGATAAGAATCTAAGTAAGAAGAAGGCCAAGATTGATGAGTTACAACAGGTTCTAGAGGGTACCTCGCAGAAAGAAACTTTACAGAATTGGAGCTTCGCCGGGATATCAGAACAACGACATATGCCACTTCGCTATGGAGAAGCAATGTAGCTATTGGAAGCCAATATATTCATTTGACTGCTGCTCCAAAGGGATGGAAACACATTCATGGTTCGACACCAGATTGTTGGATCGCGCCATAAAGGACAGAAGAAGAGGTAATGAGGCTCATAACCATTGCAAATAAATTGTTACCAACATTGCCTATTTATCTCGTCGCGCCATGAAGGAGGAACACTTTTTCCAACTGAGAATTTGAAGCCCGCATACTAGCAATTGCATACAATGCTCATTACACTCTTGTTGTTCACTCTAGTGCAATGTCTAAGACCGTCGTGAACCCAATTATTTTATCCTGAGCACGTATGTCCGACGAGCTTATCGCTACCAAAGAATCCATAACAAAAGTTCTCCTTGAGCTAAGAACTGAGAGATTCATGTTAGAGTGAGGGTTATCCATAGGATTATAGGCATCATCCACGAGAGGACTGGTAGCCTCTTCATCCACTGCTCACACTGGTCCGTCCCGACCAACCAATGAGAAATGTACTAAGCATAGAGATGACCTTGCCAATGCCAAGCTGATTCCAAGCATTCTACCTGCCTATATACCCCCTCTAAGTGACACCATCAACTATGATAGTGTACCCCAAGAGTTTGAATATGCTATGATCACTGCGTACCTTCTGAGAGGGGTGCGCACAGTTCGCGCCGACCAGGATAAGCTCACAACATTGAAATTTAGTGACTTCAACCTTGGAGACTAGAAAGCTTACAACATGCTTGCCCCGCATAAGTACTTGACCAAGACCAAAGGAAATAATTCAAATATTATCCTATAGCCATGGACTAAGAACCTCGCGCAGTCCACACTGCTTAATGTGATGAAGATCCCGCACTTCGCCCGACACCAGGAAGTAAACGCATGCATGGAATTGTTGTTATCCTTTTACCACATAGGTTACTTATGGTTGAACCATCTCATCACTGTGGATCTGACCTTGATCAATAAGATCATAAGGCTGAGCATGCAGGGCCCTGACCCATAAGAGTTTTACCCTAGAAAGACCTCAGACCGAGCATTAGCCTAGCGAATCAAAGAGACATATGGAGATGTAGAGAAGGGTACACGAGGTTACAAGGTAGCCTCTATCCAGAGCGGCGCAGTGCACCTCGCATTTCAGCTGATCGCAGGTGTTATCACTCCAAGAAACTCTCTGGGGTTGCAGGCCAAAGATGCTTGGTAACTCAAGAATATGGTAAATTAGGTATGCTTGGAACAATGGGATAACTCAATAGCTAATGAAAGGGACCACTTATCATGCATTTGAATAAGACAGTGCTTTTAGAAATCAATAATCAGACAACAAAGTTTGAACAGGGGATGAAGAATACTAGTCTAGATAACCAAATACAACAATGTGCAGGGTCATACAAGATAGCAAGAAGTCCTTTAATTCAATTTCACGAGCTTAATAAGAAGATAACAGTTCTTAGAAGATGAGCTAAACTAAAGTAAAGTACAGAATAATGAAATATATGAAAAAATCTGTCATTGAAAACAAAAGAGGACTGTGATTCTATTATCAATATAAGAGTCTAGTACAATAGCCAAAAAATGTCTCCCAGATTGAACCCTGATATCTTAAAAAGATAGGCATTTATAGCCTTTACAATCAGTTTTAGATACTGAAAACTTGGATCTGTATATCTAAATATAGAAAATAAAACTAACCAAATACAATTTGATAATCAAAAGACTAGTTCCTAGGACTCGAATTGTCTTCTTTGTTGATCTTTGACATCTGGTCTTCATCACTTTTATGACTCTAATGTGTCGTGGATGGTAAAGACACCTGTCTTCTGTAGCTAGAATCTTTCAACAACCATAACCAAAATTTTAGTTGACCATTTTTAACCTTTGGTCCCAAAATTTCCACGAATCTTTGATGCTGACTGTTTTTTCTTTGGTGGTTAATCCTTTGATGCTCCCATACCCTTTTAATCACTCCAAAATCACTTTTCTCCAGCTTAAATTTCCAAAATTTTCTTTCTTTAGTTTCACTAGCTATTTCGCCTTACGATCTGCTAGTTAGCTGGTGAAAGCTCTGCTTTTCATAAGCTAACTGGCTATAATTTCTCCTTTTGCACTGGTGAAAGCTCTGTCTTTGGTCAAAAAGAAACCCTTCATATTCAAAACTGTTATTTTACCAAAAACTCAGTGTTCTTTTGATTTATCTCCCTGCAAATTCACAACAACTTGGGCCAATACCTGTAAATCTGGATGTGTATTAATCTTCTCCTTCAATTTCTTGATTTTCCTCTTGAGGCATTTTGCTAACCACCACAAGCTGTTATTATCCTTGGTGATTTTCTTCTTTCTCTTTTTGTCTTTGACACTCTCATGAGCTAACTTCTCAAAAGTTGCATTTGTCTTTGCAAAATTTTATGATAAGGCTTTGTATCTTTCCTTGATCACTCTTTCTAGAACCTCCAGTTGTGCTATTACCTCTTTCAAATCTTTAATCTTTTGTGATTTCTTTGATTTCTTACTTTTTGAGGTTTCACCTTCATCTATGGGAGTAAAAGTTTCATAGTCCTATGCAATTTCCATGGAGTGCTCTGGACTTTTAATGACTGGACTTTCATCTTCCCTTTCTGGATCTATTTTTGAATCTGTGTATGGTAAATTGAGAACATTTGTCTTTTTCACTGTAGATTGCTCTAAGTTGGTTTCAAAATCTAATTTCTTCTTTGCTCTCCTAGGATTTATGCTAGAAATCCTATCCTCTGGTGGTCTTGGAAGAGATCTCCTCCTACTTGAGTTGCTCTAAGGAGTTGACTGCTTTTTCCCTGCTTTATTCTGCTCATTTATAGGTTGAGTTTGGGTCTCAAAACCTTCCCAGAAGAGAAAGTGATGCCAAGTTATTCCTCTTTGTCCCAGTTCCTCTAAAATTATCAGTTTGATCAAGCCATAATGCCAAAGGGCATTTTTTATGCTTAAAGGTTCGGCTCTGATCTTCTTACACACTTTGGTTAGGCTTTTGTGAAGAAAGAAAGGCAAATTCAGGAGGGTCTTCCCTGTGAAATGATCTAGAAGTCTGAAATGGTATAACATTAACTTGTCGTACCTGCATTATGAGATGAAATAAAGTTGAATGCCTTCAATCAGGTCTTGCCATTCATCTTCCAGGTGAGAAACAAGCATGCTTTTCCTCCAGGTTATGTTTCTGAATTCTTCCTTGAGGTATACCCTAAAATTCAAATTCTTGGTCACTGTTGTCTTAAACCAGCTTTGGCCTGTTCTGGGTAAGCCAGTTGCTGTGGCGATGGCAACTTCATCGAATATCATCTCTAGAGATCCCACACTAGCTTTCTTTCCATCATATGACTTGGCAAGAACTCCAACTGTCGCTTAGTGATAACCATGCTGTAACCTTTCCACATAATTCGTGCATCATGCATCTGAGAAACGCTTCTGCACATCTGGATGCGACTGCAAAAATGATAGGTTATCTAATTCTTTCCTCAACAACAACCCACTTCGCTTCCTCACCATCTATGACTTGAACCTCAGTCGATTTGTAGATGGTTGACATGGTATTTTTCTTGATTCAGCCAAGGTTTGGCACTGGTGAAAGCTTTCCATGTTGCCAATTTGAAAAATGGAACCATATCATATTACCTGTGAACACCGCGAGTGCAAAACATGAGATGTTGATTTGATGTTGTCGGGTGACTCGTACTTTCTCCTCTATCTCGAATGATGAATGTGAGTTCGTCATATCCAATCCTCTCATTGTTGGAGCGTGAAATCGCGAGCACGATCCGCAATAATATCCTATTAAAACATGCACAACAATATCATCATCATCATTTGTTTCGACTAGCACTCCATAATGATTGTGTGACGTGTGTCAAGCGTGTCCCTTTTTGATTTCTAGAATCATGGAAGAGAACCCCATGTTTAGCGCTTTCACCAGCTTGTTTTCCTGCGGAAGAGTACACCTTAACCATTGAAACCCGAGGCTTTCACCAGCTAACATCAACCTCGCAACATATGTTAGCTGTTGAAAAGATTTTTCACGAAATTTTTAAAAACAACCTTTGAGGATCAACTTATTTCTAGGGTACAATTTTAAAACCTATGTTTTGACACTTGAAGAATCTAAAAACAAAAATAGAATCCTATAAATGACCATGCTATCACCTACAAAATGGAACCAATTGACTGATTCATTTTGGGAGCTAACATTCGGCTCCAAATGGGATGGATACCTCCCTGTGAGGTCACCAAGAACCTAGTTAGACTCAGTAGCCTTTATTACAACTTGAAAATTGAAAATGGTTTTACTTAGTACCATTGGGCATGGATTTATTGAAGAAACAAAACAAAAACAAAACTGAAAGGAATATGTACAAATAAAACAGGGCTTTAAGAAAAGCCTTATGAAAAGTAGGGTTTTAGAAAATGCTCGTTGAAAGGGCCACCTACTACTTCTTCACCTGCAAAATTTTGGAGGACAAAGGTATTGTTCTGCTGAACTATTGTTATGACAAATGGACTGTAACACCCTGTTTCCCCCAGTCTGTTAAAATAACTATACTGGCAAAGTATTGTGGCAAAACTCAGAAATGTGAATGTATGATATGAATGGACCTTATGAAAAAGGTCGATGAATGTAAATAATATTATGAATATATATTGCAGGACTGCTGAGAGGGGAAGGTGTTGAAAAAGAGACCATGATGGCTGAAGAAAGGTGGTGGAAGGCACCTAGAATGGTGGTGTTAACTTCCACCGAAAACCAAAACCGTATTTGGTCTTCACTGACCTGGAGAACCAAGAGCAGCTCGCTGGTCCCAAATTAATGGACTCGCCAGGTTGGTAGGTGAAGGGGGCTCCTTAGGAACTAATGAGGGATGGGGGAAGTGAACCGCCCATCCGTAGGAGCCTCGGGCCTGACCACCGCGAGGGAAATCGCGCCACATGCAACCTCGCAAGAGATAAATGCATAAGGAAGAAGCGTGAAGGGGGGCAGATGTGAGGGAAGGCAGAGCAAGGAGAATTTGCAGAACTTTGGAAAAATACACAGAGTAAGTGATAGTAGAGAAGGAGGAGAGTAACCTCCGTTCTTGATCGCTGAAGAATAGAGACTCAGTCTCACAGCATCGTGGTCTCAGCTCGGGGGTGGTTGGTGGTAAATCCTTTCAGAATCATTGAGCCTACAGTTGGGTGGAAACGAGCACCCCTCTCAGCAGTTGCATCACCTCTAGTGTTTTCTGATAAGTGTTTTATATCTTGTATCTTGAATTTATATGCTGACATGTACGTTCACAGTCTGTGAAATTATGAATGGTTTTCGTATAAGATTGTCTGTGTGGTGTTTTGACTAGAAATGGTGGTTGCATACTTATAATGGAAATACCATGTATGGTTCATGCT
>ML797959.1:313115-323751 GCA_009831015.1 Picea engelmannii | reverse complement strand
CTTCGACATTTTGGTACTCGAAATACCGAAGGGCATGTTCCCCTTGTGCTCGCAAGTCCCGAAACCTCGACTTGCAAACTCCTGAAATGCTAGCACGTGGTTAAGTTAGGTGTTTACGGAGTTTTTGGCACCCAGGGTATCTAGATGTGAGTCCTCTCATACTCGCAAGTTCTGAAGTGATAGTGTGGGGATGAGTTAGGACCTTTTGGTGGTTTTATACCCAATATACCTTTCCTTTTGCTAAATTCATGAATGGGATCCTTTCGGAGGATCTAAGGTCTTTTACGACCGTTAATTTTGATGAAAGAACGCAGATGTTAGTGCCTCAACTCCTTTTTCATCTTCTCAAGTAATAGAGGTTTGGGATCATCAACATAGAGACCCGTAAGAATGTAAGGACCATCTAGATGTAGAGTACACGTGGTGGTCAGTAAGCGTTTCAGCGTTTCGGCACCCAGGAGACCAAAAGGTAAGAACCCTTGTTCTCACGACCCCGAAAATTCCGACATATGAAACCCCGAAATGAGCTTAGTAATAAATAAAGGTTTTAGATTTTCGACTCCCAGGAAACCTAAGTGTGAGACCTCTTGTCTGCACATATCATGAAGTCCCGATGGCGGAAACACCAGAACAGGGAAGTATGTTTGGAGTTGATATTTCGGTTTTTTGGCACCAAGGAAATCTAGAGGCAAATGTCTTAACCTTGCATATTGTGAAACCCCGATAGGCAAAGTCCCGAAATGGAGTAGCACACACGGCTTTGGTGTTTCAGCTTTTCGATGGCTGGGACTACCAAAGTTCAGTTTTCCTCGTGTTCACTAGCTGCGAAGTTCCGATGGATGAAACCCCGAAATGAACAAGGGGATACCTGCATCGTGATTTCCCTGTATCGTGAAAGTTGATAAGTATTCTCTGATAAGGCCTATGGCCACAACCACTGATTAGATGAGTGCGGATAAGGAATGGCAGGGTCTGTAATAGGTCCTGTAGAGACTTGGGGGATTCTATTCCTTGGAGAAAAGGAGAAAAGAGCAGAAAATTTTTGACTTTCGTAGTAGGTATGTGACATGGACCTACCTAGAGAGAATCAAATTTGCCATGTTTCCCCTTTTCTTGCCTTGCTGCATCCCATTTCAGAACCATCTCCCCCGCTTTGAAAGTATTTTCCTTAACTTTCCTGTCAAAAATTTCCTTCATCTTTTCTTGGTGTAACTCTGTCTTTTCCAGAAGTTGCTCTCTGTCTTGCTGCAACTCTACAAGATTGTGGATCCTTCTAGTTAAATCATTTGGTTCAGAGTCAACTTCCTATAAAAACTTTGGAACTGGAAGTGCAATTTGAACAAGAAAGATGGCTTCAATACCATATACTAACTTGAAGGGGGATGTACCAATTGACTTTTTATTTGTAACCCTGTTAGCCCACAAAGCAAATTTCAGCTTGGAATCCCATCCTTTGGTATTTTGTTCAAGCAACTTCTTTATGAGTCTGACTAAACTCTTATTCGATGACTCAGCTAAGCCATTTCCTTGTGGATAGTAAGTAGTAGAATGTACTATCTGAACTCCCAACTCTTCACATAATTTTACCAAGTGTTTATCATTAAATTCAACAGTGTTATCAGTGACTATTCTCTTAGGGAAACCAAATTTGGCGAATATGTTTTCTGGCAAAAAATTAATGAGGATAGTGTGATTGGCATTTATGGTAGGAATGGCCTCAATCCATTTGGTAAAATAATCAGTGGCAACAAGGATCCATCTATGCTGATTGCTAGAAGGTGGGTGAATCTCACCTATGAAGTCCAGACCCCATTGCTGGAAAGGACCTATGACCACAACAGGTCTGAGGGGGAGGGATTTTAGTTGCTGTTTGCCTGCAAACCTTTGGCACTTGTCACATGTTCTCACAAATTCACACACATCTGAAAATAAAGATGGCTAGTAGTAACCAACTCTTAGGATTTTATGCGTGATAGTCTTCCAATAGTGATGTCCTCCACACTCATTATTATGAAATTCAATCATGATTCTAGCTACTTCTTCTTGGTTTATGCACCTCAATAGTAACCCTATTGGATTTTTCCAGAACAATAAGTTGCCATTAATGCAACAATTCATGGCTTTGAGCTTTAAAACCCTCCCTTGTGTTCTTGTCAAATATGAAGGAACTGATAAAGTCCGCAGAAAATAGAAGATGCAGCTGTACCATTTACAGTTAGTTAGGTGAGCTGAGACCTGCAATTTCTCACTTCCTTTGTCCTCTGAAGACTGAATATTTTCTGCATTTACACTTAACAAATTTATCTCAAGCAATTTACAATTTTCTTCTGCAAGAAGTTTGGCAAGGCCTTGACCTTTCACAAGTTTTTTTGCCTTGATCTCAACATCAAATTCAATTAACTTTGAGTTATTTCTTAACATAGAAGTGATATGCTTTTTAAGTTCTGCAAAGTTTGCTCTAAACCTCCTGATAAAGTTTATAGTTCCAAGGAAAGACTGAATGTCCTTTTTTGATCTAGGAAGAGACAAATTTTTAATGGATTCTACTCTTTTTGGATCAATCCTCACCCCATTATCTGAAACAATATGTCCAAGTAATTTCCCTTCTTTGAGTGTAAAATTAGATTTCTTAGGATTAAGAGAAATGCCATACCTTCGACATTTTAGGAATGTCTTTCTCAAGTGTTGCAAATGATGTTCATGGCTGCTTGAAAAAACAGTAATGTCATCAAAATATATCAAGACAAATTTGTCTTTCTCCCCAACGAATGCAATGTCCATTGCCCTCTAGAATGTCTCTTTCACATTCATAAATCTGAAAGGCATCTTTTCGTACATAAATGTACCCCATGGATTGGTAAAGGTAGTCTTTTCTCTGTCATCTCGATGGACAACAATCTGATTGTATCCAGAAAACCCATCAATAAAGGACATCACCTTTGATCCTGACACCTTCTATAAAATATGTTCCATCTTGGTTAGTGGGTAGTTGTCTTTCCTAGAACACTTATTCAGATTTCTGAAATCCACACAGAGTCTGATCTCTCCATTTTTCTTTCTGAAAGATACAAGATTAGCAATCCAATCTGAGTATCTGAGAGGTATAATAATGCGGGCATCCAATAGCTTCTTGATCTCCTTTTCCATGGTAGGCAACAACATAGGACTGAAAGATCTAAGTTTTTGCCTAAATGGTTTTGTATCTTTGTTTAAGGGAATCTTGTGTTGAATTATCTCAGTATTTAATGTCTTTAAGTCATCATATTGCCAGGCAAAGATGTCAACAAATTGTTTCAACAACTCATCGTAATCAACCTTTTGATTTTCAGTCAGATGTGAAGCTAAGTTGACATATTTAGGCTCCTGTTCACTGGCTACATTATACTGAAAAAATTCTGAGTCCTCTTCCCTCTTTTCCATTTTGACAGCCACATTGTTATTATAAAAAATATTTTCTAAAGGGACCAAACCTTTAGGGATTCTGTTAGTGGACAATTGTACTATTTCATGGGCTACAATTTTGCTTCTGAACTTTGGCTTCTCAGCTTCCTCGTCATGTTCATTTTCCAAATCAATTTACAAATCTACAAACTCATCTATTACTGCAAGAAATCTAGTGAGTTCGGCATCATCCTCAAAAACCTTCCATAATTTTACATTGTCAGGGAGGGATGGCCTATACTTTACTTGAATTTTGTATTTCAATTTAGGAGGTAGAGGAGGTATAAAATCACAGGCTGACATAGCTAATGAATCAACCAATTCATTCATTGCTCTGGGTATGTATGAAATTTTGAAATCTGTACAAGTATGGATTGCTCTAAAAACTTCATCCCTATAGGCTTTCAGCCTAACATGATTGGCCTGAAAGGATTTGTTCACTTGCTGAATGATTAAATATGCATCTCTGAATACCTGTAATCTTTAAATCTCCATCTCTTTGGTTGAATTTAATCCCAGGAGCAGTGCCTCATACTCTGCAATGTTGTTAGTCACTTTAAAATCAAGCTTAAAGGACAAATGAGAAGTTTTCTTCGAAGGAGAAATCAATACCACCCCTGCTCCTGCTGATTCTTTGGTACAAGCACCATCGAAGAACATGGTCCAAAGATCGTCTTCTGCTACTTTTGTGGACTGAACCGTGGGCTTCCTAAGAAATAATGAATCTGGTAATGAATCATCAATTTGTAAAATGCAAGATCCCATACCTGTGTCAACTGAATAAATAGGATGATTGGATGGATTTTGTTCATCACTGATAACATATGCAAGCTGTGACTCCCTCTATAACCTTTTGTTTACTCCTCCAAAACTAGGGATAGTATCATATGAGAGATCCATTTGAAGAGTGCCACCTATCCTCTTCATCCACGATCTTGATAACAAACATCCAAATTTAGGTGGGATGTCTGCCACTACTACATCCATAACCATAGTTTTTATAGATGCTTGGGTCAAAGTTACAACCAAGTCCTTAATCATTCCAAGACATTTAACTTTCAGAGAGTCAAAAGAGAAAATATCGTGGTAAGACTTGGTAATCTCTAACCCAAGCTCATCCATGACCGCCTTTGGCATTAAGTTGTGAGAAGAACTAGAGTCCAACAAACAATTATGTAGTGTTTTATCATGAATGTTCAGAGAGATATAAAAAGGTGGAAAACTTTCATCTCTATATTCTATCATTTGGCCCAAAGTAATGGTTGGCTTTTCATCATATATATTAAGAATATCAACAGAGGGGGATATGAATTTGGGCTCCAGAGTTTTGAGGATATCTTTCTTGAATGTTTCATTCTTCATTAACTCAACCAAAGGGATGGGGATTTTAATTTTTTGTATTTCAGCCTCCAAATTGAAAGAATAAGATATTTTATCAGAAAATTTTACCTCATTTAAAGGGGCTTTCAGAACACTTTGTTGGTCGGCAGGGGTTTAATTTTTCTGAATTTGTTGTTTGATAGGGACATCAAACTTCTTGGGAGGAGCTGGTGCATTTAATTTTGAAGAGTCTATTTGTTGATTCTGATGTCTGATCCTTTTGCTTGATAGGGGATGCGATCTTATTAGGAGAAGCTGGTGCATTCTATTGGGCAATATTGGACTTAGATATGAGATTATATCTGTTCTTCTCTTCCATTTGAAAAAGGCCATCATCAGCAGAACTTTCATCTATCTTTTTGATCATTATTGCCTCTTCATAGTCATGTTGTGTCAGATAAGACTTCCTTGTATCATCTCCAACACAGTGAATATTATCCTCTCCATATTCTTGATAATCACCTTCATCTTCATCCATCATGAAATTTTGAAGAGGAGGATTCATCCTCTGATCCTCAGTAGGATTCCTTTCTCTTTGAAAAATCTACATTGGCTGATTATTTCTTCTGAAGTTGTTGGGATTTTGATTTGGGTTTCTATTTGCATAATCATAAGTAGCCCTTCCCTTGACAGGCTGCTTATTTTCAATTTTGAGTTTAGATATATCAGAGGTTAGAGACTCTAACATCTTAGCCATTTTATCTAACTTTGGGTTAGCATTGGATGAAGAAGAAGCTTCATCTCTCGACTTTATCCTATCAGTGTTTCCCTTCAACTTATGAGCAACCAATATATTTGATTCCACTTCAAGGGAAAAATCTTGCATCAGGGATAGTGTCGATGACCTCCTTTCTCTCAACAACAATCAAAACTCTGCGTCAAATGAATTTGAACATGTGATTTTGGCAGAGGCATCTGAAGGTTTTATCTCAACTAGTATTTTACTGTACATTCTATTGAACCTTTTAGTGAAATCAAAGATCGACTCACTATTTTCTTTCCTTAGATTTCCAAATTCGGTAATATAGTATAAAAAATCTCTTCTATCACCCCAGTGTTTCAAAAAGATATCATCCAATTTCTCGATGCCAGCTATTGAACAAATAGGGAGTTCTTTGAACCATTTCCTAGCATGGCCATCTAATATTTGGACAAAAACTCGGGTCCAAACATATTCCTCCTCAATGTTAAGGTTTTTAGCATAACTGTAGAATGCCTCTATATGTTCTTCAGCAGTCACATCACCCTCACCTGTAAATTTGGGCATATACTTCTGATAGTCTCATGTCGTCATAGTTGATACTGGATTTGGCAATATAAGTGGTGCATACCTAGCAGCTAGGATTTGTTGCATCTTGGTCAAAGGAGGGGGTGCAGCCATAGTGAATAAGGGTGAGAGAGGTGATAGTATTTTCTTTGATTCCTCAACACTGGGGAAATTTAAAGAAGGTGAATTCTCTAACAGGAAAGAAGTATGATATGAGGCTCTATATAAATTTGCAAGCTGTTCAGCTAAGTTTTCTTCACCTTTAGAAGACAACTCTTGAAGAATATGTTCTACAGCAAGGAGGCTAGTGTAAATGTTTAAATGATCTTCTTTCTACTGTGAATGAAAAGACTCAAGAGAGGAAGAACTATGATTTCTTTCTAAGGATTTAGATGGCTCTTCAACCAAATTTGAATCTATCAATTCATCAGCAATAACATTTTCCTGTTGATAAGAAATAATTGATTCTTCTACAATGGTTACAGTTGATTTTTCACCAGCACTCTTGGAAGAATATTCAATTTTTTCTATAGTAGATTCTTTAGAACTAAAGAGAGGATTACCTTCAGTGTCTGATTTTGAAGTTTGACCCTGGAATACTTTTCCTCTTCTGAGAATTAGTTCTGGATTGGGCACTGGTGTGACAAGTGATTCTTGTGGATTCGCCTTGGTACTGATCCTCTTGGGAGCCATGATGAACTCGTGTAGTCGCCAGATAGATAGTTACAACCAATGTAATGTCTAATATTTGTCTATCATCAAAGATCAACTCTGTTTTGTATCCTAGGAAAGTTGAGTTTTAGTCTCGAATCCCCGGCAACGACGCCAATTTGTTATCACTCCAAGAAACTCTCTGGGGTTGTAGGCCAAAGATGCTTGGTAACTCAAGAATATGGTAAATTAGGTATTCTTGGAACAATGGGATAACTCTATAGCTAATGAAAGGGACCACTTATCATGCATTTGAATAAGACATTGCTTTTAGAAATCAATAATCAGACATCAAAGTTTGAACAGGGGATGAAGAATACTAGTCTAGATAACCAAATACAACAATGTGCAGGGTCATACAAGATAGAAAGAAGTCCTTTAATTCAAGTTCATGAGCTTAATAAGAAGATAATAGTTCTTAGAAGCTGAGCTAAACTGAAGTAAAGTACAAAATACTGAAATATATGAAAAAATATGTCATTGAAAACAAAAGAGGATTTTGATTCTATTATCAATATAAGAGTCTAGTATAATAGCCAAAAAATGCCTCCCAGATTGAACCCTAATCTCTTAAAAAGATAGGCATTTATAGCCTCAGTTTTAGATCCTGAAAACTTGGATCTCTATATCTAAATATAGAAAATAAAACTAACCAAATACAATTTGATAATAAAAAGACTAGTTCCTAGGACTCAAACTGTCTTCTTTATTGATCTTTGACATCTGGTCTTCATCACTTTTATGACTCTGATGTGTCGTGGAGGGTAAAGACACCTATCTTCTGTAGCTGGAATCTTTCAACAACCATAACCAAAATTTTAGTTGACCATTTTAAACCTTTGGTCCCAAAATCTCCACGAATCTTTGATGCTGACTGTTTTTTTCTTTGGTGGTTAATCCTTTGATGCTCCCATACCGTTTTAATCACTCTAAAATCACTTTTCTCCAGCTTAACTTTCCAAAATTTTCTTTCTGTAGTTTCACTAGCTAATTCGCCTTATGATCTGTTAGTTAGCTGGTGAAAGCTCTGCTTTTCATCAGCTAACTGGTTATAATTTCGCCTTTTGAGTTGGTGAAAGCTCTTTATTTGGCCAAAAAGAAACCCTTCATATTCAAAACTATTATTTTACCAAAAAATTAGTGTTCTTTTGATTTATCTCCCTGCAAATTCCCAACAAACTGGTCCAGTACCTGTAAATCTGGATGTGTATTAATCTTCTCCTTCAATTTCTTGATTTTCCTCTTGAGGCATTTTGCTAACCACCACAAGATGTTATAATCCTTGGTGATTTTCTTCTTTCTCTTTTTGTCTTTGACACTATAACGAGATAAAGTCTCAAAAGATACATTTGTCTTTGCAAAATTTTCTCATAAGGCTTTGTATCTTGCCTTGATCACTCTTTCCAGAACCTCCTGTTGTGCTATTACCTCTTTCAGCTCTTTAATCTTTTGTGATTTCTTTGATTTCTTAATTTTTGAGGTTTCACCTTGATCTATGGGAGTAAAACTTTCATAGTCCTATGCAATTTCCATGGAGAGCTTTGGACTTTTAATGACTGGACTTTCATCTTCCCTTTCTGGCTCTATTTCTGAATCTGTGTATGGTAAATTGAGAACATTTGTCTTTTTCACTGTAGATTGCTCTGAGTTGGTTTCAAAATCTAATTTCTTCTTGCTCTCCTGGGATTTATGCTAGAAATCCTGTCTATGGTGGTCTTGGAAGAGCTCTCCTCCTCCTTGAGTTGCTCTGAGGATTTCACTGCTTTTTCCCTGCTTTCTTCTGCTCATTTATAGGTTGAGTTTGGGTCTCAAAACCTTCCCAGAAGAGAAAGTGTTGCCAAGTTCTTCCTCTTTGTCCCAGTTCCTCTAAAATTATCAGTTTGATCAAGACATAACGACAAAGGGAATTTTTTATACTTAAAGGTTTGGCTCTGATCTTCTTACACACTTTGGTTAGGCTTTTGTGAAGGAAGAAAGGAAAATTCGGGAGGTCCTTCCCTGTGAAATGATCTAGAAGTCTGAAATGGTATAACATTAACTTGTCATACCTTCCTTCTGAGGTGAAATAACGTTGAATTCCTTTGAACAAGTCTTTCCATTCATATTCTAGGTGAGAGACAAGCATGCTTTTCCTCTAGGTTATGTTTCTAAATTCTGCCTTGAGGCATACCCTGAAATTCAAATTCTTGGTCACTGTTGTCTTAAACCAGCTTTGGCCTTTTCTGGGTAAGCCAGTTGCTGTGGCGATGGAAGCTTCATCAAATATCATCTCTAGAGATCCCACACTATCTTTCTTTCCATCATATGACTTGGAAAAAACTTCAACTGTTGCTTGGTGATAACCATGTTGTAACCTTTCCACATAATTCATGCATCCTGTGTCTGAGAAATGCTTCTGCACATCTGGATGCGACTGCAAAAATGATAGGTTATCGAATTCTTTCCTCAACAACAACCCACTTCGCTTCCTTGCCATCTGTGACTCGAAGCTCGGTCGATTTGCAGACGGCTGACACGGTAATTTTCTTGATTCAACCAAGGTTTGGAACTGGTGAAAGATTTCCATGTTGCCAATTTGAAAAATGGAACCATATCATATTACCTGTGAACACCGCGAGTTCAAAACATGAGATGTTGATTTGATGTCGTCGGGTGACTGGTACTTTCTCCTCTGTCTCCAATGATGAATGTGAGTTCGTCATCTCCAATCCTCTCATTTCTGGGGCATGAAATCATGAGCACGATCCCCCATAATATCCTATTAAAACATGCACAATGGTATCATCATCATAATTTGTTTCGACTAACACTCCATAATGATTGTGTGACGTGTGTCAAGTGTGTCCCTTTTTTATTTCTGGAATCATGGAAGAGAACCCCATGTTTAGCGCTTTCACCATATTGCTTGCCTCTGGAAGAGTACACCTTAATCGTTGAAACCCGAGGCTTTCACCAGCTAACATCAACCTCACAACATATGTTAGCTGTTGAAAATCTTTTTCACGAAATTTTTAAAAACAACATTTGAGGATCAACTTATTTCTAGGGTAAAATTTTGAAACCTATGTTTTGACACTTGAAGAATCTAAAAAAAAAAATAGAATACTATAAATGACCATGCTATCACCTACAAAATGGAACCAATTGACTGATTCATATTGGGAGCTAAAAACAGGCAAGCTAGTTCGAAAGAACTGGCCCACCCAAGTAACTGGATTCGTTGTTGACCTCAACGAGAAGTGCGTCGAAGGAATATAGATGAATTGGGAACAATACCTCATGAACCAGCTAGATCTTGATTGTAGAGGAGCGCAGGACCAAGGATATGAGTTCCACGTCAGCTAGCTTCTCATACTGATAGCTTTCATTGCATGGGAGATGTCGGAAGGTGCGACCTTCCCAGACATCGAGCCTGTTATCGCACGGTTTGTAGGAAAGGTTTGAAAGCTTGAGTCAGGGCTTGAAACCGGCGTAACAGGAGCTTCCCCACCCACTGTCACCTCGATGGGGGGCTCTTTCTATTTAGGAGGGAAAGTCCAAGGGAGACGTCCCTAAGGCAATCTGGTTCAATGAAGGGCTAAAGGTAAAAGGCCAAGTCAAGTAAAACCCCTTCCACAGATTGCTGCCCAAGAGAGATAGTCAAAAGAAGTTCTTCCATTGGATGGCACCTGTTTGCGAGACAAGACAACAAAGATAGAATATATGCTTGCAGTGGGTTAGTACTTCAAGGGCATTCAAGACTATCTTTCAATCAATATATGAGCAATAAATAAGTATAATTGTTGACGAAGTCAATGATTATCAAAAGGAAAAGGTCACTTCTTCAACAAGTATGTC
>ML797959.1:282460-303523 GCA_009831015.1 Picea engelmannii | reverse complement strand
TTGATCAAAGCCTGTTCGGCATTTCGGTACTCGGAATACCGAAGGGAATGTTCCCCTTATGCTTGCAAGTCCCAAGAACCCGACTTGCGAACTCCCGAAATGCTAGCGCATGGTTAAGTTAGGTGTTTACGGAGTTTTCGACACCTGGGGTATCTAGATGCGAGTCCTCTCATACTCGCGAGCTCTGAAGTGACAGTGTGGGGATGAGTTAGGACCTTTCAGTGGTTTGATACCCAATATACCTTTCCTTTTTCTAAATGTATGAATGGGATCCTTTCGGAGGATCTAAGGTCTATTACGACTGTTAATTTTGATGAAGGAACGCAGATGTTAGTGCCTCGACTCCTTTGTCACCTTCTCAAGTAATAGAGGTTTGGGACCATCAATATCCAGACCCATAAGAATGTAAGGACCATCTAACTGTAGAGTACACATGGTGGTCAGTAAGCGTTTCGGCGTTTCGGCACCCGGGAGACCAGAAGGTAAGAACCCTTGTTCTCACGACCCTCGAAATTCCGACATACGAAACCCCGAAATGAGCTTAGTAATAAATAAAGGTTTTATAGTTTTGAATCCCAGGAAACCTGAGTGCAAGACCTCTTGTCTGCACATATCCCGAAGTCCCGATGGCGGAAACCCTGAAACAGGGAAGTATGTTTGGAGTTGATATTTCGGTGTTTCGGCACCAAGGACATCTAGAGGCAAATGTCTTAACCTCGCATATCGTGAAACCCCGATAGGCGAAGTCTCGAAATGGAGTAGCACACATGGCTTTGGTGTTTCGGCTTTTCGGTGGATGGGACTACCGAAGTTCAGTTTTCCTCGTGTTCACTAGCCGCGAAGTTCCGATGGATGAAACCCCGAAATGAACAAGGGGATACCTGCATCACGATTTCCCCTTATCGTGAAAGCCGATAAGTATTCTCCGATAAGGCCTGTGGCCACAACTGCTAATCAGATGAGTGCGGATAAGGAATGGCAGGGTCTGTAATAGGTCCCGTAGCGACTTGAGGGATTCTATTCCTCGAAGAAAAGGAGAAAAGAGCTGATTTTTTTTTATTTCCGTAGTAGGTATGTGACATGGACCTACCCAGAGAGCATCAAATTTGCCATGTTTCCCTTTTTCTTGCCTTGCTGCATCCCATTTCGAAACCAGCTCCCCCGATTTGAAAGTATTTGCCTTAACTTTCCTGTCGAAAATTTCCTTCATCTTTTCTTGGTGTAACTCTATCTTTTCTAGAAGTTGCTCTCTATCTTGCTGCAACTCTACAAGATTGTGGATCCTTCTAGTTAAATCATTTGGTTCAGAGTCAACTTCTTGTAAAAACTTTGCAACTGGCAGTGCAAGTTGAACAGGAAAGATGGCTTCAGTACCATATACTAACTTGAAGGGGGATGTACCAATTGACTTTTTATTTGTAACCCTATCAGCCCACAAAGAAAATTTCAACTTGGAATCCCAGCCTTTGGTATTTTTTTCAAGCAACTTCTTTATGATTCTGACTAAACTCTTATTCGATGACTCAGCTAAGCCATTTCCTTGTGGATAGTAAGCAATATAATGTACTAGTTGAACTCCCAACTCTTCACATAATTTTACCAAGTGTTTATCATTAAATGCAGTAGTGTTATCAGTGACTATTCTCTTAGGGAAACCAAATCTGGCGAATATGTTTTCTTGAAAAAAATTAATGAGGATAGTGTGATTGGCGTTTATGGTAGGAATGGCCTCAATCCATTTGGTAAAATAATCAGGGGCAACAAGGATCCATCTATGATGATTGCTAGAAGGTGGGTGAATCTCACCTATGAAGTCCAAACCCCATTGCTGGAAAGGACCTGTGACCACAACAGGTCTAAGGGGGAGTGATTTTAGTTGCTGTTTTCCTGCAAACCTTTGGCACTTGTCACATGTTCTCACAAATTCACACACATCTGAAAATAAAGATGGCCAGTAGTAACCGTCTCTTAGGATTTTATGCGCGATAGTCTTCCAATAGTGATGCCCTCCACACTCACTATTATGAAATTTAGTCATGATTCTAGCTTCTTATTCTTGGTTTATGCACCTCAATAGTAACCCTATTGGATTTTCCCAGAACAATAAGTTTCCATTAATGCAGAAATTCATGGATTTGAGCTTTAAAGCCATTCCTTGTGTTCTTGTCAAATATGAAGGAACTGATAAAGTCTGCAGAAAATATAAGACGTGGTTGTACCATTTACAGTTAGTTAGGTGAGCTGAGACCTACAATTTATCACTTCCTTTGTCCTCTGAAGACTGAATATTTTCTGCATTTACACTTAACAAATTTATCTCAAGCAATTTACAATTTTCTTCTGCAAGAAGTTTGGCAAGGCCTTGACCTTTCACAAGTTTTGTTGGCTTGATCTCAACATCAAATTCAATTAACTTTGCTATCCACTTACTCCTTTTTCCATCTATGTCGGGTTGTATAAGCACATCTTTAACTGAACTTGAAGGCACATAAGCTATTACCTTGTCTTGAAGGATGTAAAATCTAAAGGCTTTTAATGACTTGATGAGCGCATACGCTTGTTTTTCCAGTAGTTCATACTTCACTTTAGCATCTCTCAAGACTTTACTGAAGAAGGCGACTGGATGCTCCTGATCATTAGCATTTCTCTGCAATAGTACTGCTGCAATTGTGTCTTTTGAAGCAAATGAAAAGATATAAAACTCCTTGTCGAAGTCAGGGATGATTAAAACAGGGGCTGTCATAATGGCTTCTTTGATAGCATTGAAGGAGTGTTTAGCTTCTTCAGTCCATCTTACTTCAGAGTTATTTCTTAACATATAAGTGATATGCTTTTTAAGTTTTGCAAAGTTTTCTATAAATCTTCTGATAAAGTTTATAGTTCCAAGGAAAGACTGAATGTCCTTTTTCGATCTAGGAAGAGAAAAATCGTTAATGGCTTCTACTCTTTTTGGATCAATCCTCACCCCATTGTCTGAAACAATATGTCCAAGTAATTTCCCTTCTTTGAGTGCAAAATTAGATTTCTTAGGATTAAGAGAAATGCCATACCTTCGAAATTTTAGGAATGTCTTTCTCAAATGTTGCAAATGATGTTCATGGCTGCTTGAAAAAACATTAATGTCATCAAAATATATCAAGACAAATTTGTCTTTCTCCCCAACGAATGCAATGTCCATTTCCCTCTGGAATGTCTCTCTCGCATTCATCAATCCGAAATGCATCTTTTCGTACATAAATGTACACCATGGAGTGGTAAAGGTAGCCTTTTCTCTGTCACCTGGATGGACAACAATCTGATTGTATCCAGGAAACCCATCAATAAAGGACATCACCTTTGATCCTGACACCTTTTGTAAAATATGTTCCATCTTGGGTAGCGGGTAGTTGTCTTTCCTAGAACACTTATTCGGATTTCTGAAATCCACACAGAGTCTGATCTCTCCATTTTTCTTTCTGACAGGTACAAGATTAGCAATCCAATCTGAGTATCTGAGAGGTATAATAATGCGGGCATCCAATAGCTTCTTGATCTCCTTTTAAATGGTAGGCAACAACATAGGACTGAAAGATATAAGTTTTTGCCTAAAAGGTTTTGTATCTTTGTTTAAGGGAATCTTGTGTTGAATTATATCAGTATTTAATGTCTTTAAGTCATCATATTGCCAGGCAAAGATGTCAGCAAATTGTTTCAACAACTCATCGTAATCAACCTTTTGTTTTTCAGTCAGATGTGAAGCTTAGTTGACATATTTAGGCTCCTGTTCACTCGCTACATTATACCGAAAAATTTCCGAGTCCTCTTCCCTCTTTTCCATTTTGACAGCCACATTGTTATTATAAAAAATATTTTCTAAAGGGACCAAACCTTTAGGGATTCTGTTAGTGGACAATTGTACTATTTCATGGGCTACAATTTTTCTTCTGAACTTTGGCTTCTTAGCTTCCTCGTCATGTTCATTTTCCAAATCAATTTGAAAATCTGCAAACTCATCTATTACTGCAAGAAATCTAGCGAGTTCGGCATCATCCTCGAAAACCTTCCATAATTTTACATTGTCAGGGAGGGATGGCCTATACTTCACTTGAATTTTTTATTTCAATTTAGGAGGTAGAGGAGGTATAAAAGCACAGGTTGACACAGCTAATGAATCAACTAATTCATTCATTGCTCTGGGTATGTATGAAATTTTGAAATCTGTAAAGGTATGGATTGCTCTCAAAACTTCATCCCTATAGGCTTTCAACCTAACATGTTTGGCCTGAAAGGATTTGTTCACTTGCTGAATGATTAAATATGCATCTCTGAATACCTGTAATCTTTGAATCTCCATCTCTTTGGTTGCATTTAATCCCAGGAGCAGTGCCTCATACTCTACAATGTTGTTAGTCACTTTAAAATCAAGCTTAAAGGACAAATGAGAAGTTTTCTTCGAAGGAGAAATCAATACAACCCCTGCTCCTGCTGATTCTTTGGTACAAGCACCATCGAAGAACATGGTCCAAAGATCATCTTGTGCTACTTCTGTGGACTGAACTGCGGGATTCCTAAGCAACAATGAATCTGGTAATGAATCATCAATTTGTAAAATGCAAGATCCCATACCTGTGTCAACTGAATAATAGGATGATTGGCTGGATTTTGTTCATCACTGATAACATATGCAATCTGTGATTCCCTGTATAACCTTTTGTTTACTCCTCCAAAAACAGGGATAGTAGCATATGAGAGATGCATTTGAAGAGTGCCACAAATCCTCTTCATCCATGATCTTGATAACAAACATCCAAATTTAGGTGGGATGTCTACCACTACTACATCCATAACCATAGTTTTCATAGATGCTTGGGTCAAAGTTACAACCAAGTCCTTAATCATTCCAAGACAGTTAACTTTCCGAGAGTCAAAAGAGAAAAGATCATGGTAAGACTTGGTAATCTCTAACCCAAGCTTATCCATGACCGCCTTTGGCATTAAGTTGTGAGAAGCACCAGAGTCCAACAAACAATTATGTAGTGTTTTATCATGAATGTTCAGAGAGATATAAAAAGGTGGACAACTTTCATCTCTATCTTCTATCATTTGGCCCAAAGTAATGGTTGGCTTTTCATCATATATATTAAGAATATCAACAGAGGGGGATATGAATTTGGGGTCCAGAGTTTTGAGGATATCTTTCTTGAATGTTTCATTCTTCATTAACTCAACCAAAGGGATGGGGATTTTAATTTTCTGTATTTCAGCCTCCAAATTGAAAGAATAAGATATTTTATCGAAAAATTTTACCTCATTTAAAGGGGCTTTCAGAACACTTTGCTGGTCGGCAGGGGTCTGATTTTTATGAATTTGTTGTTTGACAAGGACATCAGACTTCTTGGGAGGAGCTGGTGCATTTAATTTTGAAGAGTCTATTTGTTGATTCTCTGATGTCTGATCCTTTTGCTTGATAGGGGCTGCGATCTTCTTAGGAGTAGCTGGTGCATTTTGTTGGGCAATATTGGACTTAGATATGAGATTATATCTGTTCTTCTCTTCCATTTCAGAAAGGCCATCATTAGCAGAACTTTCATCTATCTGTTCAATCATTAATGCCTCTTCATAGTCATGTTGTGTTAGATAAGACTTCCCTGTATCATCTCCAACGCAGTGAATATTATCCTCTCCATATTCTTGATAATCACCTTCATCTTCATCCATCATGACAATTTGAAGAGGAGGATTTATCCTCTAATCCTTAGTAGGATTCCTTTCTCTTTGCAAAATCTGCATTGGCTGATTATTTCTTCTAATGTTGTTGGGATCTTGATTTGGGTTTCTATTTGCATAATCATAAGTAGCCCTTCCCTTGACAGGCTTCTTATTTTCAATTTTGAGTTTAGATATCTCAGAGGTTAGAGACTCTAACATCTTAGCCATTTTATCTAACTTTGGGTTAGCATTGGATGAAGAAGAAGCTTCATCTCTCAACTTTCTCCTATCAGTGTTTCCCTTCAACTTATGAGCAGCCAATATATTTGATTCCACTTCAAGGGAAGAATCTTGCATCAGGGATAGTGTCGATGACCTCCTTTCTCTCAACAACAATCATAACTCTGCGTCAAATGAATTGGAATATGTGATTTTGGCAGAGGCATATGAAGGTTTTATCTCAGTTGGTATTTTACTGTACATTCTATTGAACCTTTTAGTGAAATCAGAGACCGACTCACTATTTTCTTTCCTTAGATTTCCAAATTTGATAATATAGTATAAAAAATTCCTTTTATCACCCCAGTGTTTCAAAAAGATATCATCCAATTTCTCGATGCCAGCTATTGAACCAGAAGGGAGTTCTTTGAACCATTTCCTAGCATGGCCATCTAATATTTGGACAAAAACTCGGGTCCAAACATATTCCTCCTTAATGTTAAGGTTTTCAGCATAACTATAGAATGCCTCTATATGTTCTTCAACAGTCACATCACCCTCACCTATAAATTTGGGCATATACTTCTGATAGTCTCATGTCGTCATAGTTGATACTGGATTTGGCAATATAAGTGGTGCATACCTAGCAGCTAGGATTTGTTGCATCTTGGTCAAAGGAGGGGGTGCAGCCATAGTGAATAAGGGTGAGAGAGGTGATAGTATTTTCTTTGATTCCTCAACACTGGGGAAATTTAAAGAAGGTGAATTCTCTAACAGCAAAGAAGTCTGATATGAGGCTCTATAGAAATTTGCAAGCTGTTCAGCTAAGTTTTCTTCACCTTTAGAAGACAACTCTTGAAGAATATGTTCTACAGCACGGAGGCTAGTGTAAATGTTTAAATGATCTTCTTTCTACTATGAATGAAAAGACTCAAGAGAGGAATAACTATGATTTCTTTCTAAGGATTTAGATGGCTCTTCAACCAAATTTGAATCTATCAATTCATCAACAATAAAATTTTCCTGTTGATAAGAAATAATTGATTCTTCTACAATGGTTACAGTTGCTTTTTCACCAGCACTCTTGGAAGAAGATTCAATTTTTTCTGTAGTAGATTCTTTATAACTAAAGAGAGGATTACCTTCAGTGTCTGATTTTGAAGTTTGACACTGGAATAATTTTCCTCTTCTGAGAATTAGTTCTGGATTGGGCACTGGTGTGACAAGTGATTCTTGTGGATTCGCCTTGGTACTGCTCCTCTTGGGAGCCAGGATGAACTTGTGGAGTCACCAGATAGATAGTTACAACCAATGTAATGTCTAATATTTGTCTATCATCAAAGATCAGCTTTGTGTTGTATCCTAGGAAAGCTGAGCTTTAGTCTCGAATCCCAGCAACAACACCAATTTGTTATCACTCCAAGAAGCTCTCTAGGGTTGTAGGCCAAAGATGCTTGGTAACTCAAGAATATGGTAAATTAGGTATGCTTGGAACAATGGGATAACTCGATAGCTAATGAAAGGGACCACTTATCATGCATTTGAATAAGACAGTGCTTTTAGAAATCAATAATCAGACAACAAACTTTGAACAGGGGATGAAGAATACTAGTCTAGATAACCAAATACAACAATGTGTAGGGTCATACAAGATAGCAAGAAGTCCTTTAATTCAAGTTCATGAGCTTAATAAGAATATAACAGTTCTTAGAAGCTGAGCTAAACTAAAGTAAAGTACAGAATACTGAAATATATGAAAAAATATGTCATTGAAAACAAAAGAGGATTGTGATTCTATTATCAATATAAGAGTCTAGTATAATAGCCAAAAAATGTCTCCCAGATTGAACCCTAATCTCTTAAAAATATAGGCATTTATAGCCTTTACAATCAGTTTTAGATCTTGAAAACTTGGATCTGTATATCTAAATATAGAAAATAAAACTAACCAGATACAATTTGATAATCACAAGACTAGTACCTAGGACTCGAATTGTCTTCTTTGTTGATCTTTGACATCTGGTCTTCATCACTTTTATGACTCTGATGTGTCATGGAGGGTAAATACACCTATCTTCTGTAGCTGGAATCTTTCAACAACCATAACCAAAATTTTAGTTGACCATTTTTAACCTTTGGTCCCAAAATCTCCACGAATCTTTGATTCTGACTGTTTTTTTCTTTGATGGTTAATCCTTTGATGCTCCCATACCCTTTTAATCACCCCAAAATCGCTTTTTTCCAACTTAACTTTCCAAAATTTTCTTTCTGTAGTTTCACCAGCTAATTTTCCTTATGATCTGCTAGTTAGCTGGTGAAAGCTCTGCTTTTCATCAGCTAATTGGTTATAATTTCGCCTTTTACGCTGGTGAAAGCTCTTTATTTGGACAAAAAGAAACCCTTCATATTCAAAACTGTTGTTTTACCAAAAAATCAGTGTTCTTTTGATTTATCTCCCTGCAAATTCCCAACAAACTGGTCCAGTACCTGTAAATCTGGATGTGTATTAATCTTCTCCTTCAATTTCTTGATTTTCCTCTTGAGGCGTTTTGCTAACCACCACAAGATGTTATAATCCTTGGTGATTTTCTTCTTTCTCTTTTTGTCTTTGACACTATCATGAGATAAATTCTCAAAAGCTACATTTGTCTTTGCAAAATTTTCTCATAAGGCTTTGTATCTTGCCTTGATCACTCTTTCCAGAACCTCCTGTTGTGCTATTACCTCTTTCAACTCTTTAATCTTTTGTGATTTCTTTGATTTATTAATTTTTGAGGTTTCACCTTCATCTATGGGAGTGAAATTTTCATAGTCCTGTGCAATTTCCATGGAGTTCTTTGGACTTTTAATGACTGGACTTTCATCTTCCCTTTCTAGCTCTGTTTCTGAATCTGTGTATGGTAAATTGAGAACATTTGTCTTTTTCACTGTAGATTGCTCTGAGTTGGTTTCAAAATCTAATTTCTTCTTTGCTCTCCTGGGATTTATGCTAGAAATCCTGTCTCTGGTGGTCTTGGAAGAGCTCTCCTCCTCCTTGAGCTGATCTGAGGAGTTGACTACTTTTTCTCTGCTTTCTTATGCTCATTTATAGGTTGAGTTTGGGTCTCAAAACCTTCCCAGAAGAGAGAGTGTTGCCAAGTTCTTCCTCTTTGTCCCAGTTCCTCTAAAATTATCAGTTTGATCAAGACATAATGACAAAGGGAATTTTTTATACTTAAAGGTTTGGCTCTGATCTTCTTACACACTTTGGTTAGGCTTTTGTGAAAGAAGAAAGGCAAATTCAGGAGGGCCTTCCCTGTGAAATGATCTAGAAGTCTAAAATGGTATAACATTAACTTGTCATACCTGCCTTCTGAGGTGAAATAAAGTTGAATGCCTTTGAACAAGTCTTTCCATTCATCTTCCAGGTGAGAAACATGCATGCTTTTCCTCCAGGTTATGTTTCTGAATTCTGCCTTGAGGTATACCGTGAAATTCAAATTCTTGGTCACTGTTGTCTTAAACCAACTTTGGCCTATTCTGGGTAAGCCAGTTGCTGTGGCGATGGAAGCTTCATAGACTATCATCTCTAGAGAGCCCACGCTAGCTTTCTTTCCACCATATGACTTGGCAAAAACTTCAATTGTCACTTGGTGATAACCATGTTGTAACCTTTCCACATAATTCATGCATCCTATGTTTGAGAAATGCTTCTGAACATCTAGATGCGACTGCAAAAATGATAGGTTATCTAATTATTTCCTCAACAAAAACCCACTTCGCTTCCTCGCCATATTTGACTCGAACCTTGGTCGATTTGCAGATAGTTGACACGGTAATTTTCTTGATTCAACCAAGGTTTGGTGCTGGTGAAAGCTTTCTATGTTGCCAATTTGAAAAATGGAACCGTATCATATTACCTGTGAACACCGCGAGTTCAAAACATGAGATGTTGATTTGATGTCGTCAGGTGACTAGTACTTTCTCTTCTGTCTCCAATGATGAATGTGAGTTCATCATCTCCAATCCTCTCATTGTTGGAGCATGAAATCATGAGCACGATCTGCCATAATATCCTATTAAAACATGCACAATGGTATCATCATCATAATTTGTTTCGACTAATGCTCCATAATGATTGTGTGACGTGTGTCAAGCGTGTCCCTTTTTGATTTCTGGAATCATGGAAGACAACCCCTTGTTTAGCGCTTTCACCAGCTTGCTTTCCTGTGGAAGAGTACACCTTAACCGTTGAAACTCGAGGCTTTCACTAGCTAACATCAACCTCACAATATATGTTAGCTGTTGAAAATCTTTTTCACGAAATTTTTAAAAACAACCTTTGAGGATCAACTTATTTCTAGGGTAAAATTTTAAAACCTATGTTTTGACACTTGAAGAATCTAAAAACAAAAACATAATCCTATAAATGACCATGCTATCACCTACAAAATGGAACCAATTGACTGATTCATATTGGGAGCTAACAACAGGCAAGCTAGTTCGCAAGAACTGGCCCACCCAAGTAACTAGATTCGTTTTTGACCTCAACGGGAAGTGCGTAGAAGGAATATAGATGAATTGGGCACAATACCTCATGAACTAGCTAGATCTTGATTGTAGAGGAGTGCAGGATCAAGGATATGAGTTCCACTTCAGCTGGCTTCTCATACTGATAGCTTTCATTGCATGGGAGATGCCGGAAGGTGCGACCGTCCCGGACATCGAGCCCTTTGAGCCTTTAGCTGCAAAGTTCAGTACCTTGTGGTACTCATGTGATATGAACAAGTAGTGGCAATCTAATGCATCTTCCACACCTACTACAATAAATTGAAGATCGCAATCCAGTCTACACCGCGCATCACTCCAAACACCCTCTACAGTGTTTGCCCCCTGATGAAGTTCAACACAAACAAGCACTTTATATACATCACAGCGTGCACTGGTGAGCATAAGCAATAGTTAAAGTCCTATTATAAGTTAACAGAAGAAGACTTGGAAGAAATCACCAAGGAGTGGTCGACAAACCTCCTCATCTCAGTAGACCCCACAAATATTTCTGACATCGATAGTCCATAACCTGTTCATGATACCCCTGGACCAAGGAAGACCAAGGAAGATGAAGAAGTTCAATATATCAAGAGTGCTTCTACAAAGACCACTTCAATCTCACTGGAGCAGGAAGGTGATGGTGGAGAGACAAGTAGAACAAAAGTCGAGCAAAATAAAGGCAAAGTTACACTGCCTAGAGAGGAGGAGAATCCCTCCAATAAAAGGAAGGTTACCACACCAAAGACTTCATCCAGGAAGAAAGCTAAGGAAACCAGAACCAAGTTTGAGACTATTCTTACTCTGGATGACTTCGACTTCATAGTCGTTGCACTGAACGATACTTCACTAGAGATAGAAGAAAAGAAGGAAGCCAAGCAGAAGGAAGTGTTCAATCGCATCAGGGATGAGATTCAATGCGTACAACAAGCAATACATTCTAGCCACACATTTTCCACTACGCTGCTGCCATCAAGAACACCATAATTAGGTGATGAGCCAGCCCAACTACATCGAATTGCTGATATAGTCAAAGATCACCTTCGATGAGCTCAAGAAAGGACAACACAAGCCACCCAGGCTTTAGTGCAAGTACATAAAGACCTCGAGGACCACATAAGTACTGTAGAAAAGGAAAAGATCGCTCTACAAGAAAAATGGGATGAAGAGAAAGCAACGCTAAAGAAAAGCAAGGAATAGTTTCTCACAGAGAAACCTGAAGTACGGGAAAGGGTTCACAATGCACTTCTCTTTGTGATAGTCATAGAAGTGAAAACTAAGGAACGACTCCCACAACAGGTGGTGCAACTCGAAGAAGTAATCCAACAGCTTCAACAACACATCGTAGATATGGAACTTTGTACCGTACCCATGACTCCTCAAGAAATCAGAGACATAAGAGAGGCAATTGCTCGCAACGCAGTTGGTAGAATGAAATCCCTTGCCTTGGAGTGCAAGCAACTGAGCGCCAAGAGTGCTCAGACATATGGAAACCTTACAAAAAATCTAGAGTTACAGGCATTGGATTCACAGCTCCAGGAAACAAAGCAACACACAGATACGCTACAGGTGCAGCTGAAAGCCTTAACACCAGTTGAAAGAATGAAGAGGTTTCTAGAGCAGCACATGACCCAACAACAGATCCACATGATCCAAACCAAAGTGATGGAAGTCTCTCAATGACTTCAACCAGTTCAAGAGAAGTCATGCCAACTGTTCACCGAAGTTGAAAGCCAAGGAGTAGAGCTTGAATAGGTCATCATCACAACAGAACAATGCCTAGAAGGGCCAGTCAATGATGCACTCATCGAGGATTTCATTAAGCAAGAGTTCGTAGCATTGTAGTAGGTTGAAGTAGCTCAAGCCAAGCTCGAGGCAGAATTGCTCAGACGAGAGTGACTCAGGACGAGTCATAGGTGAGTGTTGGGGGCTTGTTGGCCCTTGACCAAGTTTTGGGAACACTTGGTCATATTTGACTGTTTTTGGGACTTCGACAGCTTGTCAAAGATGGAGTGCCAGACGAAGAGGATATTACAGAATCTCGACCCACTTTTGGGTCCCTTTTTGGGTTTTGGGAATATGTAATGGGAAAGGGATGTCGGCCCATGGATTTACCCATGCTTAGGCCCATTATGTAAGTATAAATAGGGAGGTAATAGAGGGTTAATGGAGAGGAATATTGTATCTATGTGATATAGGTGAAGTGCCAAGTGGGGATCTGTGTGATCAAGATTTTTGTGCATTCTGTATAGACTTGCAGAGCTTAGTGCAAGTCCCTGTGTGAAGGTATAAAAGGCTTTGTGCTGAAAGGAAAGGAAGAAGGATCTAGTGAGCTGCATAAATCTTCTGTCCTATGCAAAGTAAGGGTTTCTACGACTTTGTGCTTGTAACCGATTGGGAGACGATAATAAAAAAGAAGAGTTGGTGGACATAGCCCCAGGGTGGGAGTGAACCACGTAAATCCTGTGTTGTCCGCTTTGTGCCTTGTTCTGAAACATTGATGTTATTATTTGCTAAGTGATTTGAGATGAGTAGATAGATCTATGATATATGTTTATTCTTAGTGTTTATGATGTGTAGAATGTTAGGCATGATTCACATGTATATGCTAAGTGCTTGACCTGTTAGATCTGAATTCTCTGTGGATGATAAGTGATCAAACAATATAGTCATTATGAATGATGCAAAGCTCTGATGTATCTACGAAGTGGTTATTGATTGCATATTAAATATCTAGTAGTGATGAGTGTTATATTAAGTAAGGAATCACAGATCCATGTCCCAACTAAGGTTGCAGACACTTGAGTCCTGCAACCACCCCTACCTCTACCTTAGGTGAGACTTCATCTGCTTCGTAGGTTTTTTCGAAAGGGACGATAGTTAGGGTTTTGTTGGTGTGTTGTTGTAGCATTAAACCCTAGGTATGCCCCTTTGCCAACAAATGGTTTCATTGCTGGGACCTGAAGATGTGATTGCTGGGAACTGAGAAGAAGAAGCTTGGTGCAAAAAGGTTAACCTGAAAGTCTTGTGCGATGATCTGTTCCCTAGTGCACAATATTCTAACTGTTCTGAAAGAAAGAGGCTTGATCTGAAAGAAAAGAGGCCCGATTTGAAAGAAAACAGGTTGGATTCGAAGAAAAGGAACAAGATCTGAACTCTTTGTGCTCCGAGAAAGGTAAAAGTTGGTATTCTTGAATAAAAGAGGTAAGATCTTTAAGCTCTGTGCTTTGATAAAGGTAAGAATAGTTAAAAATTTTAGATCTGGAGGCTTTGTGCTCTGTAGAAGTAAGATAAGTGAAATTTTTTATTTCTAAGGTATGGATCTAGGTATGTTTAATAGAGTTTATCCTAGCTTGAAAAATGGGGTATTGATAGATGAAAGAAGGTTTGATATGAGTAGATCTGATAAGAATAATGATAGATATGTTATACCTATGCATAGAAAAAATGTTTGGACTAACAAATGGATACATGATCCTAGAAATATTTTTTTGCATATTATCTACCATGATCCTAGTGCGTAGTATAGAATAAGTTGGGGATGGTGGAGAGCCAGGTAGAATAGAAGTTAAGAAAAATAAAGGTGAAGTTACACCACTTAGAAAGGAGGAGGATCCCTCCAAGAAAAGGAAGGTTACCCCACCAAATCCTTCGTCCAGGGAGAAAGCTAAGGCAACCAGAACCAAGTTTGAGACTGTTCTTACTCCGGATGACTTTGACTTCATAGTCATTGCACTGAATGATACTTCAGTAGAGATTGCAGAAAAGAAGGAAGCCAAGAAGGAAGAAGTGTTCAGTCACATCAGGGACAAGCTTCAATGAGTACAACAAGCAATACAGTCTTTCCACGTAGTTTCCACTGCGCCCCTGCCATCAGGAACACCATAATTAGGTGATGAGCCAACCCAAATACATCGGATTGTTGATACAGTCGAAGCTCACCTTTGACGAGCTCAAGAAGAGACAACACAAGCCACCCAGGCTTTAGCACAAGTATAGAAAGACCTTGAGGACCACAAAAGTACTATAGAAAAGGAAAATATCGCTCTACAAGAAAAATGGGATGAAGAGAAAGCAACACTACAAAAAAACAAGGAACAATTTCTTGCAGAGCAACTTGAAATATGGGAAAGGGTTCACAACGCACTTCGCTCTGTGACAGTCATAGAAGTGAAAAATGAGAAACGAGTCCCACATCACGTGGCACAACTCGAAGAAGTAATGCAACAACTTCAACAACACATCACAGATCTGGAACTTCGTACTGTATCCGAGACTCTTCAAGAAATTAGACACCTAAGAGAGGCAACTTCTAACAACACAATTGGCAGAATGAAATCCCTTGCCTTGGAGTGCAAGCATCTGAGCTCCAGGAGCACTCAAACATATGAAAACCTAATAGAAAATCCATAGTTACAGGCATTGGAGTTGCAGCTCCAGGAAGCAAAGCAACACACAGATACACTACAGGCGCAACTGAAGGCCTTAACACTAGTTGAAAGAATGAAGAGGTTTCCAGAGTAGTCACAACCCAACAATAGATCCACACGATCCAGACCAAAGTGATGGAAGTCTCTCAACGAATTCAACGAGTTTAAGAGAAGGCATGCCAACTGTTCACCGAAGTTGAAAGCCAAGGAGCAGAGCTTGAACAAGTTGTCATCACAGCAGAACAATGCCTAGAAGGGCTAGTCAATGACACACTCATCCAAGAGTTCACTGAGTAAGAGGCCATAGCATTGCAGCAGGTCAAAGCAGCTCGACCCAAGTTCAAGGCATTCGAGGAAGAATTGCTCAGACCAAAGTGACTTGGGACGAGTCACATGTGAGTGTTGGGGGCTTGTTGGCCCTTGACGGAACACTTGGTCATATTTGACCATTTTTGGGACTTCGACAGCCTGTCGAAGATGGAGCGCTAGATGAAGCGGAGATTACAGAATCTTGGCCCACTTTTGGGTCTCTTTTTGGGTTTTGGGAATATGTAATGGGAAAGAGATGTCGACCCGTGGGTTTACCCATGCTTAGGCACATTTTGTATGTATAAATAGGGGGGTAATAGAGGGGTAATGGAGATGAATATTGTATCTATGTGATATAGGCTAAGTGACAAGGGGGGATCTGTGTGATCAAGAGTTTTGTGCATTCCATATAGACTTGTAGAGCTTAGTGCAAGTCCCTGTGTGTAAGTATATAAGGCTTTGTGATGAAAGGCAAGGAAGAAGGATCTAGCGAGCTGCGCAGATCTTCTATCCTATGCAAAGTAAGAGTTTCTATGGCTCTATTCTTGTAACCGATTGGCCGATGATAATAAAGAAGAAGATTTGGTGGACGTAGCCCCAGGGTGGGGGTGAACCACGTAAATCTTGTGTTGTCCGCTTTGTGCCTTGTTCTAATGCATTGATGTGATTATTTGCTAAGTGCTTTGAGATGAGTAGATAGATCTGTTATATATGTTTATTCTTAGTGCTTATGATGTGTAGAATGTTAGGTATGATTCACATGTATATGCTAAGGTCTTGAACTGTTATATTTGAATTCTCTTTGGATGATAAGTGATCAAACAATCTAGTCATTATGAATGATGCAAAGATCTGTTGTATCTACAAAGTGGTTATTGATTTCATATTAAAGATCCAATAGTGTTGAGTGCTATATTAAGTAAGGAATCACAAATCCGTGTCTCAACTAAGGTTGCAGACACTTGAGTCCTGCAACCACCCCTACCTCTACCTCGGGTGAGACTTCATCTGCTTCACAAGTGTTTCCAAAAGGGCCGACAGTTAGGGTTTTTTTGGTGCGTTGTTGTAGTGTTGAACCCTGGTTCTACCCCTATTCCAACACCATGGTAGGTTTACAGAGTAAGACATAATGTCGTAATATCCGAACCACATGCATGGTGTACAAGGCTAGCTTCTCTATGTGAGAGTATTTGAGTTCATGGCCAACTAGATTTCGACTAAGGTAATAGACAACATGTTCATGGAGCTCATCGTCCTCCTTAACAATTACCATACCAACCGTATCTTTGGACGTGGCGATATAAAGAAAACAATTCTCTACTATAGTCTACGAGATTTATCAGAGGCGTCAATAACAAGGATTTATTAAGAGCATCGAAGGATTCCTGGCTCGCTCATCCTGTATGAATGGAGTGTCCTTTTTCAAAAGATGCATGAAACCTTTAGTTATATTAGCATAGTTCAATATGAAACAAAGCCAGAAGTTATCCTTCCCATGTAAACATTGAAGTTGTTGAATGTTGTGCGGGGGAGGCAACCAAAGTATTGCCTCAACCTTCATAGGATCCAACATGATTCCATGCTCAAACACTATGAATCCTAAAATAAGACCAGACCTAATGTAGAAGATGAAATTGTGAGGGTTCAACCGAATTTGATAATAATGACATCTCTCAAATACAAATCAAAGATGAGTTGAGTGATCTACCCTCTTGCAAGAGTGAGCAATGAGATCATCTAGGTAAGCTTCGAATATATGTTTAAGATCGTGAAACACAAAGGTCATGAAATGTTGGAAGATAGCTTCAATGTTTTTAAGACCAAAAGGCATTTTCCAGTATGCAAAAGTACCCCAAGGAAAAATACATGTCGTCTTGTGTTGATCCTCAGGTTTGATATGAATTTGATTATACCGTGAAAATTCGTCCATAAAGGAAAAGACTTTGCTTCTTGTGCACTCATCAAGAATCTGTTCAATGAAAGGAGTGGGGAGGTTATCTTTAGGACATGCTTTGTTTATATCTCTATAATCCATACATACGCGGATGGCTACTTGATTTTTATCTACGGGAACAGGGTTGGACACCCATTCGGTCAAGGGAACTAGGTAGATGAAGCCAACATTGAGTAGCTTATGTACTTATTCTTTAATAGAAGGGGCCTTCCTAGGATTAAAAAATCTAATACGTTTTCGAATAGGTTTAGCGTTCAAATAATTTTTCATTTTATGCTCGAAAATACTAGGGTCGATCCCTGACATCTATTCATATGACCAAGTGAATACATCTCAAAATTCTTTGAAGAGATCAGTGTAGATATGAATTTATTAAGGTGAGCAATCCGCACTGATATACAAATTTTCGATTTTTCTAGGGGTACGATAGATGTTGATCGTGAGGGTAGGAGAAATATTTTCCATGTTTCCTTCGACATAAATACCATGCGTATATAGTGGAACAACAACGTGACCGACCATCTTAGTCAAGGTAGATATAAATTCATCATGTTCAATCCTAACAAGCTCCAGGAGAAAAAGGATCATTGATGCATATCGTCCCAAGGCCTATCAGGACCAGACATGGCATTTAAGATGGTGTTGGCTTTCGGAAGTCACTCCTGGATTGCTAGCAGGAGCAGAGCCCGAAGCCCATCAATTTTTATGTCACGATTTGTTTGAAGGGTGATCAAATGGAGGATAAATCAGAACGGTATTGTGTCAACTCAGAAACCAGACCAGGCATACATGAAAGAATGAGGTCTTGATAAACTCCAAACAGTGAGTCGCAGTAAAAGGGTGAGCAGATGGAAGACTTATGCGAGGAGGGTGCAAGGTCTATCACAGACATCCGGTTCGGGACAGACTGAAGAAGAATGCATTCGACTATGAAATCCTTTCACAATCAAATACAAATACCAGAGGGCACGACAACGTCACAACAAATCCTTTATTGCAACAAGCTGCACTACTGTGAATCCTCAAGCGACAGATGAAACAAAGATGGAAAAGAAAGAGAACTGTTTGTTATAAACCAAGAAATCTCAAACACAGAGGCATAACCAGGAAACCAGAGTATTTGCTGAAACTTTACAGTCGGGAGCTTAGCTCTACCATCGATAGATACAAAAATGGCAAAAATGCCTACATATACTCAAAACAACAACAGCAGCGGAACCAAGAAAATGAAATAAAAGCTTTGCGTCTGCATGGCTTCTGACACTCTGTAGCCGCAATCTTTGAATAACCGTGCAACTTATGGCAGACGCAATCGATCTTCTGACAGTTACATCGGTGAATCGACGTGCCTTTAATTCAATGCAGGACGTCCCATAATGGCGGAGACGATTTCTAACCACCCTCAACCGCTTCAATAACTGCTTCTTGGGATCGAGGACAGCTCCGCCAACTCAGCACCTCAGGATATGGAGGACTCCTCACCTTGCCACATGGACTAACTGAACAGCTTGAGGGACAGGCATGAAGACCAGCGCGGAGGATGAGGTGCTTGACAGGAATGGTGGCCTCGGATTACAAGGTCGCAAAGAGAAAGGCGTGGCGCAGGAAGAGTGACAAAGGGGAGGTTTATGGTGGAATAAAACAGGCGGAAGAGGAGGAAGACGAGGGGTAATGGGCTCGTTCTTTAGTGAGAGGCTGACATGGAAAAGGAGCAGATACATGGCAGGTGGCGACTGGATAACGGGAGGGGGACGGGCCACCTGGGCGGAGATGGGGAGGCGGATAGATGACATATGGCAGCATGGGAGAGGTGGAAAGGAAGGTGTGATGACGGGAGAAGAGCCCATATGGGGTTAAAGACGGGGCAACTGAGAAGGATGTGGCTTCCTTGGCGTCGCTAATCTGAGCGTTGAAATCTCAGCCGCCGAAAGTCTGCTTATTCGATTCCAGACCCGCCCCCTCCACTTAAAGGTTGAAAGGCGGGGGGGGGTTCGGAATGGTCTTCATCACCGTTGATCCGGGCTCCCTCATCTGGGCTGTCGGAGAGGTGTGCCCTTGATTCCGGACCCCCCCCCTTTGCTTAAAGGTCGAAAGGCAAGGGGGGTCCAGAATTTGCTGTGCACCGTCGATCTAGGCGCGCAAATCTGGACCGCCTGGTCTTGCTTGCTTCTTATCACGGGCGCATTGTCGCCCAAAACTTTGGACAAGTGGGTTTTTACCCCTTCATTTGCATTATATCCCCCCTATACAAGAAATATCGCTAACATTTGGCTCCATGGGGGATAGAGTCATCCCTGTGATGCTCTAAGAACTCTTTTGCAGACTTAGTGCCTTTGTTGTTGGGCTATGGAGTCATTTATTAGTCCAGAAAAACAAAACAAAAACAAAAACAATATTTACAAAACAAAAATGAGGCGAGCCGACTGCGGCTCACAGAAAACACTTCTTTAATAAATGCCCATTAACTGGGCCACTAAAGACTTCATTGCCTTCCAGATCCTACAACCTGTAAGTGTTGTTAGAAAATGCTTCAAGGATCTTGAAAGGCCCGAACCAGAGGGCATCAAATTTACTATGTTTTCCCTTTTCCTGTCTGGGTGCATCCCACTTGAGCACCAGATCGCCCTGCTCAAACTCTTTCTTCTTGTTTTTTCTGTCAAAAGCCTGTTTGATCTTCTGCTGACGATTATAGGCTTTGTCCAGGACCTGCTCTCTGATCTGTTGCACCTCCACCATCTGATGAATTCTTCTGAGCACATGGTTAGATTCTCCCTCATAGTCTTGGAGGAGATTTGCCACAGGCAAGGCAAGCTGAGTGGGGAAGACGGCCTCAATCCCATAAACAAGCTGGAAGGGTGAGAGACCCAGGGATTTCTTTGTTGTCACTCGATCAGCCCAAAGTGCGAATTTGAGCTTTGAGTCCCAGGCCCGTTTATTATCCTCTAATAGATTTTTGATTAGCTTGATTAAGCTTTTATTAGAGGGCTCTGCCAGTCCGTTCCCCTGAGGATAGTAGGGAGTGGAGTGAATCAGTGAGATCCCAAATTGATCACAAAATTTGATTAGAGGCTCAGACCGAAATGAGGAAGCATTGTCAGTGACAATTTTGCTAGAGCAGCCGAACCTAGCTATGATGTCTTCCAGGAAGCTGATGATCACTTTGTGAGAAGTGCTTCTGGTAGGGACAGCTTCTATCCATTTAGTGAAGTAGTCGGTTGCTGTCAAAATCCATCGGTGCTGACCACTTGAGGGAGGATGAATTTCCCCGATGAAGTCCAATCCCCACTGCTGAAAGGGCGCTAAGACCACCACAGGTTTCAATGGCAGGGATTTGAGCTGCTGCTTCCCTGAGAATTTCTGACATTTAATGCAAGCTCTAATTCCCCTGCAGACATCGGGAAATAAGGTGGGCCAGTAATACCCAGCTCGGAGGATCTTGTGAGCTGTGGTCTTCCAAAAATAATGGCCTCCACAGAGACCACTGTGGAAATCGTTCATAAATTTCTGGGCCTGCTGTGGGTCCAGACACATTAGTAATACCCCCTGGGGATCTTTCCAATACAAGGCTTGTCCAACAAGACAATACCTAACGACTTTGAGCTTTAAAGCTCTGGCTTTGCTTTTTTCCATCCCATCAGGGGGTCTCAACTCCTGCAGGAAATACAAGATATCTTTGTACCAAGGGCATGTTGATAGTGGTACAGTGCTTTGGGATCCCTTGTTGGATGATTCAGCTTGCTCATTGATCAGATTGATTTCTAATGCTTTATAATTGGATTCGGCCATGAGCTTGGCCAAACCCTGCCCCTTTATTAGCTTAGTGGGCTTAATTTCCAGATCAAATTCTAGGATCTTGGTGATCCATTTACCCCTTCTTCCATCTATGTCAGGCTGTATAAGAATGTCCTTCACAGAGGTTGAAGGGACATATGCAAT
>ML797959.1:248832-282080 GCA_009831015.1 Picea engelmannii | reverse complement strand
TTCTTTATTTGGTCAAAAGACTTCCTGGGTTCAGCAGTCCATTTTATTTCATGGCCCTTCCTGAGCATGGCTGTGATATGTTTCACCAATTCAGCAAAATTTGAGACAAACCTCCTCAGGAAATTAATCCTTCCCAGAAATGCCTGGACCTCCCTTTTAGACCTGGGAAGTGACAGGGCTTGGATTGCTTCTACCCTGTCGGGATCAATTCTCACTCCCTCTGCTGAGACTATATGGCCTAACAGATTTCCCTCTTGCATAGCAAACAATGATTTCTTGGGATTCAGGGAAAGGCCAAACCTGCGGCACTTTAGGAAAACTCTCTTCAAGTGGGAGTGGTGCTCAATGTCAGTCTTGGAGAAGACTGTTATGTCATCTAAGTAAATTACCACGAACTTATCCTTTTCCCCGATGAAGGCTATGTCCATGGCTCGCTGAAACGTTGCTCCCGCGTTCATCAGCCCAAATGGCATCTTGGCATACATGAACGTTCCCCAAGGAGTGGTGAAGGCGGTATTTTCTCTGTCCTCGGGCATGACTGATATATGGTTATAGCCAGAAAATCCGTCAATCATAGATATCCTAGATGCACCGATGACCCTCTGCAATATGTGCTCCATGTTGGGCAGGGGGTAATTCTCCTTCCTGGAACTCCTATTCAGATTCCTAAAATCGACACAGAGTCTGATTTCTCCGCTCTTCTTTCTTACTGGGACCAAATTGGCTACCCAGCTGGAGTATCTTAGGGGGACTATGATTTGAGCATCCATCAGCTTCTTCACTTCCCTCTCCATGACAGGTAGCAGCGTCGGATTTATCTGTCTCAGCTTCTACCTGAAAGGTCTAGCCTCCTCCTTCGGTGGGATCTTGTGCTCAACGACTGACGTGTCATATGTCTTGAGGTCTTCGTAGGTCCACGTGAACACGTCAGCAAACTCCCTCAGCAACTTTGTATATCCACTCCTCTGTTCCTCAGTCAAACTCTTTGACAACTTGACCAGTTTGGGCTCCTCTGGTGTGCCTTTGTTACACTCAGCTGTATCAGCATCGTCACCTGAAATTCTTCCCTTGATCGCCACGTCGTTCCCATCGAACAATCTTTCTAATGGGATCAGCCCTCTTGGTATATGATTGCTCGACAGTTGAATAATCTGATGGTCAGCAACCTTATTCAGTAACTCCCCAAGGTGGTCACTGCCATCTGTGTCAGGGTCCTCATCTATGCGTGACGCAGAGAAGTCATCAATGGATTGGAGGAATTTCTCGATTTCCTGATCATCTTCGAATACCTTCCAATGTCTGACATTGTCTGGCACAGAGGGTCTATATCTTATTTCCACCTCTGATCTGTCAGCGGGCAGCGCAGGAACTTCAAACAAACTAGCTGAGAAAGCCTGAAAATTGGCTGAAGCATTTTCTTCCCTTGGAATGAAAGAGATGTTAAAAGCCAGGAAGAAACTATCAATAAGGTCCCATACCTCGTTCCTGTAGTTCTTGAGGCGAGGATGCTTGGTTTGGTAGACGTTTTTGACCTGCTGGACAATTAATTCTGCATCCTCGAACACAGCCATTTCCCTGATTCCCATTTCTTTTGCAGCCCTCAATCCTAGAACCAAAGCTTCATATTCTGCCACATTATTGGTGGCTTCAAATTCCATCTTGTATGACAGTGATATGGTTTCCTGAGAAGGAGATTTGAATACTACTCCGGCGCCTGCACCTATACTGGAAGAGGCTCCATCAAAGAACATCTTCCAAATAGAGGTGGTTGGAGGAGGCATCCCCTGATTAAGACTGAGCTACTTTCTAATCTGTAAAGGGGCCTCAGGTTCATCAGTGAATTGCAATAGGCTAGATCCTAAGTCAGTGTCTAAGGCATAGATGGGATGATTAGTGGGGTTTGCTTCATCACTGACTATATAGGCTAGCTGGGCTTCTCTGTATAATCTCCTATGTTCCCCCCCAAAGACCGGAATTGTGGCATACGTGAGATCCATCTGCAGCGTTCCTCCAAGTCTCTTAATCCAAGATCTTGACAACAACATGCCAAACTTGGGGGGAACATCAGCTACCACTATATCCATGACCATGCTTTTCATGGGCAGCTGAAACAGGGAAACTACCAGGTCCTTGATGACTCCCAAACATTGTACCCTCTTGGAGTCGAAGGAATAGAGGTCATGATAGGCTCTAGTGACTTCTAATCCTAATTCTTCCATGACGGATTTAGGCATGAGGTTGTGGGAGGCCCCTGAATCCATTAAGCAATTATGCAGCACTTTGTCGTGTATGTTCAGGGAAGTGTAGAAGGGAGGGGATGAATCGTCTCTGTCTTCTACCATGGGACCTAGGACCACTGTAGGCCTTTCATCTTGGAGGCTTATGAAGTCTGTGGAAGGGCTGGAGGCTTCAGATTTCAATAGGTCGGAGAAGTGCTTTTTGAATTCCCCATGTTTGATTAATTCAGTGAGGGGCACAGGGATTCTAATCTTTTGAATTTCATGCTCAAAATTAAAGGAAGATGTAAGCTTTGGGATTTCTCTAATCTCGGGAGCATGATTTTGAATAATAATAGGGGAGGGAGGTTGGTCCTTCTTACCTCTGTGGCTGTCTGCTATCTCTTCAGCAGGCTTCCCTGCTTTTGTGGATGACTCGGGAACATCAGGTGCTGCTCTCCTGTCTGATATTAGATTATACCTGCCTCGGCCGCCGCCAGCTTTGCCTCCCTTGCTCAATTCATTCAGTTGGCTGTCCATGAGAGACTCCTCATATGCTGACTTAGTTAAGTGGGGGAAAGGAGGAGCGACTTCTACAGAGTGGATTTTAGGCTCAGGCTCCTCTACTTCTACTTCCTCCTCATCAGCTACAAGGTTGTTCTGAAAGGGGGCCTGAATCCTTTGGTCATCTCTGTCTCTTTCCTTCTCTTTATGCATAGTTGGGGGAGAAAAATTGTTTGGTCTCCTGAAACCTCCTTTATTTTCGGTGTTCTGAGGGCCTTTGTACATCTGCCTCCTTTCCACCTTCAATATCTCCACCTCTTCTTTAAGGAAGTTCATTACTTGGGCCAGCTCGTTCACTTGTGGATGAGACAATGATGGGCCAGGGATGGTGGAGTCAGAAGTCGAGGCCTCTGATTTTCCTTTTCTTCTGTCTGTGTTGGCCTTGTTTCTCAGTCTGTCTGCTGCTAATATATTAGATTCCACCTCTATAGCTGCATATTGCATCTAAGCTAAAGAGGTGGCTCTCCTTTCTCTTAATACGAGACAAAAATCAGGGTCAAAGGCACTAGCATATGAAATTTGAGTAGAGGCTTCGGAAGGCTTTATCTCTGCAGGAATCTTGTTATACATCTTATTGAATCTTTTGGAAAATTCAGAGATTGACTCTCCTTCCTGCTTCTTCAGGGACCCAAACTCAGTCATGTAATATATGTAATCTTTTCTATCTCCCCACTGCCTCAGGAAAACATTATCCAGGGCTTCAATACCAACAATAGATCCAGGGGCCAGTCCCCTGAACCACTTTCTAACCTCACCATCCAAACTCTGGACAAAGACTCTCATCCAGACATCTTCATTCTCAATATTGAGGTTATCTGCATAACTGTAAAAAGCAACCAAGTGCTCTTCAGCAGTTATGTCCCCTTCCCCAGTGAACTTGGGCATATACTTCAAGTAGTCTCCAGCAGGGAGAGGGTTCATGGGATGTGACAGGACCAAAGGAGCATATCTAGCAGCGACTATAGCATCCATTCTGTTTGGAGGGGGATTAGCACCAGCCATGGGGGCGTTGAGTGGAGGAGAACTCGGAGGAGATGGAGTGTGGACAGGTGAGGAAGAAAAAGGGGTCCTCACAGGAGAACTCGGTGGAGATGGAGGGGAAAATAGAGAGACGTCCGAGGGACTTAAGTGTACAGGTATTTCTCTCTGCGCAGCAGTAGTAATCAAAGGAGTGGTGAAACCTCCTGAGGGGGGAGTGACAAGGATCTCTCCCTCTGATACCAGACCAGAAGGAGAAAACTCAGTAGGAACACTCCCGAAGTTCAGAAAACGGGAAACCTCAGAGGAAGTACGACTAGGAAGCTGAAAATCGGAGAATGGAGTTCTCACAGAAGGGGATGGCGTATTACCTTTTTCAGTGACTGAAACTTCTCTTGCAGAGCTCTTTCCCTTTCTGCGCACTTCTTCCAAGTTTTCCTCTGGTGTGGCTAAAGGCAAATGTGGATTAGACCTCGTGTGTCTACCTCTCGAAGCCACAGCTGGTAGAACAGGTTCTCCCCAGCAAAGTCGTCACAGTGGAGTCGCCAGGTGCACAGTAGCAATCTTCAAGTTCTGATCTCTGATGCACCTTCAGAAATCAGTTGAGCTTTGTCGTTCAATCCCAGGGAATATATTCAACATCGTCCCTGGAAACGGCACCAGATAATGTTGGCTTTCGGAAGTCACTCCTGGATTGCTAGCAGGAGAAGAGCCCGAAGCCCATCAGTTTTTATGTCACGATTTGTTTGAAGGGTGATCAAATGGAGGATAACTCAGAACGGTATCGTGTCAACTCAGAAACTAGACTAGGCATACATGAAAGAATGAGGTCTTGATAAACTCCAAACAGTGAGTCGCAGTAAAAGGGTGAGCAGATGGAAGACTTATGCGAGGAGGGTGCAAGGTCTATCACAGACATCCGGTTCGGGACAGACTGAAGAAGAATGCATTCGACTATGAAATCCTTTCACAATCAAATACAAATACCAGAGGGCACGACAACGTCACAACAAATCCTTTATTGCAACAAGCTGCACTACTGTGAATCCTCAAGCGACAGATGAAACAAAGATGGAAAAGAAAGAGAACTGTTTGTTATAAACCAAGAAATCTCAAACACAGAGGCATAACCAGGAAACCAGAGTATTTGCTGAAACTTTACAGTCGGGAGCTTAGCTCTACCATCGATAGATACAAAAATGGCAAAAATGCCTACATATACTCAAAACAACAACAACAGCAGAACCAAGAAAATGCAATAAAAGCTTTGCGTCTGCATGGCTTCTGACACTCTGTAGCCGCAATCTTTGAATAACCATGCAACTTATGGCAGACGTGATAGATCTTCTGACAGTTACATTAGCGAATCGACGTGCCTTTAATTCAATGTAGGACGTCCCATAATGGCGGAGACGATGTCTAACCACCCTTAACTGCTTCAATAACTGCTTCTTGGGATCGAGGACAGCTCCGCCAACTCAGCACCTCAGGATATGGAGGACTCCTCACGTTGCCACCTGGACTAACTGAACAGCTTGAGGGACAGGCATGAAGACCAGCGCAGAGGATGAGGCGCCTGACAGGAATGGTGGCCTCAGATTACAAGGTCGCAAAGAGAAAGGCGTGGCACAGGAAGAGTGACAAAGGGGAGGTTTATGGTGGAATAAAATAGGCGGAAGAGGAGGAAGACGAGGGGTAATGGGCTCGTTCTTTAGTGAGAGGCTGACATGGAAAAGGAGCGGATACGTGGCAGGTGGCGACTGGATAACGGGAGGGGGATGGGCCACCTGGGCGGAGATGGGGAGGCGGATAGATGGCATACGACAGCATGGGAGAGGTGGAAAGGAAGGTGTGACGACGGGAGAAGGGCCCATACAGGGTTAAAGACGGGGCAACTGAGAAGGACGTGGCTGCCTTGGCGTCGCTGATCTGAGCGCTGAAATCTCAGCCGCCGGAAGTCTGCTTATTCGATTCCGGACCCCCCCCCTCCGCTTAAAGGTAGAAAGGCAGGGGGGGTCCGGAATGGTCTTCATCGCCGTTGATCCAGGCGCACTCATCTGGGCCATTGGAGAGGTGCGCCCTCGATTCCGGACCCCCCCCCCCCCCCTTTGCTTAAAGGTAGAAAGGCAAGGGGGGTCCGGAATTTGGTGTGCGCCGTCGATCTGGGCGCGCAAATCTGGACCGCCTGGTCTTGCTTGCTGCTTATCACGGGCACATTGTCACCCAAAACTTTGGACAAGTGGGTTTTTACCCCTTCATTTGCATTATATCCCCCCTATACAAGAAATATCGCTAACAGATGGATTCATCTGAAGGTAAAGTATCATTGAGGCAATCATGTGAACATGATGATTGAGCGACCCTTATGGAATCTTAAACTAGATCCACCTTGTCCATCCATGATGAGTATTGATCAGGGTTAATGATAGCATTTAGAATAGCTCGATACACAACTTCTGTTGCTGAGAATGGTATTTTCATACCAATGTGTGATTGGCCTTCATACGACATAGTCATAGAAGGTAGGGTCCAAGGGTCGTTGAAATATAAAGTACAGAAAGGAACATACCTCATCGGCAACAAATAATCATTGGAAATGGAATTAATATGTGCAATTGGTGTCATGAAATCAAAAGTACTATCAAGGAGGAGTACATCTCGACACCAACATTCTCAGTTGCTTGCTAATAATTATATATAATAGGGATCGTAGTCCCCACTGATGTAGTAGGACTAGGATGCGCAAAGGACAATTGGTCGATCATCATGATCTTCCCTTCACGAGGAAAGCATAAAACAGGGAAAACCAACAACATAATAGTTGTCATAGCATAATACCAATTACACCCTAATAAAAGGTTGTAGTCGAGGGGTGCATCAACCACCTCGACCTTGATCTCCACAATATTTCTTCCCAACTGGATCGGGAAGGTGGGAAGGATACTGTGGGGTCTAAAAGAACACCCATTGAATGCAGTTAACACGGTTATGGATTGAGATAGGGGTGAAGATCCAACGAATTTCCAACATGCTAGAGACATCACAAATGTTGAAGCACCTTCATCAACTACAGTACGATTGATGGTAATTTTCATGTACTCCACATGGATTTGAAAGGATACATGGAAAGGTAAGTGAGGATTCACATTTGTAACTTCAAACTTGATAACATTTGAGCCACATGGGTATAGAGATCCTAACGCAGATAGTAAGGCATTCCTCTATGAGGGACACGTTTGGAGCACTTCCAAAGCTGACATCACGCATGGGGTTTGGCCCAAATCTTTGACAATCGAATAATTTTTGGCAGTTATGGAATTAGGATGGTGGGTTGAGTGCTTAAGTACTCCTTTCAGAATATGAGGTAGAGGTTCCATATTTTTTATCTGCAAGGGTGTTTCTAGGGGAGGAGGAGGATCTGGACCTAAAACAGTCTGTGAAGAATCGTAATTGCGAGATCAAGTGGCTACATAAATCCAATAATTGAACATATTGATGCATAGATGGACACCTTCATGTGTCGATGGGTTTTGACTCCCACTCAACGAAGTTTCAGTGTTAGAGGTCCTCGAGGGCATATTTTGGTTATGCGGAAACAGGTTGGTTAGCACAATAGGTTTTTTCTATGTGATGATCCTTGAGGCTTCCTCAATTTTGGGGCATAAGTGAGTAAGGTGATCATATTTACAAATTTTACGTGGAAACTTCACCTTCCTCTTCTCTTTCTTTCCTTCACTAGCATTATTATTCAACTTATCATTATTATTGTCATCCTTGGATTTATTATTATTATTTTCCCCAGCCTTACAATTATTACCTCGTCCTTTGTTCTTGTTCCCTCTTGGTTGCTGGTTACCATTTGGGTTTGACGATGACTACAAAAAATGCACATCCATCGACTATATGGTGGTGGAGGACGAAGCCGAAGCTTGTCCTGCTACATGTTGGCTTATAAAAAAATATTTCAACTGGTTCATCACCAGGTTCGTAGTATTGGCACTTGCGGAACCTACGATGCCATCAACATGAGGTCTGAGATTTTGTCTAGGATCATAGTTTGACCACAGTGCATCAGGGATAATTTCATAAAGCATCCCATATTGAGCATATATGAGGTCCAACTATTGGGCTTTGAATATGGCTTCTTCCTCATATGTCTCTTCGGATGTAGAAACATCCTTCAAAATATATGGCAACAAAGACCTGAGGAACCATTCCAACAGAAAATATAGAGGAATGTAGGCTTTAATCAACCTCTTTTGCCTACACCACTCTTGGATATGATCAGATATATGGGTGGCTTTATCTTGACAAAAATATGATAAGATTTCTAGGACAACATCGCAATGAACCAATAATTGGAAGTGGTTGAGAAAAACCAACACCATCTAATTGAAAGTTCTGTAGGATCCCCCAGGTAGATCAATGTACCACTTCGCGACAACCCCTGTGAGGGTGCGTTGAAATAGCCTCAAATGAATAGAATCATAATTAAGGGAGTTAGATGAGAAATGGAGGTGAAAAGTAGTCACATGATCACTCGGGTCCTCACCAATATTTCCTTTAAATTTTGGAATTTCTGAAGGAAGCTTAGTGGGGGCGGGGGGCCATGACAGATCATGGTGCATAAGGTCATTCATTAATTTTGATAGGTCTGGCAGATTTAGCATGGCTAGAAAAGGGAGTCGGGGTTGCAGCATCTGAGCCCATGCTCCCAATAAATATTGGGGTTGAGGGATTGCAAACCATACAGGGTTATGGTATATACCATGGCCCTGTCCAGTAGGATAGTATCCTCCTCCTAACTGACTCATGAAGGTTTGTAAGGGCACCATACCCATGGAAGCGACATGATAAGGATTATATACATTTACCCCAAATGAAGGAACTCCGTGCTGGGGGTTTCCCATATTGTGAAATTGACTCTCTCCGGATGGAACACCAGAGGACATATGGGGAGTCACCATAATAAAAGAGTTTTTCAGAATCGACGTGGAGGAAGAGGGAATGACAGAAAAAACATAGGAAGTAAATTGATTGCCCATTTCGACACTCCATCCTGGAGCACTGAAGCTAGGATTAGGCCCAGAGGAAGGAGAATTACAACCTCCAACCATAGGAATCGCTTGGGGAATATGACCTCCACCAAATGAGAAAGGAACATAAGGAGGCGTCGTGACCCCAAGCCCAAAACTAGAATTCATATTAGCTGTTGAAATGGAGGATGAGAAGTGCGACGTCATGTCAGACATACCAAAAGAGAAAGGATTAGAGTCCGAAGGTATTGACTGAGAATCATGATGCGACATACTGTATGTAAATAAAAAAGAATTTTTCCCCATGGGTTGAATAGAGCGCATGGGTTGGGAAACACTAGATGAGGGAGCCTATGACATCCACATCACTGATAATACAGTCAAGAGGATCCTACTAATCATGGAGGATATGGGAGTCAGAGGGATTCCTGAGATGTTCATATCTGACTCAATACTCATGGTAGGATGATCATGAGCATGAGAGGTGGAGATATATGTACCACACTTATTAAATTTACACCTTTTGGGAGGTGACTTCGGTAAAGGATCAATACGCGATGGTAATTTCAAAAGATGAAGAGACTCACAAGGAGACTAGTCTTTCTCTATGATGACTCAAAAATCGAGATATAATACAAAATCCTAAGGCCAACTAATAATCAGAGAACACACCAAAATAAAGAAAAGGACAATGCACACAAACATGATATAATGGTTGAAAGTGAATTCCCTAACTAAAGTAGGTATGCCTCGCCAAAGAGGGGTATGAGAATCCACAACAATAGAGTGGAGGTGTCAAAATTAGTTATAAGGACCCTCCTAGGCTTCAAAACACAGTTGGTCAGACCCCTCTTGAGAGGAAATCCTCCATAAATTCTATGTGTTGTTCGACCCTTATCTGACTCAGGGTACCTACAAAATAACCCCTGTAAGTAACCTATGTGGCTACCTATGTCAAGCAACTAAAGTCACCATGATATAACCAATGCTCAGGTGAGCAGTCACAAGTCTGGTCCACCATATGGGCAGGGTAGAAAAGCCCAAAATTTCTAAAGCACCACCTCTCAAGGAGGTAAAGGTACTAGCAATACCCCATATATGAATAGAACCCCAAAAATATCTCTAACACTATGAAGGTATTAGAGGGTTATCTCTACAACCAACTTCATGTGACCTCATGCTAAACTCCAGTGTGATCGGAGCCTCTTGAGGACATCAATTATACAATGGGTTTCACCACTCCCTGGTCAGACACATACGTTCAGTTTTATAGACTTGGAGAAGTTTACTCACAAAATCCTATTCCAAGGCCCTAAGTCCTATACTTGTTTGTGTACCCTGAAAAATAAAACCGTTTCTAATTAATTTTAATTATTCAACATTAATTTTAATGGCTTCTACTTACTCAATATGTGAGATTGTCAAACTGATGGTATTACGACTCATCATATAAAAAGAAACAAATATAAAAACACTGCTAAGTACTAGTCTTGGATTTCAAAGAAATGGTATGCTTCTAAATGCAATTTTCACAATGCAATCTCTACAATTTCAATGAAGTGTGATCTTTCCAAATGTGTCAAAATCAATGCAAAGTAATCAAAAGTGAAAATGCCATAAGCACAATGCAAATAATCAAATATTTTTGTATTTCAATATAATGAAAAAAAATGCAAGGACTGAATAACAACCTCACAGGCAGGCCCCACTGCAAGCAAAAGGAGATGATCCAAGTAGTATACTAAGAAGCAACTACTTAGACCAACATGCAAGGACAACAAATGAGAAAAATGACAAGAAATGAGTTCGCCCAAAAATTCAACAATAAAAAGGCTTCCTATCACTCTGTAGGCACTTAACAGTTAGAATAAGGATCTAAGAAGACTCAACAACCAGAAAAACTTACCCACCAAACACCAAACTCAACCAGCAAGACTTAAGAGATGATGTACACGACTGTTCAAGGAATAAACACATATATACACTCTCTAAACACAGACAAGTTGCGCATGTACACGACTGTTAAGGGAAAAATTGCGTATACCAAGCAAAACACTGCTAGGGAAAGGGTTGAGCAAAGAAATTCAGATGAAAGACAAAATACAGGTTTTCAAGCAACATGTGACAAGGAAACTTAGGAAAACAGAGAGAAAATCAAGGAGAAAAACACTCAATACCCCAAAAACGGAGATATCCCCAGTGGATTCGCCACTTCTGTTACAAGGAAAATCTCTCTATAGCTAGGGGAAAACCACAACAGACAAAACGACACCTAGAAATCAACTCTAATCTCAAGTATGCTATATAAATTAAATTTTAATAAGACAAGGCTAGAAACCTACCTCATCCACAGGTTTGAAGAAGACCACCATTGAGCACACAACCCAAAGCTTTATACCTGCAACTTGTCCTCAACAACCAAGATACACAAGCATGTGGTGATAATATATAATGTCATCATATAAATTAACATAATCCATTAACATACATGACAAATACACCCATGTAAAGTAATTCAAATATTTGCAAGATATCAATTGGACAAGAAAAAAGTATTTCTATTAAAGTAATCAACATAAGTACATAGGTGACAAACTTCTGTAGCGACACATATCAGTTTAGAGAAACTAAGTCCCTCTAGCTGGGCCTCCACCACTTCAATCCTCCGCAAAGGAAATATCATATGCAGGAGTCAATGAGGTTCTCCATCACAAAGTAGGAAGAGCTTGGGGTTGAACCAAGAAGTTCAAACTTTCAGGGACAAAGGGATGCATACTCAATATGAAGTGAAATTTCTCTAGAGGACCTTTGCTCTCAAAGTTTAATTCTCCATTAGGCTTGGATATGGCTTAATTTATATCCTCCAAATGGAACTGAAGGGCTGAGTCGTAGTGTTTCCAGTATATGGAAGGTCAAGGATCATGGATCTCATGACATGGCATGGAAACCCGACATAATTTTTAATTTTTGAGCACCAAACCCGATGTATGCGGGTTGTAGTGGAGCAACCTGCATATATGCTTGTTGTATAACTGATAGGGCATGTATATGTACAAAAATGTGTATTTTATATATGGAGTGAACAAAAAGGGGACTTCAAGTTTGTAGAGGGAAATGGAAGGCCATTTAAGCAATATGCATGGAGTGAGGCAAAATTTGTTGTAACATCTAGGCCCAAGTTCCCATATCTCATTCTTCTCAATTTGATTTAGTTCTTCTTCCATAGCATTAACCCAATGCTTATCTTCACCAGCTTGTGTAAAATTCTTGGGATCTATTTTAGATAGAAAAGAAAAGTTCAATATTCTTCTAGTCTGAACTCCTACATCTTTATCACCAAGAATCTGACTTTTTTGGATGATTCTTTTGGACAATTCTAGATGGAGTCTTTGGATATTGGCGTTCTATTTATTCTTGTTCTTTATTTTCTTATTCATTTTCTTCTTCTTTGTATAATGTCTCCTTTGGGTCTTCATTTTTTGGTAACTTTTCCTTTTGAGGTATTGTTTCATCCACTCTTACATCAATACTATCTACAATCTTGCAAGGTCTTTTGTTGTAGAATTTGTAGGCCTTACTTCCAGTTTCATAGCCAAGAAAGATGCCTTCATCTATTTTTGAATCAAACTTTCCTAAATTATCTTCATTTCTCTTTATACAATACTTGATCCCAAATACTTTGAGGTGTTTTACTGTAGCTAGTCTACCTTTTCATAATTCATATGGTGTCTTGCTGTTGTTCACTCTAATTTGTTTCCTATTCAAAATGTATACTATCATGCTGACTGATTCTCTCCAAAAGGTGTCTAGTAGTTTGGCTTCATTCAACATTGTTCTAGCCATTTCTTGTGCAGTTTTGTTCTTCTTTTCTACAAGTCCATTTTATCATGGAGTCCTTGCTACCAAAAAATGTCTCTTGATTCCATTATTCTCACACAATTCATCAAATTTATAAGATGTAAACTCACCTCCCCTATTTGATATTAAGCACTTGATTATTAAATCAGTCTCATTTTCAACTAAGGTTTTGAAATATTTAAACTTCTCAAGTTCTTCATATTTTTCTTTAAGAAATAAAATCCATGACATTCTTGTGTAGTCATCAATAAGCAACATAAAATAACTCTCACCTTTTAAATTTTGTTTTCTTTATGACCCACAGAGGTCTATGTGTACAATTTCCAATGGCTTTGATGTTGAATACTCCTTTGTTTTGAAACTTACTCTTGTCTACTTCCCATGTTGACATGGGTTACAAATAGTGTCAGTAGGTTTTGATATCCTTGGCACATCTGTTACTGTTTGTGTCTTGTTGAGTTTTACTAGATTGTCAAAGTTTATATGACCCATCCTTCTATGCCATAACCAACTTTCATTTACTTGTCCCATACAACATTTTTCTCCTTTGACTTCATCGAGAACATATACATTTCTCGGGGTTCTGTTTGTTTTTTCCACCAATATTCCTGAACCCACTTTTCTTATCTCACATCGTTTAGAATTAAATGTGAGGTTGTAACCTTGATCACACATTTGATTGACACTTATAATATTTTGTTTTAACCCTTCAACATACGAGACATTATGTGTTTTAGTCTTTATCTCAGAAAGCCTAACTGTACCTTTTCCAACTATCCTTGTATAAGCATTATCCCCAAAGGTAACACTACCTACTTTTTCTTCCTTTAGGGTGAGAAATTTGTTCTGATTCCCTGTCATGTGTTTTGAACATCCACTATCAATGTACCATTGGCTTCATTTGTTTTGAGCATACATTGCAAGTCCACATTATTCCTTCTTTGGTTCTTCTTGCTTCTTTTCCCACACCTTTGTGTATTATCCAATATGCTTGGTAAGATCTTCTTCCTTGTTTTGTTTGGAATAATTTTTTATGCTACTTCTATAGTCACATGCTATGTCCCCATAGTTATTGCACTTATAACATTCAATATTGTAATCAAGTAGAGGATAAAATGAATTGTAGTTTCTACCAAAAAACCCATGAGGATTTTTGGTTTTGTTGCTCACACAATCATTCTTTGAGGTTTTCTAAGAACCTCTATTTCTATCTCTCACATGATCAATTTTTTCTTAAGCTCTACAATCTATTACTTTATGACCAAAATTATTGCAAGAAAAACAATACCAAGAAAGATATTTTGGTACCGGTTTATGAAATATCTTCTTGATGGAACAACTCTTTTGAACTCATTCTTGTGGGAAGAATAAGATTTCTATTGGACATCATTTCCTTTCCCACTATTGCTTTCATTGTTTATGGATTCTTTTAGAATATTGGCATAGCTTTTATGATTTTCTTCATTTTCCTTTTCTGATGGCTTTGTGACCTTAGTGCTTGCATCTCCCTCGGGGGTATTTTTTTTTCATCGTAGCTAAGACCTGTCTTGATGAATGGTGACCTTTGGAAACTGAGAATATTATATAATATTTCAATACTCTTTCCAAAATTCAAGCTTGTATTCAACTAATCAATTTTTTTCTATAGTTCATTTCTTAAGGAAATGATTTCAACCTCTAGCTTCTTGCAATTTTCTTCATTTTCTTTCAGTTGGATTCTCACCAATTTTTATATCCCTTTTCCTTATTCTAGTTAAGTCTTCAGGATGATAACCATATTCTCTATTTCTTCAAGATCATGATCCTCCTTTTCATATTTCTACAATTGCTCTTTATTCTTTTTATTCTTTCCCCTAAGTTTGTCTATTTCTTCTAAGGAACTAATGAGTTATTCTTCAAGATTCACTTCCCCATCAATGTCTTGTTCTCCTATATCTGATTTTTCTTTCTAATTGTATTCATTTATTTATCAGTATAATTTGTATCTATGGCTATGAAGAGGGATTATTCTTGATCGACCATGTGTTCTCCCGAGATCTACCTTCTAGTGGTTAGATTATTTCCAAAAGAACCTGCTCTGATGCTAATTGTTGAACTTATGCTTATACTCGGGGGGGGTGAATCAATATAAGCTAATTTTTAATTTTCTTAACCTTTTATCAATCTTTCATTAGTTGAGAAATAATAATCACATATAAACTCAAATCACAATGCACAAATTTTAACATGGAAACCCAATCGGGAGAAAACCATAACACTTATCTTTATAAATGTTTGTAGGTACCAACCTAATATTAAAAATATTGTAGGCATCAACCTACTAGAGACACCAATATCCTCAATTAAGGATTAACTCAACAACACTTGTAGACACCAACCTATTTTTATAATATTTTCAAGCACAAACTTGTTGGAGACACCAATCCCCTCACTTGAGAACCAACTCAATAAGATATCTGTAGACACTAATCCAAGATATTCATATACAGAGTAATTCCAACTTCATATGCATGCTTCATTCCATAGAAAATCCTTCAAACCCTAGCCACATGTAGCCTTCATGCCATAATGAGCCTCATATCATCATTCCCATAATATAATCCATGAAAAAAACATCATGACCTCAAAACAATGCACACGATAATATCACATACCTTGAGTCCTTCATAGTGCACCTTGAGAACAAGAAAGATCCCAAGAAAATCCCTTATACTTCTCTTGCACACCTTTAGATCCCAAAAATACACCCCAACTCCTTTAGTGCACCTCTGATAACTTCTACGTACTTCAAATTTGATCTCTTGCTTGGTTGCACTACAAATGTGCACATCTATCCTGTATTTATAGTAATTATGTCCCTACTTTCAGGGCCGACCTGTAAAGACCGACTGAGCCGACCTCAATTTTCTGGCTGGGTTGTCAGACGGAAAAATTCATATCTCCTCATTCTTAGGGAGTTAGAGGGAATTCCATATACCATTGGAAAGGTCTCAGAATAATATTTCCAATCATATAACTTGTGATACCATTTGAGCTAGGTATGTAGGGTAAAAATTCCTTTAAATATAGGGTATCCAAATTGATCATCAAAAAGACAAAAATAATACTTTCAACAATCTCCATCTTGCAATATTTATCTTTGACATCTAGAGGCTCCCCCTGTCTTTAACGTCAATGACAAAAACATTTCCAACACTACTAAATATACAATATGTACCTTAACTCATTATTGATACTCACATAGTGTTATAATTAAGACATCCACCAGGGTCCTTTCTTGTTGAATGGAGCAAAGGGGCACTGGGTAGCTCTGATCATAGATATTGACAGTCCTCATTATACCAAAGTAGGGGTAAAAATGATGGACTTGGAAGGGAAAGAAGTTGATTTTCCCGGTGCCACCGATAAGGGCCCCGATTACAAATAATTCAAGGCTACGAAATTCCTCCCCATCCTAAAAGAGTTATTCGATAAGTCCCCTCAAGGAGAAGAAGAGGAGGTGTAGTTATGTGATTTAAAAGTAGATTGATGCCAATTCATATTATGGTTACAAGAATGACGAGGACGATATCTTGGAGAAAATAGAGCATCCTACAGAGGAGGAGATGCAGGGCATAACACTGAGGAAGTGATAAAGGATCGAGTACATGCACTAAATTATGAGAGACACCAAAGATTTATTGCCTCCGCAAAGCACAATCTCCGCAAAACTTTAATTGTGGAAGTGTTTATACGCACTTTGTCAATTAAATTGTTTCTTGATGCATTTTTACGTAACAACCACTTTGATGCGCTTCCAATCGCACTAGTGCGTTATAAACAATATAACACACTTGCATATTGTGATTTTCAAATCATGTTGATGTTGTTGTTGTTTGATTTATAAAATGTATTATAAGTACGCTAATGATCTCTCTGTTTTTAAATTAAATTTAAGATGTATCACTCATTAAAATTTAGAGTTGTCATATAATGTTTAACTTTAGTTTTATGAAATCGTTTACTCTGTATTGTAATTGCAGAAACTTATAATTATTAATGCCATATAATTTTAATTTGTCTTCAAGGTGAATTGTTTAATTTCCAATAAGATACAATATGTTGATTAAACATGTTGACAAAGAAAAAATACTTTTATGAAATGCTATTTTCTCATTTATTTTATTGATAACATTATAATAATTGTTCATAATTACTTTTATAATTGTTAAATTTATGAGTAGTGATGGTACAAATATCTTCCATATTGGGATGTTCTTTTTTTTTCAAATATTATATTGGGATGATTTATGCCAAGTGTCATATTAGATTATATAATGCAACTCACTTTATATTAATAATAAAAAATTTAATAAAGGTATTAATAGAATCAATATGGTTTTTTTTAGTTTTTAGAAAAAAATGTCAATTTTTTAAAAATGTTTGTGTTAAAATTTTATTGCAAAAACATAAACATGTATTTTTAAAGTATCATACATGTTACAAAAAATATTAAAATAATAGGAAACAATAACACACACACACACACACATACACACACACATATATGGAATCAATAAAAATATATCTATAAATGCATGCAATTCATCAAATAACAACATTTATATAAAAATATATATTTAGAATCCATAGAAATAGATCTATAAATGCATGCAATTTCATAAAAAGATGAGTTTGTGCAAATTATTTAAAAATATTGTCAAAATGAAAGACAATGACAAATGATGAATTTAATTAATTATTTTATGCAGTCCCAACCACCACCATGTTTTTTAGGATAGATAACATGGACATATGATACTTTCCCTCCCCAAAAAATTGATTTTACATAATGTGCATGCATTTTATGACAACGTTCTATGTAAATTCTACAATTACGGATATTCATTCTCATATTTTTTGTAATCATGTGATGAAAATCATTTTCTTAATACACATGTATTGTCAAATAACTATTATAAAACTACCATTTGTCCTCCATAATTAATCCTAAGAGATCCTAACTTAGTGATGCTTTCCATATTCCCTTTGTGAGCCTATTTGATATTATAGGGCCCTTTGCATCATGAATAATCCATAAAACATCAAGTTTAAGGATACATTATTGTTCACATGTCGACCATCTTAGGACCTAATACAATCCTTAGTGTGCAAGGCTTATAAAGGATAAGGTTCATTAAAAATGTCCCTTGTGATGGTTCCAAACCCGATGCATGATGGCCCATGAATTCTAAAATCCTGCTTCATGCCCTAAGACATTTGTTTTCTTCCTCCAACCATGACCAGGGCCTTCAAAATCATCATTGGTGTGGAAAAATCATAATGGTGTACATATCATATCCATGGGATAAATGTTCCCTTTATAGGGCCTATGTGTGTTGCACACCTATTTGTCACACTTAAGTGAGGGAGTGTTTGTCATGATCCCTAGAAATGTTGGGGGATACATTTATCATATGAAGGTCAAAATACTATGTGCACATGTATTATTCTTTTTTATTGAAAAAAATAAATTAATGTAGTGTTAGAATCCACCTCACATCTAGTTTCCTAATCTCAAGGAGAAGTTGAGAATCTCATGGATGGTTGAGATATTTTCTCAAACTAATATCCTAATTTGATGGATCCTGAGAGATATTTCCTCCCTAAAATCTTTGAGAGATATTTTCTCCCTAAAATCCTTGAGAGATATTTTCTCCCTAAAAATCTTGGAGATCCCAATTTAGTGGATCTAGTGAGTGATCTTCTCCATGGTGGTTAAGCCTCCAACTCCTATATAATGAGGGGATTCTAAGGTGAAAAAAGGGAGAACTTGGGAATACCAAACCTTTGATCTTGTGAGGAAGTAGTTCATAGCATCATATTTATAGTCTTGTGGCACGAAGGGGATGAAAAAAGGAGAGCATGGAGGAATTTTTGCAACATTGTCATTGAGGTTGTAAATCTTCAATTTATTTCCACTTTTAATATATAGTTTGGTGTATTTCTCTTAATATCTACATTGTTCATTTCATGAATGTTTGTCTCTATCTTGTTTAAGTCCAATGTAGATAAATATACATTCATATAGCGATATATAGTGGTAGAAGAGGATTGTCTCATTTCTTGTAGGAGGGATACTTCCACATTAGGAGCTTGGAGATCAAGTTCAACAGTTGGAGCAACGAGGAAAACCTACAGGAAAGAGGTAAGCCATCTACCTTTTCCTCTCTCTCTCTCTCTCTCTCTCTCTCTCTCTCTCTCTCTCTTCTGATTTCATTAATAAACATATAAATTAGTCTTAAGGGGAAGTTAGTTTCCATTTGTTTTCCTTTTGTCTTGGATCAAAGGAAACTTGATCCAAGGGGAGTTGAACCTGTCCGCAGGGGGAATTCACCACACTAGAAAAATGGTGACTCAACTGGGGAATCGATTCCCTGCTTTTTAGCCCTTTGATTTTGATTATTTCCTAATTTTGGTTTGTATGATGTTTCGTTGAACTCTTCCCCTTCCCTCATCATTGTTTGGAAGTTTCATGAGTCAATATCCCATTCTTTGTTGATTTTGGGAAATTTTTTGTGTTTGTTTGATCATTTCTAGAGTTCAAAACTCCTCTATAGTGTCCTGCAGAGTGTTGATCTCCTTGTCAATGCCCTCTGTCAGCCTCTTGGGGAGCGTTGATCTCTTAATCAACGCCCTCTGTTAGTTTCTTGGGGAGTGTTGAAATGTGTTAAACACCCTCCTTGCACTATTAAAGGAGCGTTGAACTCCTTCCTGGGTCAATTCCAAACCTCTTATGCATCTGTTTCTCATATTTTTTGATTCATAGATTTTCCTCAGAGTCTTTTAGGATTGGTTATGACTTTGGTTGATTTGAAGGTTTGTGTTTATCACTTTTTTGGCCTCTTTTGAATTGTTATCTCTTATCAATTTATGAAGGGTTCACAGTTTCCAAGGTTAACTTGATCCTTTGGCACAATATTTATTGTCAGCAGTTTGATCTTTGTTATTTGCAAACTTTCAAACTTATGTCATTTCCATTCCAAAAATTTCCAAGTGTTTCACTTGTTGATTTTGGAGCGCTTTTCATTAATTTAGAGATTGTATAGGTTGTATCAAGCTTGGTTATTGAGTTTGTTTTTCTATTCTCTTGGGTAAACTTTTAATCCCTCGAGGAAATTCCTGAACTCTTTGGCCACTTTGTTGTTGAGTTTCTTAGTTTTTAGTCCTGAACTCTTTGGCCTTGTTGCAACTTTACATTGATTATTCATGTTTTCTTTTGAGGTTATCAAAAAGTGATTTCCCTTCTCTTTTTACATATTTTGGTTCTTGTTTGAACTTGTGTTGGAAGCATTCTTGCACTTGCATTCTTTCAATTCTTGCTTGAGTGCATGTTTTGTTTAGATTTTTTCTTCATAATCCTTTGCCTCGACATTGAAATATTTCATTGAAAGTGGGGAAGAAAAAAACATTACATTTGAAATCATTTCATTGCATTTAAAAACAAACAATAATTATTGCATTCTAGTTAGTGGTTGGAGTATTTTTGAGCTTATATTTTGAAAAAACATTCATGTATCCTACAATTTCTTTGACTCATACACCAAACACCTTTTTCATTCAAAGAGTAGTTCACATTTCTTGCATTGAATGTTACACTTGTTTCTTTGCTTGAAACCTCTTGCTCCTTTTTGTATATAGGCTTTGTCGAAACTAAAGATTGCATTCCATTCATTTTTTCTTTTGAAGTCTTCTTGGAGTCAGAGTGATAACACCATATAGTTTCACTTCCATTTATCCTTATGAGTAACAATAACCAAAAATGGAACAAGTGCATCATACAAAATCAATTGGAATTTTTTCTTTTATAGAAAAGCAACAAGTCTAAGATTTTAGGGCCTTGGTTGTAGGGTGGAGAGTAAATTCTCGAAGGCCACTGAAACAAGACTATAGAACACTAAAGAGTAAAAAAATTCAGTTGTCGTATAGGAATAGCCGAGAACCCCCTCTAACATAGGGGATAAAAAATTGGTCACATGTGGAAGAGAAACAAAGATTACTCCTCCAAATCTTGACTAATCATAGTGGAAAGAATGTATATTGGGGGTTTTTGTTGAGTGTTACTGGTTCATTTGGTCTCAGTGCTTTGTGAATCTTAAATCCGTTCGATGTCCTTGGGAGTATTATCGTTCCTCTTGTTTTCATTCCTCTAGAATAGCTTCAGAATTTGTTATCTTTCCCATAAATTCGGTCCCGACTATCGATTGTACCCCCAAGAGGCTCCCTGCGAGTTGGTAACCCTAGTAACTTTTCGTAGGTATCTACAGAGGTGACTGTGGGGGGTTTCCTACAGTACCTGAGGCATATATTGTATCACACTTTCAGTATCCTTGGAGGGTGACCTCGTGAAGCGAGGGTTTCTTGCACCAAGAAGGGTTGTTACGTGGAGGTCAGGGTAATTATTTCTCATATCTTTGTTGATGACCTCATCTCCCATCTCCGGAAGATCCTTAATTTCTTGTTTCCCTGTTACAAGGGGGTTGTTTTCTTTCTCTTATATTATAGGGACTTTGGTAGTGTGTTCTCTTTAATTTAGTGACCTTAGGTTAAGTCTATGTCTATGGAAATATTTCTCGGGACTACCAATCAAGGAACTCCTTTCCATGAGGAATATTTTTTTTTCCTTCTTTTGGAAACATTGGTCCTCCTTACATTGTTACATTGAGTTTTCCTGGATTCACTACAAGATTACTGATATGGTTGTTTTCCACTCCGATGATCTTGAATTCTCCTGGTGTTTCAAATGAAATACCTCCATCCCAAGAACATAAACCTCATGTTGAACCTTTGTCTTATTCATCCGTTGCATCTTCTTCCCTTTCTTCTTCTTCGCCATGCGAAAGTCTTAATACTAGTAACCAAGAGGCTCAGAAGAAGAAGAAGAAGAATAAAAATAAGCAAGGGGACAATTAACCAACCATTGATAACCATGCTAGGAGTGTTGATGATATTGACAAGTCTACTAACACACATCGCAAGGCCAAATTCCCTTGCAGAATTTGTAAGGGTGACCACCTTATTAAGGATTGCCTTGGTATTTCAAAGGATTTATAAGTGTGGTCTTAGGGTTCTCAACCACCCATGTTGCCATCCATTGTAGGTCATGCTGGTGACAACCCATCAACTAGTAATCATCAGGATGGGGGAAAAAAAGGTCAAGTCAAGAGTCCTTACTGGTTATGAAAGGAAATGAACCACACTTACCTTTGCCCTTGTATGGATGAAGCTTCAAAATTTTTGGAAGAATTTGTTGTTTCCCAACAACAACCTCCAACTTCTTTCCATGAGTCCTCTCCCGACCCACCATTGGTTGATGAAGTGGTCGATCTGATTCCATTATTGGTTGATACCACTCTTCCCTTGGAGAGTAAATTCGATACCGCTCAATTTTTTCTTGTTACTTCAGATTCCTCCGGACAAGGGGAAATTTCACCCCCATTTCCATAGAACCCCCTCCAAGTATTGAGGTCATTTCCTTTCATTGGAATAGACTAATGGATCCTCACCTTCCTTCTTACCCTCCTTTCCAAATTATCATGTAGGTTTGTGATAAGATCACAATACATAGCACTATTGTTGATGAATTCACTTTTGTCAACATTTTATCCTCAACTGCTTGGAAAACTATGGGTTTCCCTCAGCTTGTGTCTGTGATCCATCATATGTGGGATTTTAATAGAAGAACTAGCGAACCTTTAGGGATCTTTCCTCAGTTTCCCATCACCTTAGGAGGGAAAAATGTATGTATTGATGTTATGATAGTCCATGACCCCTTGGACTTTAATTTTCTCCTTGGGAAGGACTATGTTTATGCTATGAAAGATGACGTGTCCACACCCTTTCGAGTGATGCATTTCCCTCACAATGGAAACATTGTGACCAATGAACAACTTTCATTTGTTGGTCTTGATCTGACTCCCCTAAATGTTACTTATATGAAAATGGTATCCCACTCACCACATGTTAATTATGTGGTATCATGTCCCATCTGTTCAAATCCGAATGAGAAGGCACCTCTCTTTGTATGCTCACCTTCTTTGGAATTAAATCCAATAGTTGAAATGGTGGACTACTCAATAAGGGATTTGGAGCTTGATCTTCCCCGTGTTACCACTACTGAGTCCCTTGACACGTATTCCTTCTAAAGCACTGTTCTTCCATCTTATGAAAACCTCTTGGAAGCCATGGTCGAGGTTTTCAAGAAAATTTCTTGTTTCAGTGTCAAGCTTGTTAAAAAATGAAACAAAGTATTAAGAGCATAATTCTTTTCCTATGTCAAGCTCGTTAAAAAAATGAAATAGATGAAAATGAGCATAGTTATTTTTCTGTGTCAAGATTGTTAAAAAATGAAACAGATACCCATGAACATGGTTCATTTTCTATCCCAAGCTCGTTAAAAAATGAAACAAACCCCCCTCCAATTGAGTCTAGTATTCCACTAGATCTCGTTCCTAAACCTTCATTATTTCATCTGCTTGTGTCAGTTGATCCTCTTTCTTCTTCCATATTTGGTGAACCTATTCCTATTAGTATCCAAGAGTCTAATCATGTGTAGAAGAAGAGTCAACAGAAAAAATGAAGCTTGGAGGGCATGTCTCCAGCCTCTGGACATCGTGCTCAATTTAAGCCACTAGCTTATGCCAATCATGTTGGAGGAAAAGTACCAACCTCTGGACATCATGTTGGGAAGAAAACCCTCTAATGGGAATCACTCTGAGTAAAATTTCACTCTCTATTTCAAGCTCGTGTAAAAATGAAATGGACACCCCAAGCATAGTTTTTCTATGTTTCAAGATTGTGTAAAAATGAAACCTACCCCAAGCATAGTTTTTCTCTGTTTCAAGCTTGTGTAAAAATAAAACCTACCATGAACATAATTTTATTCTCTATTTCAAGATCGTGTAAAAATGAACCCAAAGCAAAGTTTCTCTCTATTTCAAGATTGTGTAAAAATAAAACCTACCCCGAGCACAATTCACTTTCTGTGTCAAGCTCGTTAAAAAATGAATCGCATAACCGAGCATATTTTAATCACTTTTTTGGGCTCATAAAAACTATATGAAAAAGGAACTCTTTGGAGTACAATCGAGCATATTTTTATCACTTTTTTGGGTTCATAAAAACTATATGAAAAAATGAACTCCTTGGAGTCTCCTTTAAACTCTTTTCAGACTCCCTAAACATGAAAATATTGTCGAGTGAGCCTGTTTCCTTTCACACTCGTTAAAAGGTTTGAAATGGAGTATATTCGGTATAAGTTTAACCCTTTTTTTAGACTGGATGGACTAATTACGAAAAAAGAATACTCTAGTCAACCTCGACTAGAAGAGTTCTGCCTTGTATTGTTTTACACTTTTTCGGGCTTGGGGGACTAAATATATGAAAAAGAACACCCTTAAAGTCATCTTTAAGATATTTTCAGACTCTCTAAACATGAAAAGGCCACTGAGCATCCATTCTTTGGGCTCATAAAATTATACATTGAAGGACCCATATGGTATATATGGGACCAAACCCCTCCTTCTTCAGGTTCATTAAACATGTGATGAGGGACTCACCGAAGATGAGCTATACTGAGCATCTGTTATCCTCCTTGATCTCATTAAAAACAAAAAGGTACTCACTAATCATGGTGGGGGGTAAATTGAAGAATGTGGTTCAAATTTTGGAAAACATTATGGAAGTTTTTTGTTGTCGCCCTTGAACATGGAACCTGATTGCATCTTGTCTTACAGTTGGATAATCTTCTTGTCTCTAAGTCATATCAATTCTACGTGTCTTTATACTTTTTTTTTCCATTCGAAGAGTGCTTTGATTATCATCACATTATGTTCTTTGTACTCTTCGAGTCAATGTTTCCAAGTCACTTGTCGTGCCTCACAATGTTGAAGGGAAGTTTCACCTCAAACCAACCATTCTGCAATATTACCAACTTTCATCCTCGTGTCAGTCCATACTCATTTAATCCACCATATTACATCACTTTCTAGTGTTTATTTCGTGTCGATGATGGGGGAAAAATCATGGCCCTCTTTTGATGAGTCTGTTCCTATCGACTTCTACACATTATCCGAGAATCATAATTAGAAACCAATTAGTACCTTGGAACCTGCATGCCTCAAAGATGAGTTTCCTTGCCTTTGACAATAGGTTTACACCATTGGCCTCTGATCGAATGATTCCACGGATGTCCAAATTTAGCTCATTTATTCACATTCCCTGTAATGTACTAAGGTACCTTGGGAGTCACTCTAATCATTGGTGATTTCCATTCCACTTGTTAACGATATACATTAAATGACCGATAATCAAGTGGTTTCTACCATGTTTGAAATCAAGACATTTATTCACATGGCTAGAATCGTATTGTTTTGGGATCGGGATGAAGACCTTGGGTTGGACGCTCACTCTATTATATGATTTACCCAGGCTGTGATGGAGATCATTTGAGTATGCAGTAGATTCCAATATAACCATCATATTGGCAATCTCAGTGATGTATATGCTGTCACATAGATCCACTTTGTATTGGGCCATGGTTGTGTTTTTTCATATCGTAGCTTCACTGTGTATTCTTTTGTGGCTATGACCTGATTGCGTCATGGAAGGTATGGATCCACATTGCATTTTTGGTGGACATATGCTTAGTCGGTACTTTCATGGATCTGCAGTGTATTGGTCGATGACCATTCTTTGAGTCACTTTATTTTGAGTATGGGTATGCCTACCTCGGTGATGATACATATATATTGTTTGATGTTTGTTTACATCTTTCGCCAGACTCTCCTACTCCAAAGCCCTTGCATTAATATTTTTGTAAAGTGTTTCGACCATCGATTTCTCTTTTGACCTCAAAATTTAGAGGGCATTTGTTACACACCTATTTGTCACACTTAAGTGAGGGAGTGTTTGTCATGATCCCTAGACATGTTGGGGGATAAATTTATCATATGAAGGTCAAAATACTATGTGCACATGTATTATTCATTTTTATTGAAATAAGGAAATCAATTTAGTGTGAGAATCCACCTCACATCTAGTTTCCTAATCTCAAGGAGAAGTTGAGAGTCTCATGGATGGTTGAGATATTTTCTCAAACCAATATCCTAATTTGATGGATCTCGAGAGATATTTCCTCCTAAAATCCTTGAGAGATATTTTCTCCCTAAAAATCTTGGAGATCCCAATTTAGTGGATCTAGTGAGTGATCTTCTCCATGGTGGTTAAGCCTCCAAATCCTATATAATGAGGGAATTTTAAGGTGAAAAAGGGGGGAACTTGGGAATAGGTAACTTGGGAATATCAAACCTTTGATCTTGTGAGAAAGTAGTTCATAACATCATACTTATAGTGTTGTGGCATGAAGGGGATGGAAAAATGAGAGCTTGGAGGAATTGTTGCAGCATCTTAATTGAGGTTGTAAATATTCATTTTCTTTCCACTTTTAATAAGTAACTTGGCATATTTCTCTTAATGTCTACATTGTTTATTTCATGAATATTTTTCTTTTTCTTGTTTAAGTTCAACATAGATAAATATACTTTCATCTAACTATATATAGTAGCAAAAGAGGATTATCTTGTCTCTTGTAGGGGGGATACTTCCACATTAGGAGATTCGAGATCAAGTTCAACAATTGGAGCAATGAGGAAAACCTACAAGAAAGAGGTAATATATATACCTTTTCCTCTCTTTCTCTCTCTACTGATTTCATTAATGAACATATAAATTAGTCTTAAAGGGAAGTTAGTGTTTATTTGTTTTCCTCTTGTCTTGGATCAAAGGAGACCTGATCCAAGGGGATTTCAATCTGTCCAAAGAGGGAATTCAACACAACAATGTGGGTTTGGGACCATATCTAGGGCCCATGAGACATTAAATCATATTTTAGGCCCTTTATTGGTGTTCCTCCTCATGCCATGTATAGGGTCCCTAATACCCTTTTATGGAGTGAAAAACATTATAACATCACTATTATTATACCCATCCACCAAATAATCCATTTAGAGGGCATACATGGTTATTTGAGATCCTATACATGTCTCATGAGCCCTAAAAACATATTTAGGGCCATATGATGTTGGTGTTCCTTCTCGAACAATCGTGTTGAAACCTTTGTTTTTTTACCTTGCAATAGTTAATTTTGACTTATGAAAACATCATGAAGTGGTTTATGAAACAAACAAAAGGGATTCTTCATGAAGTTTTTGGTTAAACTATTGGCAATTGAGAATTTGGGAACATGCTCTCGCATGAAAATGTACATGTTATTCAAAATGTGCACAAGTTTCTTTTAAAATACCCTTAATGCCTTTTGAACTACCATGCAGACTACTATGAAGTTTGCCAAATAAGAATTAAAAATAAACGTTCATGCACTTTAGAAATGTGCATGCACTAATAATGGGAACACATTATTTTTAACAATTTGTTTTATAAATTATATAATAAATTTCCACCCATAAAGTGTATCAGGAGTTATTTAGTAATTTGTCTATAATATTTTATCCCAACATCGATTTTTGGCATTGTTTACATACTTGGAAAGATATTGTAGAGATATACAATTTTAATGTTATTAAGTTTCTATGTTTCTTGATATGTGTTTTCTTGTTTTCAAAATAATATAAAAATAAATCTTTTGACAAGAAAAACAATTTTGCAATTTTCTTACAACTTTTTTCCCCAACATCCATTTTTGTTTCTCTTTAGATAACTGGAAAGTTCTTAAAGTGATCTACAACTTTGTTGTTATCCACTTTTTTTTGTGTCTATATAGATTTTTTTTTTTAAAGATTTTTTTTTTTTTTTTTGACAAATAGGATACACTTTTGAAGGTTGTACTTTGTTATGCATCCATTTTAAATTAAATGCCACATTTAATAATGGGATTAATCTCTTAAAAATGCTTCTCTATGAACCTTTTACTTCCCGTGAAGCCTTGAAATGCCATATATTCCCTATAGAGGGAATATATGGTCTTTGAGTAGGATACTAGTGGCATCATGGAGATTTTGTGCACCAGGTATGGATCTCAAGCCTTTAACCATGGTCCAGTGAGGAAAACAAGGAGTCTATTCCCTATGTGAACCTTCTAAGTCTTATGGGCTAGGAACAAGGCCTCAAACCACCACTTAAGCACTACAAATAGGATTTTGGGCCTCTGAGTGAGAGATGAGTGTCATTAGGAGTTTTGCACTCAAGGGATGATTTGGGGGACTTTAAGATGATATGGGTAAGAAGCCAAAGGACTTGGGACCCTAAATGAAGCTCTTAGGAACTCTTAGGAGGTTTTTCACATGAGGGGTGGGTCTTAGAGAATTGGCCATTGTAGGAGATGGGAAAAAAGGGAATTATTTTCTAAATGAAGCTTCTATGGCCCATGGGCCATGAAGAAGGCTATAAAACCACCACATGACCCATCTAAATGGGATATTTAGCCACCAAGTGAAATATAGGTGCTATTATTGATTTTTCTAATTATGAATCTACTCATAAGGAAATGTAAGTATTTGATTTTGTTAGTGAAGAAATTAATTAATTTGTTAAGGTTAAAAGAATATTAAATTAAATTGATTTGTATTAATATTTTAAAATATAAAAACTATTAAGCAAACTCAATAAATAAAATAAACAAAATTCCATGTGTAGAAGTTATAGGGAGCTTAGTCCCCATATTTGATGTAATGATTGTAACATGATAAAACAAATGCCAAATTAAACAATACATTTACATTAGTTCCATTGAAAATCCAAAAATACAATTACTCAATCATCTTTTTCTTACACCCCAAGGGGACGTCTAAAGGTAGACTGAATGCAAGGAATTTTTTACAAGCGGTTGGTGGTCTTACGAAAGTTTTAATTTATTAACAACTCGTCACCAAGAGACAAACTACGTATTTCATGCACAACAAAAAGTACAGATGCCTTCCTTTTCATAAAGAACTCTATGTCATTGGAGTTTTCCTCAAAGGAACAATTTACACTAAATAATGAGGCCCCACAACTATTTATGAACCCTACGACGTTCCCATGAGTTCGTGGACGACCATCAATATATAACAAGTTTTTATTGTTAAAGTTTCCAAAAGCATAACCATTCATGCATATACTATACATGGAAATTCTGTGTTTGTATTTGACAATATTAAATTAATCAGACCGACTATAAAGAGGACCACAAAATGACATAAGTGCCACTGATTGTTTGGCAGGAACAGATACATGTGAAAGGATAAACAACCCAAGATTTGCAACATCTATTTTAGACTTGGAAACCATATAAATATTACCACAAAAAGTGAATTTGGTTCCAACATCGAGCACATGCATGGACAATGACCAAATTCCATACAAATCTCGGTTGTAATAGGTTTGGTATTTATTTTGCACATGGATAGGAAGAGGAAAGTCATCACTACTTTCCAACAATTGAATATACTTTGGTGTGTGCTTGGACATTTTTTCTCTTAGCTCATACAACGTTTTTGATCTCCTAGTAGTGATGTTTTGGGTAGTATTGATATCATACTTTGGCTCAGTCTAAGAAATCTCAATTGACTCAACAGAAGGAGACAGATTGGCCAATTTAGGAAAAAATATAGTTGATCAGGATTCCAAATTTAAAAAAAAAGGAGCATATGGAAGTGTTCCTAAGTCTCTTTTATATATCACCCATTGGATTATTGATCGCAGTGGGAGGTATTATACCATCAATTTTGGGTAGCAGAATATAATGATACAATTTGACTGGTCGAGGGTTCTTCTTCAACCCTTTACATTTTGAACAACCACATACCAATAACGTGCCATAAATGAGATCTAATTCACGGTGTAATACCATTGACCCAGGCTACATGTTACTAGAATATGGCATGTTACACTTGGCAGGGTAAAACAACTGTAATGAGTTAAAATTTGAAGTATTGGCCATTTGATATTATAACCTTCTTTTCCTTGCATTTCAGCCAAAACCATCATCAATACGTGCATGAATTTGATATCAAAATTTATCGGTGCTTTTATTTTCTTTATAACATACCGATGTGGGTGTATAATGCACCAGAGTGCCACACTATGAATCACACCAAACCATTACATTCATTAGAACCTCCACAAAAATAAATATCCATAAATTTTATTAGCGAAGGTTTGCATTTCTATATTGTCGATAAAATTCGTATCGGTGAATTTTTTAGTATATACGCACCGAGGCACACTAATTAGTGAGGTGCACCTAGTTGACAACAAATTTAATTTTTTAAATATATAGTTTAATAAGTGTTTTTACACACAAACTAAAAAAACAGAACAAAAAAAGAGAGGGGATTTCATTTTTCAAAACATATTTTTTTATAAATTAAAACACTATTTATTATTTCATTTTTTTGACAGAATTTAGAGGGAAGATTTGTGGAGGAGAGATTTACCGTGAAAGACTTTCAAATGGCTCAATTTGTTTAAGGACACAAATTTGGAAAGGATCTGTAGGGCACATACAAACCTACAGAGAAGAAATTTCAGGTATGTGATTTCATTCTACTGATCATTTCAATCTTTTCCTATTTGATTCAAACTATTTTCAATGCATGTTAAAAAAATATAAGGGTTTCATGCTTCCCTTCGGTATTGGAAGCCGTAACTTTCTTGTTTTTCTTTTTGTTCCCCCTTTTTTTTAAGCAATAGACTTTTATATGGTTTATTTTTTTAAGCAATATATTTTTATAGAGTTTATTTAGTTGCATTTGGGACGTTTGGTATCCGTTGCAATGGTACCACTCATTGCATCGAATCCCAAACACTGTCGTCAACAATTTTTTCAAAAAAAAAAAAATGCGATATGCAATGCATACTGTACAGGAAAATCACCCCAGTGCACACTATACATAGGTAGCAACCTGATGCTCACTTTATGGAAAAGCAGACCAGGGCACATATATCTTTGAAAAGCACAGATTGGTCGAAAATATAAATTGTATTGATTTTTCGTATCATATGGGTACGAGTTAGCGATGCACAATGAATATTAGTACATACTAGTGTGTGTATATGTTTGACACTCCAGTGTAGTTTGTTTAATGACACACACCGAAATACTAGATTGTATAAATTTTTCATAATTTCTATTTCTAATGATTTCTGATTTTTTTTATACAAGAATTTCAAAGAGAACATCTTATTGTAGCAAGTGCAATGGTAGCTCATCCTAAGAAGAGAGGGAGGCAATTTATTTAAGTTTTATTAAAAAGTTAATATATTTGAAATATTTGTAAGTTTAAATTAATAATGTGTATTGGTTAATGCGTGTCATGCAGAGTAAAAAAATGAAGAAACTCAATGAGATTGTTTGTAATCTGAGTGAAAAAGAGCATAAAATATTTATGGAAATGTTGCAAAGAGATGAAACAAGTGGATTGAAAGGTAATCAACATTAAGTTTTATTTTGAATTTTACTAAAAATGAGTTTCTTAACAATAATCGCTAGCAAATTTTAAACACTCTATTTCACATTTTTTTAATGTTATGCAGGGACCGATAGCGAGGGAATGGAATCTCGTCCTAAGAGGAAAAAAATTGTTAAGGATGTAAATTATGATGATGACAAATTGGTCATCAATTCATTTGGAGTGGTGCTTGAAGTTAATGAGAGGGGAAAATTGTTTTACAGAGATTTGAGGGATATAGTGGAAAGAACATATAGATGCAATTCCCACTTACAATATGAAAATCAATCCAGTGACTCCAAGAATCAGGTTATACATACACTACATGAAGCATTATTGGAGCTATGGTCAATGGGACCTATGAAATTTGCAATAGAAAAAACTTACAATAACAAAAAAAATCATATTAAATGTGTTATTACTAAACATGTTTTTCTATAATATGTTCCAATAATTAACAAATTAATTTGTTTTTCTATATTTACTTTCATGTCCATTTAAAAACAAATTATTGTGCATTTTTGTTTTTCATGAAGATTATGAAAATTCCAAGCGACAAACAAGGGGAAATCCAATACATGTTGGTAGGTATGTCCAAAAAAGTGTACAAGGAGATGGTAAAATAAATTATCATAAGTGTATCGCAAGAGGATGTGTTATAGCAAGATTTTCCTCACCCTATGCAATCTTGCACATAGGGCCTTTTTCCATTTCCCTATGCAAACTTTTCATCCCTTTTCGCAAATCCCAGAGCTAAAAATAAATTTTTTTCCACATGTATGCACCTTGCCTACTATACATCATGCGTATACACGGGATGTGGAAAAAAATGTATTTTTAGCTCTGGGATTTGCAAAAAGGGATGAAAAGTCTGCATAGGGAAATGGAAAAAGGCCCTCTGTGCAAGATTGCATAGGGCGATGCAAATCTTGCTATAACATGATGCATCCTAAGAAAAACGTGCATCAGAGGTATGTGATCATTCATTTATTATTTTATGTACATAGAATTTATTTATCATATTAAATACTATTTTTTGATTGTTTGGTTGCAGAAAAAAAAATGGAACCCAATCAACACATAAGACATGACGACAAAGAAGAAAATGGTTGATCACAATGTTTGCGAGTACTTACATTTTCGACGTTACTTAAGTTTTCATATTTGTTGTGATATTTATATTTAAACAATTATTTTACACTGGTCCATGGATGTCTTCTAATAGGTGCTAGCTTACAAAGAAGATCCAACCGAACAATTGACCAACTTTGGGTTAACTAAGGGTTGCGAGTATATGTTGAAGTATCGAGGTTTAATTGAACAATTTGTAAGTAACTATGTTGTTTAAATTCCCTTGTTTTATAATTAATGGAACAATAAAAAACATTTATGTTAATTATATTGACTATGCTTTGTCATGGCGTATTAAACATGTAGGAAACAAAGTATGGAGAAGAGCCAACAAAAGATGTTTTGTTACACGACATGAGGCAAATCTTCGAAATCATGTGTATGGTTTATGAATCACTCATTGCTATAGTACGCTTTTTGATTTACACAATCATGTAGATTCTACTATATTACAAATGTAGATTTACTTATTACACTTTACTTCTATGTTTGTAGATGGAACATGAGTAGTTGGAATGACAAAAGGAAGTCAAGCAAGAAAACATCCATTTAAATAACTAAAGTAAAATATTTTTTACAATTTATCAAGAAATAAGGGGTGCACACAACTCGAGCAATGACAATCCATATAATTGAATGTTACTACAAGTTGTATGTTTTGTAATATCGGTCTGTAAAAATCAAGGATTTTGCTTAATGTAGTGGACTGAGTGTCCCAATTACATGAGGACTGTTGGACACACCTACCACACTTAGAGGGGGGGTGAATGAGTGTGGGGTTCTTTTTCCCAAAACTTCCCTCTTGCACAAAAACTCATCAATTAGCATTCAACATTCATTCATTACCCATTGTTTTCATTTATAACCATTTAGATGTGAGCACATATCAGCAACATATATCAACAATATATCATCAACAAGTCATCACCACAATGAACACAAAGAACACAAGATGTATGTACAATTTTCTTTTTATTACG
>ML797959.1:204202-238238 GCA_009831015.1 Picea engelmannii | reverse complement strand
AGAGAGAGAGAACAAGTATTATAATGAAAGGGTACAATGAAGGGTTCTAGCCTACATACAAATATAACACTAGAAATGTAATAATTCAATATCTAGGGATTAATAAGGGGTATTACACATAACATGGGGATTTTTTAAAGGTTTAACAACATGCACCCTAGTGTTATTGGATGTAGGTAAATACCCAGGGAAATGAGGTAAAAAATAATAGCAAACCAAACACTGAGACTATTGTTGTGTATGAAAACCAAGGCGACAATAAAAATGATTCAAGTGTTGTGGGATCCATCTAAAGGCCATTTCCAATCAATTCTTATAGAGACAAATTGATTATGTTATAATTGTGCCAAAAAAATGAGTTAAGGAATGAATAAAAAACCACTTATGTTGAGGTAAATTGAATACTCCTTCAACTATCTAGAATGCTTCTCCATGGGATAGAGCCAATCTTCTCATGCCTACTTGTTAGTGGATTAAATTTTCCCAATGCCAATGGTTTTCTTTCCTCCATTGGGTTGACTCATCAGGTTAAGTCCATTTTTTTATATGGACCGATTCTCTTATGTGGGTATTCGATTCTATCTCCCAACTGGAAATGTCTTGTTTGAGGCAGAGTGAATTCCTTCATTTATTAATTTAACAAATGATCATAATAATTGAAAAGATTTGGAGTTGATTGGACCAAATAAAACTTATTAAGAGAATCACAATCTAATTACCAATGACCAAATGGCCTTCTACAACACTGTACAACCCATACGACTGCCATACATTTTCATATGGCATGTGGGTGAGAGATGATGCCCAGTTAATGGAAACAATCAATTTAAAGAGATGAAATTGACTAGGCAATATTGGAATTCTATCCAACAAGGATGAATTCTACCAGAAGGAGCATGTATGGTCCATGGGTGAGGAAAAATTCCCAACATTGTACCTAATGGTTTGAGTAGAGAAAGAGGAGTTCTAAGAATGGAAACTCAACTAAAAAATTGCAACAATCAATTCTTATCAACCATTGATCTAGGAAGTTAGAGTGAAATGGATGGTGAGTAATTCAAATCTATTGGATTTCATGGAACATTAATGGGAAAGAATTTATGAACTACAATATAGAATTATTCATTCTACCCACAAATTCAATCACAAGGAGCACATTGAGCATAGCTAAGAAAACAAATAAACCTACAAATTATTTAACACAAATTTAACATAGCCATAGAGACATTCACCATTGTAAACCATTAACAAATATAAGAGAAGAATTTCACGCATAGGAATTGTTCCATAACTACAGATAAATCCAAACACAAAGACACAATGATTTTACCTTGGAACATAAATGGAAAAACCAACTTTGAATGGGGCTAAGTTTCTTCATTTTGACAATCTTTGGTTACAATTCTCTCATGGTTCTTTATGCCTCTTCGTCTCTTGGAAAAAATACCCATTAAGAGTGAAATCCATGAAAGAAGTAAGGAGAGATAGGGGTAAGGGGAATGCTAACATCCATGACCCTTCACTTCCCATTCATCAACCTTCTCTCCTACTCATTTTTCTTATTTCATTTAATTCTCTATTTTCCTCTCTATTTTTTCTTTTTTGTCTCATTCATCTTACATTATATTGTCTTTTTATATAGTTTAACTAACCTTCATAAATTGTCAAATTTCCTCTTACAGGAAGGGAGTATTACACCCATTCATCAATTCAGATCCATTTCAGATCAATAAATCATCCCAATAGTTATTTGTATGAATATATCTCTTATCCACATGGTTACCATGGCTCAGATTTGAATCATTACCCTTTCTGACACGCCCTTCTTGATCGCAACAAACCTGCAACATGAATTTCTCACAACATATTCATTTAAGTTACCTCTTCCTTGCAACCACTTACCCTTTCAGGCTTAGGCATCCCCTTCTTTGCTAAACAGTCCTATGGCTAACATGATCATTTACCAAGGCTTTCACATGAAACAAGAGCACCAACTTATAAATTCTTACTGCTAGACAACCCATTGGTAACCTTATTGAAATTAAGGCATATCATAGGGTTCCAATGTTATTATAGTATCCTTCTCCCCACAATTTCCAAATTACAACATCCATCATCTATCTATCCAAATTACAACATCCATCATCTATCCTTACATGTATGCATAACTATAACTTGCACACTCCAACTATATTTTATTATTAGTATTATTAGTAATATTTGTTTGTTTTTTTTTCTTTCTTGTGAGGTATTTCCCTCCCCCTCCTGCTACATTTATTTTAATTATTATTAATGTTGTTGTTATTATTTTATTTATCTCCATTTATGTACCCTTACATTACATAGAATATATTCCACATCCTCATATCACACAATCCATTGTCATGAGCTATATGGCTTCACCAATGTCTTAAAACATCATCTAGGCAACTCCCCAAATACATGTTTAACCATATGGGAACCTTCCTCTTCAACCCAAACAAAACACCAAGAATATACTATGTCAATGTTCTTTAGTGTTGACAAGAAGCTTGCAGTCCATGACATCGATACAAGGAGGGAGACTATACATACTTGTGCAACACTATAGCCTCTTTCAAGTCCAACAACACTATGGCCTCACACATGGATATTTTACATGGTATTCACTTTCACAATAAGGTCACAGGTCCCATCTGGCCTTTACCTCATAACCAACATAACATGACATACTACCATATGAATGCGTTAAAAATATTTTAGCAATATTTATAGATCTAAGGATTCCTATCTTTACCATACCCCACCTATGTATCATTTGCAAAATTTCATTCAAACAACATTAACATATCAACTTAGGATATCAAATCATCACTAAAGGAGTTCTTACCCAATTTCCTTTGAGCACTCATGCAATATTGTAAAGACCAATTCATACCTAAATGGTTTCTATAAACATATCTGATGTTACCTAATCAACTGGTGCCTCGTGAGAACTCACATGATCCCTTAACCAATCTCTTGACAATTATCCTCTTGTCCTTACACTTTGATCACAAGGTTGATTGTCATAGGCAGTTGCATCATTAACATCTTCAACCATGTTCTCAACAATTCATGGTCATACAACCACATGAATAATGTTTACTTATCATGCCATATTCATTGCATGTGTAATATCATACCAAGATTAACTAATATGCAATATCACATGTATGCTCATGTAGATCTATATGCACTGTACCATGTAGTATCTCTCAATATGCCCACTAGTGCATATGCATTCCAACTATTTTATTCTATTGCAAGGGATGTTGTACAGTTCCATGTTATGTAGAGGAATTGCAAGAAATATAAACAAAACAACAAGAGAAGATTTAAATAATTCTCCCTTCCAATTCCTCTACATAACATGGAACTCTACAACATAGTTGATCTTTTCCACAGGGTTACTTCCAATCACACTGTTGTAACATATAATGACCCCTTCAATTTGTTTGCAAAATTTGCGAAGTATTGGCCTATTTTTGGTCCTTTTGAACTTTCAATCAAGTAAGTCTCCACAATTTATTCCTACCTTTTTCCTTATAAAGTTTTGACGAGTTAAATTTCCTAACCTATTTTCCATTTGTTTTTTCTAGTCAAAAAATTGATTACTTGTTTTATACGTTGGCTAAATGTTCTACCTTTTGGGTTTTTTGGCCGGAATTTGGCAATGTAAATTTGGACAAAATCACTATTTTTTGTTGTTTAAATTGCATTTCTGAATGCATAAATGGATTTTGCATGCTGAAAAACCCTACAGGAACTTGGATTATACAAACCTAACCACTCAAATTTGCAAATCCTACCATTCATCACCAGATTTCGAGTAAAATCAAACGGAAAAAGTTGTCGAAAAACAACCAAAAGGTAGAATGTTTTTACTAGTGCAATCAAGGTTAGAGACCAACTTCTTCCACCTGTAGAATAAAATTTAGCAAGAACTATATTTATTTTTTAATGGGAACTAATAGTGATTATGATTGTGATCACTCAACAACATTCCACCCAGTGATTTAATATGCTAATCATTTTTTGCATCGATTTGGGATTGCCAACTTTTCACCTTTTTGCGCTTTATTCTAAGTTGAAATTTTGGTGAAAATCGTTATCTTTCAAATGGTAAAGATCTACAAAAATTTCACAAGGACAAAATTTGACTCCGTTATTGAGAATATTAAATTCCAACCAAAAAAAATTTGCCATATATCCTATCTTGGGTTATTTTCATCTAAATATGGTTTTTGAAACTGTCAAAGTGTCTTGAAATACTGGATTTTTCCCTACTTGTTCAATTCTATTCCAAACCCTTTGGACTATCCAAACAATCTTCTGGGTTTTCTCATGCCCACCCTTATTCCTCATTGTCCAAATTTCATTATTATTGAAAGTAAGTACCATCCTACTCTTTTAAAACTTATATTTTCTAATTTTCAAGATTTCAGGGAAAAATATGCAATCTTACCCTCAATGACATATTTAAGCATGTTGTCACTGCAAAATTCCAATTGAAATTCCATATTATTTTGACTTTGTACACTCCAATTATGGCCAAAAGAAGAATTTGGTTTGAATTTTCAATTTTTCATTTTTTCTTCTATTGATGTGGCATGCTAGGTGTCATGTGATTACATGGTAGTGGTGTCTATTTGGAGTCTACATGTCATCAATTGTACCTTTCATATCATCCTTAACCTTGCCTCACACATTAATTTTCATGTCCCCACAACGCTTGCCTATTTCTTTATCTACATATATGTGTGTGTGTAAACCACTTATACAAGGTGCTCATTATACCATTGTAGAGCTTGAATGTTGGTTTCCAAAAATGTGTTTTGAGGATTCACAATACCACTTACTACCTTACAATACCACTCTTCTACATATATGATAATTTCTAACCTTGCCTTGTGGATTCTACTTGTCCACTTGGTTCAACTTGGAATGGGTTCCTCCACATTGGCTTGAGGGGGAGTCCACTCATTAAGCCCATGGTCACTTTGCATCTCTAGTCACCATTTGACCAATTCTTATCATTGTGTCTTAGAGAATAATTATCCCCAAATTATCAAATTGAAGCTTGACCTCCATATGCATTAATAATCGTCGAGTTTCCATGATTTGCTAGTAGAGGCCGCCACATAGACATCTACAAACTTGTTATTTTACACTCCAAATAGAATATTGACCCCATTACTAGCAATTCAAACTTATATCATCATCAAAATTGGACATTTATTTTTATATTTGTTTTCACAATTATCCAATTCACCATGGAGTCAAACTTTGAAATTCGTGAATTACATCAGTTATACCACAACCTACCCAAATAATCTAACAATAATCCAATATGATACTTTCAACCATTAATTCGTTGAGTGTAGGTTTCAAATAATTTTCCCAACTATTGTCTTTGGCATTCTATCAAACATATGACTTGCAAACTACACTTTCCCCAATTTTTATTGAGACCTTTTGTCAAACACTTGGTAGGAAAATCGTAAATTTCTTCTAAACAATCAAATCCAATGCATATAGCCCCAGTGCTACAGCCAAAATATTTGATACCATATTGTAACATACCCATCTCCCCATGCTATTTTTGAAGGGATGATGTACTTAATAACAACTCAATTACACCATTGATGCAAACCCAATAATCGATGCAAATAATGGAATTTAATTAAGCTTTGATACCATATTATAATGTCCCTAGTTTCCCAATTTAAGCTCTGATCAAGGAAACTTAGATATTTATTTCAAATATACTGTGGCTAAATGCCAATACAGATAGACTGACTATAGATTTATGGGTTATGATAAGGTTTTAATGACACTAGAGTCATAAGCCGAAGCGACCCTCTAGTGTACTAATAAAGAACTTCTAAATATTTAATGACTCAAATCGGACTCAAAATTACTCTCCTAAAACTCGATGATCTAAATGAGAAGATGAAACTCTTATTTATAATATTGTTAAGAGGTTTTTGGTTATCAATTACTGACAAGAGGAAATCAAAAGATAATTAGCGCACAAGCCACTGCCAACCAAATATTCCTATAAACCACTTTCAGACCGACTGATGGAATTGGGCATGTGATGGACAATCACATATTATCTCCTCCCTTATAGGATAAGAAACGTGGGGACTAATTCCAACACATTTTATTTGATACTTGGAAAAACTACTTTAGGTACAAAGATGATATTGTAGTACAAGGGTCCACCATGATTTCAAAGTTGGTGCCATGCTTGATATGCAAGATGAATATCTCTACTACTCCATGTTGGCATAGGGGTAGGCCTAGGGTTCAACTCTAACAATGCACCAACAAAACCCTAACTATCGACCCTTTCAGCAACACCTGCGAAGAAGGTAAAGTCTCACCCGAGGTAGAAGCAGGGGGGGTTATAGGACTTAGGTGTCTGTAACCAAGCTGGGACACAGATCTGTGATAATAACACTTTGTAGAGTATTTTAGCAACACTTAGAAGGTGATATGCATTAGTTCATTATCTTCATTAACATCACATAGAAAACCCTAAGATAGATCGACGCAGTAGCAATAGAGATTAAGTACTTCGATCGTTTAGCACATAGCACTGAGTTACATCTAACATTCATTCAGTCTTAACACAACTAAGCACTGAGCATCAACAGATCTATCTAATATACATAATAAGCAAAGAACTGAGCATATTCATAACATAACCAACAAAGAAAAAAGAAAACCAAAGACACAAGATATATGTGGTTCACCCCAGTGTGGGGCTATGTCCACCAAATTCTTTGTCTTCTTTATTATTCTTAAATCTCTTACATTCATATGCTCCTGTGCACTAAGCCACAGAACCAAAATTCGAACCAGATAGGAGATCTACGCACCAAATCCTCCTTCCCAAAACTAGGTCAAGGAACAGAGCCTTACATACGTATTATGTTGCACAAAGAAACTCAGAACTACTTGCACTTAGCCTCTTTTTCCACTATTCTTTTTACCCTTTTCTACATTACATTATTACTTATTTATACTTTTACAATAACTAGCCTAATCATGGGTAAACCCATGGGCTGACATCCCATAAACCATTACAAAAACCCTAAGGAACCCCTTGTTGGGTCCACATAGCTCGCAAAATAAGTGAGATCTGCGATCTCAGCTATGCCTCAGTGCTCCATCTTCGACCAGCTTGTCAAAGTCCAAAAGTGGTCCAAACCTGACCAAGGTTTCCTCAAAACTTGGTTGAGGGCCAACATACCCCCAACACTCACCTGTGACTCGCCTCAATTCACTCAGGTCTGGTCAATGCTACTTCGAGTGCCTCAAGATTCACTCGAGATGCCTCGACTTGATGCTTCGCATGAGCTTCCTGATCAATGAGCTCTTGGATCATTTTCTCTGTAACAGGCCCTACTAGGCGTTGTTTTGTTGTCGCAACCACTTGGTCTAATTGTGAGTCTTTTCCTTCAATTTATTCAAACACCTTGTAGGCTTCATCCTGCACAGGTTGTATTTTTTGCACGACTTCCATTACCTTGCCCTGGATGGCAGTAATCTATTGTTTTACCACGCGTTGTTCATGGGAGATCTTCATTCTTCCAAATGCGATGAGCAACTTCATCTGTGCCTGCACGTAGAAGGCCTCTTTCTGTGCCTCTTGTAACTGTGCTTCCAATGTCCTTAGCTCTAGATCTTCATGAGGTGTTCATAAATCTACGTGCTTCTATCACTTAGCTATTTTCACTCTAAGGTGAGGGCCCTTATCCTTACTACTGCATTCTTAGCAGTTTCCTCCCTCTGGTTGCGCACTTCCTGTGGGGTGCTTGATATTTCTTGGATCTCCAACTCTGTTATCCTCGCTTGAAGCTGCTAGATGGTCTCAGCGAGCTTCACCACTTGAAACTCGACCGACTCTAGTTCCTCCTATTATAAGCCTAGCACAGAGCGACATGCTTTATTCACTGCTTATTTGGCCATAACTCGTTCTGCAAGTAACTACTCATTTTCTCTCTGTAGCTTCACTTTGTCCTCTTGGAGCATCGCCCAAAAATTTCTTTCTCAGTTTCATAGGCGTTTACACAACACCATGCTACTCGTAATTACTATAAGACTTCCTCTTTCTCTTGTTTCAAGGCTTCTGTAGCCTTCTCCTTTTCTTCTTCGAATTTTTGAAGTTGAGCCTCTGTCGCATCTGCAAGTCTTCTTAATTGGGCTGGTTCATCCCCCAATTCTGCAACTTGTGATGAAGATGGCGCAGTAGGTACTGCGTGGATCAATTAAATAGCTTGTTGTATTTCCTTCAGTTCCTTCTCGACCCTTTCATACAACTCCTCCTACTTTACTTCATATCTTTGCAATATGTCCTCATAAGTATCCTCCATGGCTTCACAGACCAAGCTGATGTCGCCCTCCATGAGCGTGGCCTCTAACTGAGGCTTACTAGCGTGTGTCTTATTTCTTTCCAAAGGTTTCTGCGGAGAAACCTTCCTCTTTTGCGGTGTTACTATTTCAACAGGGGGATCTTTTGGCGATGTAGCTTCACCTTCTCCTTGCTTTTCTCCTTCATCCCCTCCTCCTTGTCCATTTCCTTCGTCTCCTCCTCCTAGCGAGCTAGATCCATTTTCTTCAGAGGTGTTGTCCTCCTCATCAGTCTCTATATTCTAGAATTCCTCCTTTTTCTTCTTCTTCTTTGTCCCACTGGACTATCTGACATGCTCGAATCAGGTGACTAGGGGGCTTCCTATGATGTTAGTGTCAGAGAGTTCTTCATCAGCAGCAGGTACAAGGAACTCCTCCGGCCACTCCTTTGTGATATGCTCCATGTCTTCATATGTCAACTTGTAATATGACTGTAACTTTTGCTTTCTCTCATCTCTATGTGCAGTGCTATAGATAGAATGTCGATCTACGTAGAACTTGGCTATCGGTCTGTACTGGTGCAAGGTGCGTGGTGTCATGCACAGAAATTCTTCAATGGAAACCTTCGGTTGTTGATAGTATGCATGGAACACAACGTTTGACTACCATTGCTTCGACATGTTGTTGGTGTACCACAAGGTAACAAAGCTAGCAACAAATGGCTCTGATGGTTCAATTTCCAGAAAGGTGGCTCCTTTAGGCATTTTCTAAGAGACAAATGCAATCAACACGATCAACCATCTAAATTTGAATTTGTATCCCTAATCCTGATCTTCGTGGTAGTATTTCTCGAGTTCATTGATGAGGTAACTCACCTAATTCATTTGCATGCCCTCCACACATTTTCCTGCGAGGTCCACCATGAACTCGATGATCTATGTGGGGTGGTTCTTTCTTACAAGCTTTCCAGCTATGAGTTGGAAAGCAAGGTGCACTGTGCCATCCTGAATAGAGGCTACCTTGTAGCCTCGATTTCCCTTTTCGACTTCGTCGTAATCCTCCTTGATGTGCTGTGCTAGGGAGCGGTCTGAGGCCTTCCCTGGATAAAAATGTTGAGGGTCAGGTCCCTTCATGATTAATCTTATAATTAAGTGGATCAAAGCTGAATCCATAGTGATCTATCAGTCGAGACACATGTATCCTCCATGGTATCATGACAAGAGGAGTTTAACACAAGCGTTAACCTTCTGGTGATGATTAAAATGGGGAATGTTCATCACATTTATCACAGTGGACTATGCAAGCTCCTTAATCCATGTCTAGGAGACTAGGCAAGGTTTCTTCCCAGTTGTATTTGTCAAGTATCAATGGGGTGCGAGCATAGCATAGTTATTTCTGTCGCTGAGATTAGAGTCGCTATTATTCAGTAGTGGGATCTGTCCTAACTGAATCCCAACTATGCGTATTCCTTTCAGGATATACGCGGTGATCAGAGTGTACTCATAGTCTCGTGGGATGTTGTTGCAGTTAACCATGCCAGCCAAAGGTGGGATATAGTTTGGTAAGATTGACAGGATCTACTTCACATTATCCAGATCACCGCAATGCTTACTTCGCTACTCAGTCACGGGGTTAACATAGCCATAACAACGTCCAGTCGAAGGGGAAGCATAAATATTTACTCCTTCAGACATAGATCTATCAGCCATGAGATTATTAAGAACCTCCTCGACGGACTTCTCTAACTCAGTGGGTTCTCCCGACATTCTCACTATTAAACAGGCAGGTTGGGGTAAGAAAATGGATAAGTAGACAAACAAACAATGATGTCTAGTTTTTTATAACACAACTCAACACACAATCAATTCTATGTTGGCTCAGTTAATCACGGGTGGTAAAAAGTGGTCCCAACGCAGCGTCCGATGGGTTAAATAAGCGGGGCCTCATAATGGATTCTTCCAATGGGCATAAATGATTCCATCAATGTGAATCTGTCCGTTATGGCGTGCTCTCAACGTCCCAAAAGTGGTCCATCCGCCCATAAATGTGTTTTCTAGCCATTCCAGAGTATTGTTCTAATGGTTGTGGTGCCTCTAACGGTCATTTAGCTTAGCTAGGGTGAAGTCCCATTCTGCGCAATCCTGCTATCCCAGCGAGGTTCAAATCCTGCCAACCTGCCTTCTGCGAGGTTCTAGTCTGTGAAGTATTCCATCTGTTCTCTGTACCTTCCTGTTTCTTTTCTAACTTGGATTTCTTTTTACTAAGCTTCCTTGCCTTCTTCCCTATAATCAAAGTCTCCCTAACAGTTTCTAGAATCCTCTTTCCATTCTTATTCTTATCTTCTCCTAACGTGGTCACTCTGCATTGTTGTTGTGTTCTCAAAGGGTTCAAATGTTAATATCCCTTCTCTTATTAATTCTAGGGTGGGTATTCTTCTTTCTTTCATGGGTAGGTCCTTCAAACCTTCTTGTGTTCTTTCAACCTCGACAACTAATTCTCTTTCCTTCTATTGCTTCAACTTATCTTCCCGTTCTTCTATTAGTTGGTCTATTTTTCTAGCTATGAAATACCTTAGGTCTTGCTTTTTATTTTATATAGCTTCTTCCTCTACTTTCCTTTTGATCTGATCCTTCTCAATCCAAGTCTTTCCTAACAAAAGTGGGAAAGGGGCATTGTTCTCAACAAACTTAATGACTTCAAATTCCTCTTCAGTAGATGTTCCATGGATAATAATAGGTACATTAGTAACTCTTCCACAAGGTTATCATCTTTCCCTTCATCTTTCCCAATGAAGGTACCACAATAGGATTTCCCAAAATTTCCCAAGTATCTTCTGTCATAATATTCAATGGTGTTTCCTCATCCAAGACACAGTCTATGTCAAAGTCTTCTATTCTTGTACTTATGCATTGTTTTACTTTTAGGATCTATGGTAAGTTGACATCTTTGTGATCATTCATTGTTTCTTTCAACTATGATAACATAGTATGAGATTTCTCTGATTCTTTCTCTTTATGATTATGTAACATGCTCTTAGTATCTTGACTTTTTTTTTATTGTCTCATGTTCATCCTTTCAACTGTAGAAATCATGCTTGGACAATCCTCAACCTCATGACCAAAAATTTTACAACAAAGACAAATAGGACTTGTACCAGGGGATTCCTTAGCAATATGTCCCGGTCTTCTGCAATTATAATATAGTGTCAATCCTCTTTTTCTTTTATATGTTCCCCAACCTGTTTTATATGGATCACAGTGTTGGACCTGCAATCTGCAAAAATTATTTCTAGGTTCCTGCATCCACTTATTAGTCCAAAAATTCTTTCTATGCATAGGAATAACATATCTTTCTTCATTTCTATTAGCTTTACTTAGATCAACTCTTTCTTCCAACTTCACCCTAGATTTCAGACTAGGAAAAAATCTATTAAAATACCTAAATTCATGCTTTCGAAACAAAATTTCCACTTATCTTACCCCTATCAAAGCCCAGATATTTATCTCTTTTAAGATCTTACCTCTTTTCTTCAGATCGTGTTTCTTTCTTAGCACAGAGCTTCGTAAGTCAAGTAGAGTATTGTGCACTATAGAAGCAGATATACGCACAAAGCTTATCTTTTCTTTACTTCAGTTCCCAGCAATCACAGTTTCAGATCTCGGCAACGGAACCATGTGTTGGCACAGGGGAAGATCCAGGGTTCTACTCTAACAACGCACCAACAAAACCCTTACTATCATCCCTTTCAGCAACACCTGTGAAGCAGGTGAAGTCTCACCCGAGGTAAAATAAGGGGGGGTTACAGGACTCAGGTGTGTGTAACCAATTTGAGACACAGATATGTGATAATAACACTTCGCAGAGTATTCTAGCAAGAATTAGAAGGTGATATGCATTAGTTCATTAACTTCATTAACATCATAGAGAAAAGCCTAATATAGATCAGCACAGTAACAATATAGATTAAGTAATTCAATCGTTTAGCACATAACATTGAGTTAGATCTAACATTCATTCATTCTTAACACAACTAAGCACTAAGTATCAACATATCTATCTAATATACATAATAAGAAAAAAACTAAGAAGATTCATAACATAACCAACAAAGCACAAAGCAAACCAAAGACACAAGATATACGTGGTTCACCCTAGTGTGGGGCTATGTCCACCAACTGCTTCGTCTTTTTTATTATTTGTCAATCTCTTACATTCATCCACTCCTGTGCACTAAGCCACAGAGCTAAGATTCACCCCAAACAGGAGATCTACGCACTACAAACCAGATCCTCCTTCCCAATAGGTCAAGGCACAAAGCCAACTTCTCTATTGAGCACAGAGCCTTACATACGCATTCTATTGCACAAATCAACTGAGAACTACTTGCACTTAGCCTCTTTTTCCACTATTCTCTTTACTCTTTTCTAAATTACTTTCTTACTTATTTATACTTTTACAATAAGGCCTAATCATGGGTAAACCCATGGGCCGACATCCCATAACCCATTACAAAAAAACTAAGGAACCCCTTTCTGGGTCCACATAGCCTGTAAAATAATTGAGATCCATGATCTCAGCTCCGCCTGGGCACTCCATCTTCAACCAGCCTGTCGAAGTCCAAAAGTGGTCCAAAGCTGACCAAGGTTTCCTCAAAACTTGGTCGAGGGCCAATACTCCATACATAGACTTGAATTTTTCCATCCTCATTAAAAAGATGATCAGGATTCATTGGAGGGAGTCCACAAAATCATTTTTGAAATGGAGAGCCTTGTAGAGTAGGAGGTCCATATGTTTGAATAAAATTAGATTTAGAATGAGATTTTTCTTCCTAGTATAATTCACCTTCTTTAGGTTCTTCGACCATAAAATCAAGGTGAGTATGAGTGAATTCTATATTGAAATAGAACCAATAATAATTGTGAGCACCAACCCATAAATCAGTATGGAGATCGACAAATGTTTTTTCCCTCTACAACTCTTCATCTTCATAAGGAGTGTATCTAGACGTGAATATTGAAAAGAATCTACCCCATGGATATGGAGTAACATTTACACATTCCTTTATATTTGATTAATTGATGTATATTATGCTAATATTAAAATATCATGATTGGATCTAAGACTTCAAGAACTATTTGACCAACATGAGGACCTACATCAATAACATAAGAAGTATAATATCTAGATTTAACAGAATATCTATAGTTATTTACAACATCACGCCTTGATGTCAAAGATTCAAGGATATGATACAACTCATGACATCTTTTTATCTTTTCTACAAGATGAGACCAACAATAATTTATATTCTAAGAAGATGTTCCTTCTGCAAGTTGCCTTGGTTTCTCATCAATATTCGCTTTTCCTTTCTCTTCTCTCGTTAACACCTTTCAATACAATATGTTTATGCTTCCTTCTTTGCTTAGGAGGTTTTCAACACTATTGTATTTCCCTGGTTTATATTGAACTTCAAAATCATATCCATCTAACCAAAGACTCCATCTTAAAATTATGGTATTCCCTTGTTCCAAAAGTATTTGATATTCGAGCATCCTTTCCATGTGCTTGAGATATATTCTAACTATCAATTTGACAGGCTTCAAATAGAAACTAAAACTTGCAACGCTTTTATTTATTGCAAGAATCTCTTTATGACTAGATGGATAATTAGTTTTTGCATCATGAAAAGTTCCAAAAGTATTGCTATCGAAGAAAGATACCTAACCATGTAGTGTTTGATGCATCTGTCTCTAGGATATAAGGGAAAGCTTCAACATGAATTTTTATCTTAGGAAGATATTTTACCCTTTCTTTGATTCTTTGGACAACTTTTTTCAATTGAGGTGTCCATGGTGTATCCTCCTTTTTCATCCTTTTGTATAAACAAGAAGCATATTTTTTCCCAACCTTTGTAGAAGTATTTGACACAGTTCAGGGCACCAAGAAATACCCAAAATTGTTTCTTATCCTTTATCTCATTAGGAAACAAGGTAATATTTTTCAACACGTGATCTTGCAGTTGGATATTTCCCTCAAAGATGATCATCCCAAGAATTAAATCTTGGTTTTACCAATTCCATCTTCTTTGTTGAGTGCACCAATTTGTGCTTAGTGTTTTTTTGGTAAAACAACTCAAGATGTGATCCATATGGTTATCGATGGCCACCTAACTATTCCACTGGCTCAGAACAAAGTTTTCCACCTTGACAGTTTTTCAGCAGTTTTTCGGGTCCCAAACTTCTGGGGCCATTTTGAGGCACTAAACGACATTTTTTGAGGATTTGGGTCCCAGGCAACTACCAACGACACTAGCTTGTGCCAATCAAAAGTCGTACTTCTTGGTTAGACCTTTCCAATGGTGTATCAAGCACCCAAAATGAAGATCATATGCAAATATTATGCCCCTAGGAAGTTGACGTATCAATTACCCCCATCGGGGCCCGTAAACCTTTTGGCTTTTCATCTTCTGGGGTTAGGGTTTTGGATTTTACTCATGTTAAAAATAACATTGGAGCCTCATTGTAACAATCATATTCTTGTGAATGTGAGTATTCGTCACATTTCTTCTCAGAGATAAGCTTCCAATATTCTAGCGAGTCTTTCACTCTGTATTTTTACAGTTCTGTACATTTCGCACATTAATAGAAATTGTGTATTAATGTATATATGTGCCTCTTGTTATATTTTCAATATATCTTTGTTATATTATTGTCACTTTTTCAATATATCTATATATTTATGTGTTTTATATCCGCCCTCATTTCGTGTCAAAAATAATCCAAATCAGTGGTATCAGAGCAGACTGCTCTTGATCATTTTTCAGTGCATGTCCTCGACGAGGTCCGAGTATAGTAAGTTGGGTCTCGAGCTTCTCTCTCTTGAGGAAAATTTCTCTCACATGCCCAAGAAACCCTCCATGGCGGAAGAAAATAAAAACAACGAAGGAGAAGATTTTATTAATCTGTTGCTTGAGAAATCTCTCACGCGACAAAGGGACGAAATGATGGAGAATTTTGTGCACATCCTTCAACATCTGTCGATAAAAACCAACGTGTCTTCATCAAGCGACCACTTTGGAGGAACCTCACCTTTCAAGGTACAAGTTAATTTTCATATTCCTGTATTTGAAGGACAGATAGATGCGGATGCCCTAGACAAATGGTTAAACTTGCTAGAAGGTTATTTATCTATTCATAATTTTTTCGAAAGGGAAAAGATCACCTTCGCACTCCTTAAGGCTCTCCCCTGTGTCAAATAATGGTGGGAAACTTACTAGGAGAAAAGTTCCACATAGGAGTCTGGAGTATATGGGGTCGAGCCCACTTGGGATTTTTTTGTGGATGCGATCAAGGAACAATATTACCCTGTTGGAAACTATGAAGACCAATACATGATATGGACTATGCTGCATCAAGAGAGGGGCCAAGCAATGTCGGAGTTCACCACTACCTTCCATACCTTGCGCATCAAGATGGGTATCAAAGACTCTAAGATAAATTTGGTTTTGAAATATCATAGGGCTCTACACAAATACATCCAAACTGAAATGGATTTTCTAGAGATCTCATCATTGGGTGTTGCTTATAGATATGATGTTAAAATCAAGCAGAAATTTAAACACCAGAAAAAGCACAAGTTTGAGTCTGCAAATCTGCAACAACCAAATTATGGTAAATATGGCCCTACCAATCACCGTTCAAAAAACCAGTCCAAGCCACGGGAAAATAAGGGTAACAGAAAGATGAAGGACACTGGAAAATGGTGCGATTTACACAAAATCCCCTAGCACAACACCGACGAATGTCGCTCAAAATAGTCATTGGTGGCTGAGATCAAATACAAGGATCTAAACCATGATTCAAAATATGATTCATAAAATACTGGTATAAGACAAATCATCGACACAGACCCCACTGCTATTGTCATGACCACAACAATTCAACCATAAGAACCAACAGATCATGAAGAAGGGGGAGCACCTTTTTCATTAACATATGTGGGTGAAGGGGACCCCGCTGTATTTTATGTTGATAGCGGAAGCCAAAAGAACCTCATCTCAGCATAGGTCATCAAATAGTTGGGATTGTCGACAACACCACACCCGGAACCATACAACATTGGGTGGCTTCACCAAGGAGGAGATATTTTTGTCAGCCAACATTGTCGATTGTCATACAACATCCAACCATTCAAGGATGATGTATTATGTGATGTTTCCCCACTGGATGTCTGTGATGTTCTCTTGGGCCAACCGTATATGTGGAAGTGCCATGCTATCTATGAGTATCAACCCCATAGTGTCATTGTTACTCTGTGGGGTCATCTCTACAGGATACCAGAGGTAGTTCCAACTACTTTCCCACCTAAACAATGCCGCAAGGTAGTATCTCATACTACAAAATTTAGCTTCTTCACAATATGTTCAAAAGGTGAAAACAAGAACACTCCAACCACTAAAACCTTGACCCAAGAACCTTCTATCCAACAAAAGCAGGTCGACAAGATTGGAGGAAAGACAAAATATTCCTTTTTCACATAGTCATCTCATGTATCCCGACTGGTTGAATGGACTCAACCCCACCATAAACAAGTTCGCGACATCCTTCAACAAGCTAAGCAATGCAACTTTGCCAACAAGGCAAGCAACTCACCAAGGTTCAATTTCAACAAACACTTCCCCCTCTCCCCCGGAAAATCAATGCATTGGATACCATTGCTTCCTAAGGAAGGAGGATTGATCCAGATGGATATCGGTGGCCACCCACCTATTCCACTAGATCAGAACAAAGTTTTCCACCTTGGCAGTTTTTCGGGTCCTAAACTTCCAGGGCTGTTTTGAGGCCCTAAATAATGGTTTTTTGGGGATTTGGGGCTCGAGCGTAGGCTAGAGGTGTTGGCCTAGGCCATTCAACTTTTTTTATTCTTGGTTATAAATTTACAACGGTGTATCGAGCACCCAAAATGAAGATCGTTTACAAAAGTTACATCCCTGGGAAGTTGACGTATCAACTACCCCCATCGAGGCCCACAAACCTTTTGGATTTTCATCGTATGGGGTTAGGGTTTTGGATTTTACTTATGTTAAAAAGGCCTTTGGAGCCTCATTGTAACAATCATATTCTTGTGAATGCGAGTATCTGTCACATATCTTCTTAGAGATAAGATGCCAACATTCTAGTGAGTCTTTCATTCTATATTTTTGCAGTTCTGTACATTTCGCACATTAATAGAAATTGTGTATTACTGTATATTTGTGCCTCTTGTTATATTTTCGATACATATTTATTATATTATTTTCTCTCTTTCAATATCTTTGTATATTTATGTGTTATGTCTCTGCCCTCATTTCGTGCCGAAAATAATCCAGATCAAGATGTTTTTCATTGGTTTTCAAATCTCTAGAACAAATGAATATATCATTTGTGTATACAATTATGAAATCAAGATCATTGAAGATGTCCTCCATTATTTTTTGAAACTTAGAAGGAGCATTCTTCAATCCAAATGGAATTACTCACCATTGGAATTGTCCTTGAGGTATTTTAAACCCAGTCTTGAATCTATCATTGGGATCAATCCCAATCTACCAAAATCCACTCTTTAGATCAAAGTTACTAAAGACATTGCAATTGTGGATTTTTTGGAATAAAGCCTCTTTATCAGGAATTGTATACTTAGAGGAAGCAAAGCTTTATTCAATTTAAAAAAAAATCATAAGCCTAGATTTACTCTTTTCTTCTTAGAGTGCTTGTTCACATAAAACGAAGGGCTTTCCCATGGGTTTATGGTTTTCTCAATTAGTTTCATGTCAAGAAACTCTTGTATTTCTTCTCTGCACATATTTTTTCTCTTCAGGTGAGATGGGTATTGCAACTTCCTTTTGTGGTGTCCCTTTGAATCTATCATCATAGGGAATATCAACAAAATATTTTCCCCTTTCCCAAAAAGAATTGGGAATGTCTATTGTGTATTGTCTTTTTATCTTATCTATGAATGGAGAAAGAAATTTTTCATCATGGAGATTGTAATTTTTTATAATCTTCTTGATTTTTTCAATCTTGTCCATTGGCTCCTATGGTTTTTCTGTGCTGACTACAACATTGAAATATCCCAAATCCCTCAGATCTGGATATTTGTTGCTATGTTGGTGATCTAGCTGCATATCTGGTACTCTTGGGGTTTCTGGATGCATTTTAATGGGTTTCTGATTGCGTTTTTGTGGTGTTTATGTGTTTATATCATGCATGCAATTGTTTTGGAACCAGGAACAAATCAATATCTTGAATTAATTGAAATAACATGAATTACATCATAGCATGCAAAAACTAAAGACAATAATCTCAACTAGATCGAACAAAGATGATCTTAGATGGAATACAATGCAAAAAAAAACTTTATCAAAGAGGAATGATTGGATCTATGATCTACAATGTGGATCAATTGCATTCATGGGTGGATCTGCTACATGCAACCAAAAGTACCCATGACAACTGCTGCTGAAGACTCGAAAAATCACCTTGGTGGATATACTCGTCTGATCCTCCTGAAAACTATCCCATATGGGTCTCCCTATCCTCTAGCACACTTCCCCTTCCTACTGTCTAGAACATTGGGTCTCTACTGATCTGTCGGAACTCCAGATGGACTCCCTCAAACTCTGTGCACTTCCTCAACTGGATGGCTTGATTGTGGATATTTACCCAATGAAATGTTGTGATAACTATCCCAATGGAAGTGCCTTGGCATCCTCTCCAATGGGTCGAAAGGATCTGATATTATCTGTCCTGGTTGGGCCTAGCGACCCCTTTATGTTGAATCTCTGACTCAAACCCTCACGTTGTCACTGGATAAGTGCACACTTTCTTGCGTTGCCTCTACCTGCTGTTGTATACTGAAGATGAAGATCAATAAAGAACCTGTATCGTACTTGTGACACCTAGGGCATGTCTCTCAACACCGAAACCTGTCATGGGTGGTGGTTTCCTCCATAAATCCACAAAACAATAGAAGGTTGACTTCCTTCTCTATGGAATCTGTTTCTAATTCTCAAATCATCAATAATGAGGAATTAGGTCAACTTTATTCCCTTTATACCTCCTCTCATCTAATTCTTCTTTCACTTAATTAATTAAATGAATTTTCCGCTAAGTTATGATTTAATTTTCACTTAAGTCATTTAACCCCCTTTTTTCTAATTAGACGTTCAATTTATCACTTAAGTGACCTTTTTCCTAAGTTTCACCTCAATGATCAATTAAGTCACTTAACACCTTTTCCCTCATTTTTCCTCCTTAATGTCACTTTTAGGTTAGACTTTGGAGAAATGAAATTAATTAGAGGTGTTATTCCCCTTTTTATCTCGACTATAGTCTATGGGAACATATAGACTACTAAGTCTCTCTCTGTAGAGATCATCATTTGGAAAGGGACATTACAATCCTCCCTTCCCGAGATTTTTTTTCCTCAAGCAACATCAAACCTGGGTGTTGTACTTTATTCTCTCCCTCCCATGTAGAATCCTCTAGTTTAACTCCCCTCCATTTGACAAGGAACTCCCTGATAACTTGACTCCTCAACCTACACTCTTTGTGCTCCAGAACCTCCTCTTGAACTAACTCCAACTGACCCTCCTCATCCAAATGTGGTAACTCCTCTGAAGTAGTAATATGTTTTCCCACTTCCTTATTGAGAAAATAAACATGGAACACATTGTGAATATTACTACCCTTTGGTAGCTCTAACTCATAGGCCACCTCTCCAATCCTTCGGGTGATCTTGTAAGGCCCATAGAACCAGTGTTTCAATTTTTCTACCCCACTCCTCTTCATGGAAGATTTTCTGTATGAATGAAGTCTCAAAAATACCAGATCCCCCACCTCAAAACTATGCTCTACTCTATGTCTATCTACATATATATATTGTTGGTTTTGTGTTGCCTATAGATTTTCCTTCATTATTTTGAAAATTTTATGGCTCTCCTCTATCCAATCCTTGGCTCCTGGAGCCCTATTGTCCCCAAATACTATCTCCATGAATGATGGTGTTGTAATTTTTAAACCTGTGAAGTAAAGCAATGCATACAAATTCTCCTAAGAAAAACATGAATTAATCAATGGCTCTTACACACAATACACAAAGATTTATGATGGAAACCCTTAACTAGGAGAAAACCAACCTTCCTTGGTGCCACACCTTTCAAATCTTCATTTTATTAATTTATCCATTCACAATACAATATATACACTATTTTAGGTATTCCATAGCTACCAAAAACCTAATCCCTTAATCCATGATTAATTTAGAAAACCGCTAAAAATAGCAAAATCTGCTAAAATAACAAAAATCGCCCAGACACAATTGTCAAATTTGATGTGCCCACACACAAATGTAAAGAATATAACACATACCAAACATTATCCCACTTGTTGTTTTCTTTGCATGCAAGGGTTCACATTATTACATAGTCAACAATCCAGGGCAACAATGCCCATTGTTACTCTACACTAGGAGAACTTCTTTTTGCTCACAGACTTTGTCAATGAATCCTCAACATTCTTCAAAATGTCAACCTTTTTCCAACAACACCTTCTTTTATTCAACCATGTATCTCACAAAGTGATACTCAACATCAATATGCTTTTTCTTCGAATGATAAGCAGGGTTCTTTGCCATGAAGATTGTACTCTAATTGTCACAATATAATCTCATTACTTGTTGTACTAACCCAATACCTGAACACAATATTTTTAACCATATTGCTTCCTTTCTTGCATGAGTGGCTTCCATGTATTCAACTTCTGTAATTGAGAGTGCCACTACAACCTGTCTTTTGCTCATCCAACTGATTTTCCCTCCAAATAGGTTAAACACATACCCACTTGTATATCTTCTGTGATCCATATCTCCAACTCAGTCTGCATCAACAAACCCATGTATGTCCAACACTCTGTCCAATCATGGTCTTCCTTGGTAGCACAATCCATAACTGGTAGTGCCACACAAATCCTTGAAGACCCTCTTTACTGTTGTCCAATGCTCCTTCTCTAGTTTTGACATATACCTGCTCAAAACTCCCACTGCAAGTGCAATGTACAGTCTAGTACATACCATTGCATACATCAAACTACCAACTGCACTAGAATACAGAACATGGGACATGTCCTTTTCTTCTTCCTGTGTCTTGGGACACTGATATGCATATACATTTACACCTATAGGAATAGGAACCTTGACTGGTTTACTTCCATGCATATGAAACCTTTGCAATATTGTCTCAACATATTTTCTCCGATTCAACCATAGTTTCCTTTGTGCACGGTCTCTTTTAATCTCCATTCCCAGAATGAAGTTAGCAGCACCAAGATCCTTCATGTCAAATTTGGAGGATAGTTGCGATTTAACCTCCTTGATAACATACATGTTATTTCCTACCAGTAACATGTCATCCACATACAACACTACATAAATAAAGTGATTACCAACCTGCTTGGAATATACACAGTGATCATCCCTGCTTCTCACAAATCCCAATACAAGGATGTATATGTCAAAATTTTGGTACCACATCCTAGGTTATTGTCTCAGACCATACAATGACTTCTTTATCTTACATACCAACTCTTTCTTTCCCTTCACTACAAATCCTCCTGGATGCTTCATTTAGATTTCTTCTTCCAGATCCCCATGTAGGAATGTTATCTTCACATCCATTTGTTCCACTTCAATATCAAAAACATCAACAATAGATAAAAGAAATATAATAGAAGTTAACTTGGCAACAAGAGAAAAAATATCACGAAAGTCAATTCCCTCTACCTGGAAATAACCTTTTTCTACTAACTGAGATTTGTATTTCTCCACTTTTCCTTCTGCATTAAACTTCTTCTTAAAAATCAATTTTCTACCAACAGGAAACTCACCTAGATCCCATGCCTCATTCTTATCCAAGGAATCCATTTCTTCAACCATGGCCTTATTCCAAAGTTTACTATCCTCTGAATTCTCTGTTTCCATGACAGTTCTGGGATCATCATCAGTAATATATAAAGAAAAATTAGAATGAAAATCAGGTGGAATATACCTTTCTGGTTTCCTTATTTCCCTCACTGATCTCCTCAATACTGGGGTATGAGGTTCTTCTTCTTCTACTTCATCTTCTTCAGTTAATTCAGATTTTGCATCATCCAACTCAAAATATATGTTCTTAGGTTCTTATTTCCTTGGTAGTAATTCCTGTTTGGTAACATCTTTCACCTCTCTAAAAATAACATCCCGACTATAAACAATCTTGTTAGTTTATGGGATCCAAAGATTATAACCTTTCACACCATCTTTATAACCAATAAAGATACAACTTTCATCTTTATTATCCAACTTACTCCTATTTTCCTTTGGAACATGTACATAAGCATCACAAAAAAACACTCTGAGATGTTCAAGGAAGGGTTTCTTACCAATCCATACATTATGTGGAGTTTTATCATCCAATGTTGATGAGGGTGATTGATTGACCATGTAACATGATGTACCCACTACCTCTGCCTAGAATTTATGTCCTAACTAGGCACCACTAAAAATTCTCCTTGCTTTTTCCATCAGTGTCCTGTTCATCCTTTCTATAAATCCATTCTGCCGAGGTGTGTATAGAGTAGTATTCTGCCTTGCTATACCACACTTCTTACAGAATTATTCGAATTCATTTCCACAGAATTATCCACCATTATCTGTCCTCAATACCTTTATTTTCTTCTTTGTTTGATTTTCTACCAGAGCCTTAAACTCTTTAAATTTATCAAATACCTCAGATGTATTTCTAAGAAAATAAATCCATGTGTTCCTTGAGAAATCATCTATGAATGAAACATAATACACAGATTTACCTAGTGATGGCATAGACACAAGTCCAAACACATCATTGCGTATCAAATCTAATATCCCCTTTGCTCTTGTAGCACCGGATGGGAATATTACTCGATTCTATTTACCATATATGAAATGTTCACAGAAATCAAAATCCAAAGTGAAATTAGACATACCTACAACCATGACTTTATCATTTAGTGTTCGAAGGCCCTTTTCTCCAATAATCCCCAGTCTTTGATGCCACATCATGGTCTTCTTTCCAAGGAAAATATTGGTCTTGTCTTCTTTATTTCTCTTCTCAGTGACAACAAAAATATTACACCCATTAGTATAAGTTATTCCCAACAACTTGTATAGAGTTCCACACTGAACTCCCCTCATCAACACCATTTCTCCTCGTACTATATTGCAAGTGCCCTTTCCAAACACAGTATCCACACTTGCATCATCCAACTTGCTTACAAATATTAGGCTCCTGATTGGTTTTGGAATTTGAAAAACCCCAGGGAGAGTTCTAATCCTTCAATCTTTTAGAAACAACTTAACCCTTCCACATCCCATTATAATGGTCGTCAAGTCATCTCCTAGGAATACATCACCACCATCGTATTTTTCATATTCACAGAACCACTCCTTATGAGGAGTCATATGATATGATGCACCTGAGTCGATCAACCATACACCACGATATAGATATGTACCTATAAATTCCAGGTAAACATCACCTCCTTCTTCGGTGGAGGTTTTCGCCTCTGTGGAAGAGGCATTATCAGATCCCTTTGGTTTATCAACCTTATTAGACTTTCAATCTTTCTTATAATGCCCTGCTTTACCACACTTCCAACATTTGCTCAAATATTCTCCTGGAGACTTATATATACCTTTATATTTAGATCTCCCCCCAAAGAATTTCCAAGATTCTTGTCTTGGGTATGACCTCTGACAAATAAAGCACATGTTCTTTGACCATCCATGCTTTTTAGCCTCATCTCTTCAGATAACAAGGATGAAATTGCATCCTCATACTTCAATGTATATTGAGCGGTACTACCAATTGCTACAAACAGATTATCCCAAGAGTCTGGAAAAGAACATAACAAAGTAATACAATTATCTTCTTTTGAAATCATAATATTAACATAGACAAGTTGACTTACCAGAGTATTGAAGGAATTTAGATGTTCTATCACACAATCTCCATATTCCATCTTAAGATGATACAACTTCTTTCGAAAAAAGAACTTGTTTACCAATGACTTTGATTGATACAAATTACCTAACTTATCCCATAGTTCCTTGTTTGTAGATTATCTCGAGACATTCAACAACACTGAATCTGCTAGGCAGAGTCGAATAATACTCCTTGCTCTTCTATCCAACTTCTTCTAACCTTCCTTCGACATACCAATAGGTTGTGTACTAGTAGTTTGTGTACCACAAGATTTTCTACCAATAGATTGTGAACCAGTAGACTGCGTACCAGTAGGATGTGTACCGAGATCCACAACGATCCATTGTTCTTTGTCTACAAGAAGGTTCTCCATCTTGAGCTTCCATAGCTCAAAGTTTTTATCATTGAACTTCTCAATATCGATTCTATAAGAGCTTCCCATTCCTCTTTCTACACTCAAATCACCATTGAAAAATCTCCCACTGAACCCAGGTTTATCACAGACCCAAGATAAACTTGATCTATCAAGACTGAGCCAAACCCTCAACAACACAGGAATCCCCCTAAATCCAAAAATGAGTTATGATACCACATGTAAGTTTTAAACCTATGAAGTAAAAAAATGCATACAGATTCTCCTAAGCAAAAAAAAAATTAATCAATGGCTCATACACATAGTACATAGAGATTTACGCTAGAAACCCTTAACCAAGAGAAAACCAACCTTCCTTGGTGTCGCACCTTTCAACTCTTCATTGTATTAATTTAACCATTCACAATACAATATATACAATATTTTAGGTATTTTGTAGCTACCAAAACCCTAATCCCTTAATCCGAGATTAATTTAGAAACCGCTAAAAATAGAAAAATCCTCTAAAATAGAAAAAACCACCCAAAAAAAAAATTTGGGGTGCTGCCCCAAACCCCGACGACTCCAAGCTAGTTCCCAGAGCTAAACATTGCGCTTAACCAGGGGGGGGAAATCCTTCCCCCCCGAGACCCCCTAGGAAAGCACCCGACACACACGACACAAAGGTCACCCACATACACACATGTAAATAATATAACACATACCCAACAGGTGCATCATATACGTACAAGGTGTTGAAAGGTGTCATCTTGATGGACATGTGATATGTTACGCTGTAGCAGTACTCCCCTAGATGAAGCCACTTTACCACATGTGTTCTTTTCCCCCTACATAGTTCCTCAGGTGCCCTTCCACCCATTTATTAACTATCTTCGTCTATCCGTTGGTCTATGGATGGTAACTGGTACTCGTAGCCAACTATATTCCCACTAGCTTGAACAACTCCTACTAGAATGTGCTAATGAAGTGTCCATCTATGTCATTGAATATCTATCAAGAAACCCATGTAGTTTGAAGATCTCTTCGAAGAATAAATCTTCCACTTGGGTGGCCTTATACTCAGTGGGTATGTTAAAAAAGTGCACAAACTTGGTCACTCTGTCGGCACCACAAAAATATACTCCCTACCTTGCACCCTAGGTAGTCCTGTGATGAAGTACATGGAAATTCTCTCCCATTTCTACTCTGGAATGGGTAGAGGATGAAGTAAACCCGTCGGGTGTTTCTTCTTAGACTTTTTTTGTTGACAAGTCACACACTCTCATATGTGTCTTAGTACATCATCCTTGATACCCTTCCATGAGAATCTCTCCCTAATCTGCCTGTAAGTGTTGAAGTACCCTTGATTTCCTGATAAGGGTGAATTATGACTGGCCTTCAAAATATTTTCCTTCAGTGTATATTCTAGAACTAAATAGATCTGGTCTTTGTATAAAATGACATTGTCCAGTACCCAATATCTCTCATCGATCACTTTCCCATCCATACCTCACAAGAAAATTTGTTTTTGGAATACTTAACTAGCAAGTGTGCCTTCCAATGTGTAGATATGTCCATCATCAAACAACTCACTGGCTTCCTGGATAAGTCATTTTCTATGAAATTTTTCTTACCTTTAACATACTCAATGTCAAAGTCAAAAGCTTGGATCTTTGAAATCCATTTCCGTTGTCTCTCACTGAGGTCTTTTTAATCCAAGAAATACTTCAAGCTATTGTGATTGATTTTCACCATGAATCTGTTGCCAACTAAGTATTGTCTAAAAATTTTCAAGGCCTACATGATAGCCAAAATTTATTTGTCATAGATAGAGTAGAGTCTCTCTGAGTTGCTGAGCTTCATGATCTAAAATACTATAGGGTGAACTCCCTGCATTAATACTTCTCCAATCCCCTCTCCTGATGCATCACACTCCAATAAAAAGAGTTGTGAATAGTCAGGAAGTGCTAGAACTGGATATGTGCTCATGATGTCCTTCATCTTCTCAAAAGTTATTTGTGATGCCTTAGTCCAGTGGAAAGCCCCTTTCTTCATAAAATGTATGAGAGGTTCCCCCAACTATGAGAACCCTTTCATGAACCTCCTGTAATAACTGCACAACCCAAATAACCCCCTCAACTCTATGATATTATTGGGTGTCGGCCAATCCAAAATGACCCTAATATTTTCTTGATGTACCTGAACCCCCTTCTCACTGATTATGTAGCCTAGGTACAAAATATCCTTCATGCCTAATTCAGACTTGGATTATTTATCATATAGTGACCATGATTCTATAATCCACCTCCTCCAAATGTGTCAAGTGTTCTTCCCAGGTCCTACTCTATATCAGGATGTCATCAAATAATACTAATAGATAATTTTGCAAATGTTCCCTGGAAATATGGTTCATACAGGACTAGAATCTATTCAGTGCATTGGTCAACTCGAAAGGAATGACCAAGAAATCAAAGTGCCCAAAATGGCACATGAAAGTTGTTTTTTCAATGTCCTGCTTTCTGATGCTGATCTGGTGGTAACCTGAGCAAAGATATATCTTGGTAAAGAAGACTGCCCCATGTAGCTCATCCCTCAAATCGTCTATGCACGAAATGGGGTACTTATTTTTTATAGTCTTCTTATTAAGTCTATGATAATATATGTACATCCTCAGTGTGTCGTTCTTCTTTAGGACCAATATGACTGATGAAGAAAACAAACTAGTGTTAGGCTTGACATTCCCCATCAAAATAAATTCCTTGATTTCTTTCTCAATATGGTCTTTGAATCTTTTGGGATGTCTCTAAGGTGTGGTGATCACTAGTGTTGCCCCCACCTCTAACTCAATAGTATGCCCAAATCCTCTATTTGGTGGGTGCCTTGGTGGTATCGACCCAAACACTGGTTCATACTGACTCAAAATTTCCCTAATCTCAGGATGATAATATTGTCTTCCATATGAATCCCTCCTAGTGGTGATCAAACAATCGAAAACATATGCCACATATCCATGCCTGAAAATACTCTCCATCCTCTTTGCTGACACTGTCTTAGGTGCTCCTGTAGACATGCCCCTCAACACCACCTTTGACCCCTTTGTATATTTGAATTTCATTGTTAGGGTCTAGAAATTGAACCCAACCTCTCCTAGTGAGTACAACCACTGAACGCCCAATACTTCACCAGTATTGAATAAATAAACTACATAAAAAGTGTATGCCATGGTGTAGTTGACTAGTTTAACCTCTAGATCCGGTACCATGTCCAAGCACGTCATGGTGTACCCATCTACCACTTCTACAGGGAATCCCTCAAAATCCTCAGTCTGTAACCCCCTCCTGGATACTAAGGATGCATCTACAAAGTTATGGGTTTCCCCATCATCCACCAATGTTGTGATTCATTGTCCTTGAATGAGGCCCTTGAGCCTAATGGTGTCATACCTGGGAAATCTTGAAAGGGTGGCTATGGTTCCACCCTTCACCGAGACTTGTAGTTTTTTCATCCCACCTAAATGTGGTTTTGTCTACGGCTAAGGATTCTTTGGAGGTTTCCTCTCCTCATCGTATGCTCCTCCTCTGAGCCACTATCTCATGTGGAGATGATCTCCTCCTTCTCAATTTCTGATGCCACCTTAATGTAGTGTATATGTCCCTTTCCCGAGCATCTATGTCATGGGACCAACAAATCCCTATAGTTGAAGAACAACTTCTTTCTCATGAGCTACCGCCTAGTCTCATCATCTAGTTTGGTTATTCCTTTCCACTCCCTTGGAGGATTTCTCTGATCCTTGTCTTTCTGTAGAACAAAGGATTTGGTAAAGGTATTTGTTTTATGCACTATGTCTCCCATATCTCTCATGCGAAATATGGCATCCTGTAGCGTGCGAGGCTTGAATTCCTTTACCCAACCTCTTAATGGATCTATCAGTGATTTAGTAAAAAGCATCACCAACCTATGTTCATATATATCAATCACTACTGCTTTCCTATGAAACTTTGTAATCAAGGCCTTAACTGATCTGGTCTACCGCAGTTGTGTCAGGTCTCTGAAATGAGGTTTTGGATCCCTTCTATCAAACCTCTCCATCATTCGTTCTATGAACTCCAAGTAGGATGTGATACGACTATGACCTAAGGTCACTAATCCATGGTACCACCACTTGTGTGCTTCCCCCTCCAAGTGCAAGGTAACGAATGATGGAGAGGTTTGACTCTGTCATTGAGTTAATATTGAAATAGGTATCAAAATTTTGGACCCATGCATGAGATGAAAACCTGGATGAACCGTTGAAAGAAGGGATGGTTAGTTTCCCTACCTTCTTGATAATTTCCATGTTTTGGGGCTGCAAGTTACCCCTCTACACCCCTCTCGGTCTGTTCTGGTACCTGATCGAACAATAGTCCATCAAGATCATGTCAACATATAAATATGGACCTAGTGGCAAGTAGTCTCTCCTGTACTCTACAAACAGATCTAAGAGCCTATCTTCCCTTGTTTGGCCTATCCCATATGATGCCCCTGTCCTAGATGTCCAATCTATTGTTCCCCCTAGAAATGTGGAAAAGGCGGTCTAGGAATCTTCCCCGATAAGATATAGGTGTGAGTGGGTGTCTGGTTTCCACTTGACCCTCCTGGGTTCCCACTGGATCCAATGGCTCCACCTTCATGATGTCCCATGGAACCACTCACTCCACCTGCTATATTTTCATTCATCGTGCCCATATTGTTCTGGATCAACTATGTACGGATTTCCATCTATGTAATGGCATGCATCATATCCCATTTCCCTCTGGAAATATTGTTCAACATATCTTGGGTAGTTTCATAAGGAGGCTTTGGGATTTTCCCCTTTCCCTATAGAATATCATGTATGTCACTCATCTTACCTCCTAATTCGGTCTTTGTATCTAAACTGATATGATTTCTTTCTCTATCCTATGTCTTTGGTTCTATATCTGAATGAATATGGAAGGGAATGTAGTCTCTCATGTTTATGTCCCTTATGTATCTAATATGACCCCTATGGTACTGAATGTACTCGTCCCCGATGTGACATGTTTCCTTTGGATGTTCTACACCTATCCTAAGAATCATGGGATCATGAGATACACGCTTCTTCACAGGCTGGCAGGAAGAAGGCTCTGATACCACTAAAATATCCCAAATTCCTTGGATATGAATATTTGCTACTATGCTAGTGATCTGGCTGTAGATATTATACTCCAGGGGTTTCTAGATGCATTTTAAAAGGTTTATGATTGTGGTTTTGTGGTGTTTATGTGTTTATATCATGCATGCAATTGTTTTGGAACCAGGAACAACTCGATATCTTGAATTAATTGAAATAACATGAATTACATCATAGCATGCAAAAACTAAAGAGAATAACCTCAAATAGATCGAACAAAGATGATATTAGCTGGAATACAATGCAAAAAAAAAAAAAAAATACTTGTATCAAAGAGGAATGAGTGGGTCGATGATCAACAATGTGGATCCACTGCATGCATGGGTGGATCTGCTACATGCAACCAAAAATACCCACGACAACTGATGTTGAAGGCTGGAAAACTAGCCTTGGTGGCTATACTCATCTAATCATCCGGAAAACTTTCCCAAATGGGTCTGCCTATCCTCTAGCACACTTCCCCTTCCTGCTAGTTGGAACACTAGGTCTTGTTAAAATGTTGATATTCTCATTTCACCATAGACAAACAAATATTATCTCCTAACCATAGGCATGCAACCAACCCCCATCACGTTAACCTTTGACATAAAGAATGATTCCGGAAAAACCACAATATCATCAAGAAAGCATACCTTCTCCAAGGATAACGCACTAGAAAGATATCCCAAGACCACAGACAAGGAACCAATCACCACTGCATTAGTTGCAACTCTCCTCCAGACTTGCACAACTCTTAGCGTGCATGAGAGAGTGAGTGAGTGTGTAAAAATGAGCGCAAGAACCTCCTATTTATAGTGGTTCTTGTCACTTATCTGGGTTGAGTTGTACTTCTAGAAGATAATACTTTAATATTAATTATTTTACTGAGACGAATCGTATTCTAGGGTTTTTACACATCCATTTAGGATTTCTCTGGCTTCCATAATATTTTATTATAGTCAAAGGTTACACATGGAGGTTAATACCTCTCGCAACTACCATAATATCGACACTCCCTCCTAGCTAGGGAGGTATTAACTGTAATGGTTTGAAACACATCCATCCATTTCACATGGTATGGGAAAGGCTCACATAGTCTTGTAGACCATTCTACATGTAGCATCATCATATCCAAACAGGCTATCGCGTGATCACATAGATCAAGTCATGAGCATCATCATCACTATAAGTATCATATGGTAGCTTCTTAGCATCAAAATATATCATCGTCTGCATCATCTCTTGAGGCCATACTCCATTTGAGTAATCAGGCATGATTCTAAATAAGTCATGTGTTGGACTTGGCACAATCAACAAAGTGTCTCACATAAGTCACTCACTCAATAGAGTGATATAGGGACCATTATTCTCATCCTGGTCACTTCCTATGACACAGGAATAACAATTGTCTCAATAGATGATGAAATCCACGCCATGGGATACAAGGACCATTCATCCCACTATGGTCACTATTCTGAACTTATGAAGAATGATTGTCTTGGATCATTTCCCCCCCTCTGGCCACTACTGTGAACTTAGGGAAAAAGTATGTCCTCTACCAATATCCTCACTCTAGTCACTACTATGAACTCATGGAGATAGACCATTCTACCTATCTGGGCAAAGCCCCAGGAGAATAATTGTCCTGGATCATTCTACCTATGCGGGAAATTCCCTAGGAAAATAGTTTTTCATGGTACATCAACGATCTATTCTTCCTGGACCATTCTCCACCCAGAGAATGTCTGTCTACCAACACACTGACTATCCATGATGCCATATATAAACACTCCTTCCCAACCGAGGAATTCATCTCCTCCTTTTCAACCAAGGGAGGGTATCTCCACAAGTCCTAGCTTGTCCCTCAAGTATGCAAACTTTATCTTGGACATAGATTTTTTCAAAATATCAGTTGTATTCTCATCAGTGGAGATGTACTGGAGAATCACTTCTCCCTTTTGGAATTTATCATAGATAAAATAGTACTTTATCTCAATTTGCTTTGACCTGTCATGGAACACATGGTTCTATGAAAGCTTCACATAACTCTGATTATCACAATATATCATAGTCAAATCCAACACCTAATTAAATAGTCTAGAAATCAACCTACAAAGCCATACTGCTTCCGTACAAGCATCACAAGTTGAAATATACTTTGATTTTGCAGTGTTGAGTGCAACTGAATTTTGTTTCCTGCTAGCCCATGATATCATAGCAGAGCCCAAACTTAAACATATACCAGAAGTACTATTTCTATCTTCTGCACTCCCTACCCAATGTGAATCAGTAAATCCATGTAGCTGTGTAAATGTGTTGAACCTGCACAGAATAGATCTAGATAGAAAATACCACACACATTTGCAGAGAGAAATTGAGAAAGAATAAGAAAGAGAGAAAGAATGGAAGAATTCTCATTAACCGTAATGAATAATGAATAATTTAAACATGATATACTCTGCATAACTCAACCAATTCACACTGGAGGTGAAGCCAATGCGCCATAGTGGTGGTCTAGAGTGATTTGGACACACACCAATAGTTACGGGAGTGAACTGCCACCTATTCTAGTCTCTTGGGTAGTTACGAGAGTGAACTAAAACCTAGTCTAGTCTCTCTGGCAATTGCGAGAGTGAACTGCCACCTAGCTGAGTTAACTAGTCTACCATTCTTCAGTTAGCTGACTTAAACAAAGTGAAGTGAGGAGGATATTAGGTAATCATGGGTAATTCACTAGTGTGGTGATGATCCCAAGGATAATGCGCATTAGTTGGTGATGATCCCAAGGATAATTCATATTAGTTGGTGATGATCCCAATGTTGCATGGCAAAAAAACCAATGTAGCATCTAGACTCCACTCAACTAGTCAAATTGAAGTGAAGACTGAAGAGAATATTCTCCCTAGAGGAATATTCTTCCTAAAATATAGGAGACTGGATAATTACTAATAAACAAGGAAAAACCTTAGGAAAAAGAAATCCTATGTGTGTGTGAAGTAACTCCAACACCCCCGATGAACATCACTATGGTGAAAATAAAGAATGGGTCCCAGAAATGAGGCCATGTTAGGTGCCCAAATACAAAATATACACTAAAATAAAGTGAGGAAATAGGGAAAACCTCATGGGAACCCCCCCCTCCCCCCCTCAAGGTACAATGTATGTAAAAAGAAGAACTGACAATTACTAGGCAACTATGTCCTTCAATCCAAGACGACTTTGTAGAGAATGGAACTTTTGCTCAATGAAGGTCTTGGTGGAGATGTATGTGGTCTATTCTGCTAAAGGATAGAACTATAGGTCGATGATCCCCTCATGTACTAAGTCTTGGATGTAGTGCATGTGGATATCGATGTGCTTCAGCCGCTACCTTTGAACTAGATCTATGCAGAACTTCATAGTGCTCTGGTTGTCACACCAAATGACAATTGGCTGATGAAACTAAATTCCTAACTCAGTGAGAAAATGTTGTAGCCACATAGCATGAATGGTTATGTTAACTACCCCTCTGTACTCTGCCTCGACTGAAGAAAGATAAATAACAACCTGCTTCTTACTCGACCAACATATAGGCCCGAAACCAAGAGTGAGTGAGTAACCAGATGTGGACTTGCGATTAGTGCTATCTCCTTCCCAGTCAGAATTAGTGAATCCAATGAGATATAATGTAGAGTGTTATAACCCTAAAATGCACCATACAGGTTTACCTGGCATCAGGCCAACTCATGCCTCTTCCTAGCCAAAGCCATGCTGAACAAATCCTCAAAAAACCACTTAAAACAAGCAACCCGCGCCCTAACTTCTCACTGGGTGCGGGGGACCGCTTGTTGTCCTTCTACTGCACGCGGGTATCCGCGGGCTAGCCCAATACAGCCCGCGGGTACCTAACAAAGAAAAAAATTAGGAAAGTTTCCGCCGGGACATGAGGCTTTTTGTCAGTTAACTGGAACTCCCGTCCATGCATGGCCGAGAGTTCATCTAAAACCCTAGCTCCTTCTAGCCTATAAAAGGAGGGGTAGGGGTACTATTCAAAGAGGAAAAATCATAGCAAAGAAACTCTGCCAAATTGCCAAGTCAGTTTTGTCCCAACCCTTTAGCC
>ML797959.1:127605-187174 GCA_009831015.1 Picea engelmannii | reverse complement strand
TAATAGACATAGTTAGTATAAATAAGGGTCGAGGGTATGAAAAACCCTAGCTTGGATATTATTGTAATAGAGTGCTGCTCGACTGGAGGTTGCCCCCTCGAAGAGGCCTGTGAACATTTCTATCTGATTCAAAGTGCTATTTTGTTGCTATTTCGTATATCATTTCTGTGTATTGTGAAGATTATGCTGGATATTTTACTGTTATTCTGTCATTTCTAGTGTTTCATTTCTGCTCTGCATATTTTATATATCTGGTATCTTGCAGACTGTGTCTCAACAAGGGATTTGAAATCTTTGAGGTGTTGAAAGACCTCATATTTTTTCCTGAGAAAGTAAATTCATGTGAAACGTGAGAAATCATCAACAAAAATGATAGAAAACCTCTCTTTTCTTATTGATGGATGCGGAAAAGGACCCATGAGGTCACTATGGATCAAATCTAAAGGAGAAGAAGCTCTCTAAGTCTTTCCTTTGTCGAATTTCTCTTGAGGGTGTTTTCCAATAACACATCCCTCATAGCTTCCTTTGGATAAATGGATGTTTGGTAGACCATCAACCAATATTTTCTTGCTAATTTGTTGCATATATCTAAAATTCAAATGCCCAAACATTTCGTGCCATATCCTACTACTTTCATCAACATGGGTATGTAGTAAAGCATAATATGGTTCAATGAATTCAGAAAATGTATACAATCTAGATTGATGATTTACCTCACCAGTAGAAACCTTGGAATTGGTTTGCATGTCATAGATGTCCACTGCATTAGGTGTGAATATGACTTTATTTTCGGTGTCGTAATTCATCATCTAATACACGAAGAGAAGATTGACTAAAATTTTGGGAACGTGCAGAACATTCTCGAAGCTTCTATTGTTGAGTTCAATCCTTCCTTTGTCGGTGACCTCGACTGGAGAGTTGTCCCCAAACATAATGGGAGGACATTTTCATGCATCCAATGAAGAATAGACTGCTTTTTTGGCATCCATGGGATGTGATTCTCCTTAATCTACGACCCAAGAATTAAGAGAGGATTTGATGGTAATCAAGGCATGGGTAAAATTTCCTTTCTTGGGAATCTGATCTTCTGGCTTCTTGTTCTTGGCACCCTCTAGGATGTGATCTCCAAGGTTGTTTTGATGAAGTATTTGAGTCATTAGATCTAACAAATAGATCTAATGACTCAAATACTTCATCAAAACAACCTTGGAGATCACATCCCTGAGGGTGCCATGAAGAAGAAGCCAGAAGATCAGAATCCCAAGAAAATAAATTATAGCCATGCCTTGATTTACATCAACAACTCTCCCGATGCTTGGATCGTATATTCAGGAGCATCACATCACATGGCTGCCACAAAAGAAATCAATCCTTCCTTTTCCGATGACCTCGACTGGATATTTTTCCCCCATCATAATATGAGGACCTTTGCATGCATCCAATGAATAATAGACTGCTTTTGTGGCATCCATGTGATGTGATTCTCCCGAATATAGGATCCAAGCATCAGGATAGGAGTTGATGGAAATCGAGGCATGGCTAGAATTTCCTTTCTTGGGATTCTGATCTTATGGATTCTTTTTCTTGTCACCCTTGGGGATGCGATCTCCAAGGTTGTTTTGTTGAAGTATTTGAGTCATTAGATCTATTTGTTTTTGCATGCATGTGGATTATGTATGGAATCATTTATGGAAGTATGTTCATTTCTCCCATTTTCTTCCCTTTCCACCTTTGGATCCAGAGGCATTGGTGAAGGGTTTTGAGTACCCTTCCTTCTTCATATTTGAATGAGATTTCCTTTTGTCTTTCTCTTTAGATTTATTATATTGATGGCTTCCATCTTGCACAGTAAGTGCATGTGCCTTTGGGCCTTCGATTTTTCCCATGTTGATGAGCTTGGTTTTCTCTTGTGTCTGGGATTAGATAAATTCCTCAAGAGAAGGAATCTTCCAGGTGCCTCCAAAGGAGAATTTGACTGAATGGAATGTGGATACGAACATGGAGAATTCAGGACCAAGTTTAGAGAGAATGGTGAGAACCGTTTGTTTCTCCTCCTTATATTTATCAGCCCTGCAAGATTTGAGTTGCGATAGTAAATCCTTTTATTTTGTAAAGAAATCTTGGAGATTGTAGAAGCTTTTTGGATCCAATGTGAGAAATTCCACCTCGAGCATGTGTCCCCTCATCTCATCTTTTTTTCCAAAGATCCCTTCCAAGGTGGTCTAGGATTCATTAGGGGTTTTATAGGAAGATATGTGAAAAAGGATATGCTTCATCCATTCTGTTGGCCCTTGACCACATTTTGCAAAATCCTTGGTCAAGTTTGACCTATTTTGGGACTTCAACAGCCTGTCGAAGGTGGAGCGCAAGACAAAGCAAAGATCATGGGATATCAGCCCCTTTTTGGGTCCTTTTTGGGATTTGGGATTATGTAATGGGTATGGGATGTCTTCCCATTGGTTTACCCATGTTTAGGCCTATTTTGTAAAATATATATAGAAGACTAGGAGATGTAATGAGAGGAAGTCATAAGGGAATAACTAAGTGCTAAAGTTGGATCTATGTGATCAAGATTGTAAGTGCTCTGTGCATACTATGTGAGACTTGCAGAGCTAAGTGCAAGTCATTGTAAGAGGTTGTGGAAGGTTGTGTGCTTAGATCTACTCGGGGAAGGCTATGTGCCATGGTGAAGCAATATAGTCGTTGGGACCATTATAACTTTTCGGTCGACCCTCCAAATGGGTAGAAAGACATTTATGGTTTGCCACCAAACCGTTGGACTGCGCCATAACAAACATAACAAAGTTAATGAAGGCTTCTCAACCATTGCAAGAAATATGTTTCCAAGTTATCTATTTATCCCGTTGTGCCATGCACTAAGAACACTTTTGCTAATTGTGAATTTGAGCCTGCAGACTTGTTGATTTTATACAGTGATCATTGCGCTATTGCCTTCAATCCTACTACAGTGTCTAAGTTACTCCTTGAATTCGAAGATTTCCAACCCTAAGCATGTATGTCGGACAAGTTTAGTGCAATAGAGAGAGTTGTCAAAGAAGTTTTGATCGACCTCATGATTGAACGAGTCATGTCGATGTCTACAGGTGTACAATCATCATCGACAAGAGGACTACAAGCCTCTCTGTCGAATGCTCGTGGATCGGGGCCATCTCGACCATCAGTAGAGGAGAGAACCAAGCATAAATACAACCTAGCAAACACAAAGTTTATTCCATCCATATTTCCCGAATACATCCCACCTCTAGCTGGCGCGGTGAATCATGATAGTGTGCCAAGAGACTTCGAGTACACTATGGTCACTGTGTACCTCCCAAAGGGGATACACGCAATTTGAACAGAGCAGAACAAGATCACAATGTTGAAGTTTAATGACTTCAACCTCAGAGATCGAAATATCTATGGTATGCTCACCTCATAAAAGTACCTAACCACAACTAAAGGGAAGACCTTGAAGATCATCCCTCAGTTGTGGATGATGAACCTCGCGTAGTCCACCCTGTTGAATGTCATGAAGATCCCACACTTCGGAAGACACCAAGAAGTCAATGCCTATGTCAAGATGCTACTATCATGTTACCATGGTGGCTACTTATGGCTACACCACCGCATTACAGTTTATCCAACATTGATCCACAGGATCACAAGACTGAGTATGCAACGACCCGACCCACAGGACTTTTATCCAGGGAAAGCTGCATATCGCGCACTTGTACATAAGATCAAGGATACATATGACGAGGTTGAGAAGGGAACAAGACGCTACAAGGTAGATTCCATCTAGAGTGGCGCAGTGTGCCTTGCATGTAAATTGATATTTGGAAAGTTAGTAAGGAAGAACTGACCTACGAAAGTCACCGACTTTGTTGTTGACCTCACAGGGAAGTGCGCGGAAGGCCTACAGATGAACTGGGCGAATTACCTAGTTAATCAATTGGAACTAGATTGTCGAGAAGCACAAGATTAGGGTTATGAATTTCATTTTAGCTGGCTCCTAGTCCTGATTGCATTTGTTTCCAGGGAGATGCCGGAAGGAGCAACCTTCCCCGACATAGAGTCGTTCGAACCACTTGACGCGAAGTTCACTACCCTGTGGTATTCAAATGATATGAACAAACAGTGGAAGTTGAACATTGTGTTTCATACATACTACCTCCAGCTAAAGCGAGCCATCGAAGTTGAACCTCGCATGACTCTGAACACCCTACAAAAGTTCCAACCACTAATGAAGTTCATCACAGATCGACACTTTATATACATTACAGTGCAAGCAGATGAACATCAAGAGAAACTCGAGTCATATTACAAACTTACAGAAGAATACCTTGAGGTGATCACCAAGGAATGGTCCACTGACCTCCTTACCCCCACCAACCCCATAGATATATCTAATATTGACATCCTAGAGAACACTCATAAAGAACATAATACACCCAGAACTAGCAGACGAAAGAAGACTAAGGAGGTCCAAAACTTAAGCAGCACCTCAGTGAAGACTACTTCCATGTCACCTAACCGAGGGGGTGGTGATGAAGTAGAAGTCTTACAGAGACCAAGCGAAGTAACACCACCTAGATACGAGGTTGACCCTTTGAATAAGAGGAAGGTTTCCCCCCCAAAGCCTTCTTCCCAGAATAAATCAAAAGCCTCCATGACCAAGATGCAGATTGTCCTCACCTCTGATGATTTTGACTTCATCATAGCAGCACTGAATGATGTTTTTGTCCCTTGACCAAGTTTTGGGAAATCCTAGGTCAAGTTTGACCTATTTTGGGACTTCTATAGCCTATCGAAGGCAAAGTGCAAGATGAAGCAAAGATTGCAGAATCTCGACCCATTTTTGGGTCCTTTTTGGGATTTGGGATTATGTAATGGGTATGGGATGTTGACCCATGGGTTTACCCATGTTTAGGCCTATTTTGTAAAGTATATATATGATACTAGGTGATGTAATGAGAGGAATTCATAATGGAATAACTAAGTGCTAAAGTTGGATCTTTGTGATCAAGATTGTAAGTGCTTTGTGCATACTATGTGAGACTAGCAGAGCTAAGTGCAAGTCATTGTAAGAGGTCGTGTGCTTAGATACACTCAGGGAAGGAGGATCTAGCGAGTTGCGTAGATCTCCTATCCTATGTGGAGTAAGGTTTTGAGGCTCCGTGCATGTAACCTATTGAATAAGCTAATAAAGAAGAAGAGTTGGTGGATGTAGCCCCAGTGTGGGGGTGAACCATGTATATGTTGTGTTTCTCTTCTTTGTGCAATGTGTTGATGTGTTTGTCTTTACTTGCTAAGTGATTTGATATAGATAAATAGATTTTTTTATGCTTTGTGCTAATGATGTATATGGATGTTAGGTCAGACTTATATGAATGTGATTACTGCTTGAATCTACTAGATCTAATCTGTTCCTTCGTGCTAAGTGCTACTAGATGCCAGATCTAGTCAACCACTATGATGTATTGTGATTAGCGTTTAAATACGATGTAAATAAGAACTAAATATTGATAAATATCATTGCTAAGTGCTCTATTAAGTATTACAATCACATATCTGTGTCCTAGCTAAGGTTTTAGACACCTGAGTCCTGCAACCACCCCTACCTCTACCTCAGGTGAGACTTCATCTACTTCGCAGGTGTTTCCGAAAGGGTCGATATTTAGGGTTTTGTTGGTGCGTTGTTGTAGCGTTGAACCCTGGGTCTTCCCCTGTGCCAACAAATGGTTCCATTTTTGGGACCTGAAATTGTGATTGTTGGGAATTAAGGAAGAGGAAGCTTTGTGCAAAGATCCGACCTAAAACCGTGATTGTTGGGAACTAAGGAAAAGGAATATTTGTGAAAAGATATGACCTGAAACTGTGAAAGATCTGTGCATAGATTTGTCGTTCTAGTGCACAGTATTTTAATTGATTTATAAATCTTTGTTCTAAAGAAAGAAGCCTGATCTGAAGAAAAGAGGCCAGATTTGAAGAAAAGAGGTAAGATCTGCAATCTTTGTGCTCTGATAAAGATAAGAATAGTGAAAAGTTCTAGATCTGAAATATTTGTGCTCTGTAGAAGTAAGATAAGTGGAAATTTTTGTTTCTAAAGTATGGATCTAGGTATGTTTGATATATTTTGTCCTAGCTTGAAAACTAGGGCACTTATAGATGAAAGAAGGTTTGATATGCGTAGATCCGATAAGAATAGTGAAAGATATGTTATACCTATGCATAGAAATAATGTTTGGACTAACAAGTGGATGCAGGATCCTAGAAAGAAATGTTTGCAGGTTAGCTACTATGACCCTAGCGCGTAGCATAAAAAGAGATGGGAATCATTTAAAAGAAAGAGAAGATTAAACCTCTACTACAGTTGCAGAAAACCAGGACATCTTGCTAAGGAATGCCCTAGGAGAAGACCTAGTTGTCTTTGTTGCAGAGCTATGGACCATGAAGTATTGGATTGCCCCAAAATGATTGTTAAGCTTGAAGGAATGGACATGAGACAAGAAAACCTTAAGGCAGATCCAGAAATGGCAGAACCCCAGAAAGAATCAGAGAAAGTATTTCTACGGATAAAAGAAACCCTGAATGACCACTGACATGTTAGTTTATCAGAAATATTCAAAGAAAAATAATGCATTGAAGAAAGAATAGGAGACTTCGACATTGATTGTGTTCTGGATGAGGAAACACAGGTGAATGTCATGACATAAAGAACTTGGGAACTTTTAGGGAAGCCTGCTATGACTCCTTCATTGGGAGGAATAGGTCTATTTAGAGGAAAATTGATAAACCTATGTGGAAAGCTCACCCAGATATCTATGAATGCCAATGGAACTTCGACAAAGGAATATTTTGAGATTATTAAATTTATTGAGAACAACACCCCATTTACCATGTTACTGGGAAAACCTTGGATTGAAATAAATCAAGCCAGAAAGCAAGAAGAAAAATAATTTTTAGAGAAGAAGAAGCAGGAGTTAAAAGATTTCATGACTAGAAGGATCAAACACTTAATTGAAGAACAAAAGAATAGATCGAAGCTATTTAACACCAGAAACCCAGATGTCGAAGGTGCAAGAACACTAGAAGGCCCACAGAAGATTGAAGTACCTATTTCAGATAAAGAAGAAGTATCACCCTCGACTCTTAGGAAAGAATCTTAACAATGTGAAGTAACTATGACAAAAGAAGATAAGAATCAGAATGGAAAAAGGCATACCGAAACGAAGCTCAATGGAAATAAAGATAGAAAACTAAGCAAGAAGAGAGCTAATATCGACAAGTTACAAAAGATTCTACAGGGAACTTCGCAGAAGGGAAATTTGAAAAATTGGAGCTTCGTCGGGATAACAGAGCAGTGTCACATGGCACTTCACCATTGCAAAGAAATATAGACGTTGGGACCAATATAACTGTTCGGCCAACCCTCCGAACAGGTAGAGAGACATTTATGGTTCACCACCAGACCATTGGACCACGCCATAACGAACATAACAGAGTTAATGAAGGATTCTCGACCATTGCAAGAAATCTGTTGCCAAGTTATCTATTTATCCCGTCGTGCCATGCACCAAGAACACTTTTGTTAATTGTGAATTTGAGCCCGCATACTTGTTGATTTTATACAGTGATCATTGCTCTATTGCCTTTTATCCTACTACAGTGTCTAAGTTACTCCTCGAACTCGAAGATTTCCAACCCTGAGTGTGTATGCCGGACGAGTTCAGTGCAGCAGAGAGAGTTGTCGAAGAAGTTATAATCGAACTCATGACTGAATGAGTCATGTCAATGTCTATAGGTGTACAAGCATCATCAATGAGAGGAATGCAATCCTCTCTGTCGACTTCTCGTGGATCAGGGCCATCCTGACCATCAGTAGAGAAGAGAACCAAGCATAAAGACGACCTAGCAAATGCAAAGTTGATTCCATCCATATTTCCCGAATATATCTCGCCTCTGGCTAGCACGGTGAATCATGACAGTGTGCCAAGAGACTTCGAGTACACTATGGTCACTGCGTACCTCCTGAAGGAGATACACACAGTTCGAACAGAGAAGGAAAATATCACAGCGTTGAAGTTCAACGATTTCAACCTCAGAGATAGAAATATCTATGGTATGCTCACCCCATACAAGTACCTAACTAGAACTAAAGGGTAGAACTCGAAGATCATGCCTCAGTCGTGGATGATGAACCTCGTGCAGTCCACCCTGTTAAATGTCATGAAGATCCCACACTTTGGAAGACACCAGGAATTCAATGCCTATGTCAAGATGCTACTATCATGTTACCATGGCGGCTACTTATGGCTAGACTGTTGCATTAATGTTGATCCAACGTTGATCCACAGGATCACAGGACTGAGTATGCAAGGACTCGACCCGCAGGACTTTTATCCAAGAAAAGCCGCATATCGCGCACTTGCAAAGAAGATCAAGGATACATGTGGCGACGTTGAGAAGGGAACAAGAGGTTACAAGGTAGGTTCCATCTAGAGTGGCACAGTGTACCTTGCATCTTAACTGATAGCTGGAAACTTAGTTAGGAAGAACTGACCTACACAGGTCACTGGATTTGTTGTTGACCTCGCAGGGAAGTGCACGGAAGGCCTACAGATGAACTGGGAAAAGTACCTGGTTAACCAGTTGGAACTGGATTTCTGAGAAGCACAGGATCAGGGTTATGGATTTCATTTTAGTTGGCTCCTATTCCTAATTGCATTTGTTTCCTGGGAGATGTCGAAAGGACTTAGCTTCCCCGACATAGAGTCATTCGAACCACTTGTCATGAAGTTCGATACCCTATGGTATTCAACTGATATGAACAAATAGTGGTAGTTGAATGTTGTGTTTCATACATACTACCTCCAGCTAAATCAAGCCATCGAATTCAAGCCTCGCATGACTCTGAACACCCTACAAAGGTTCCGACCACTAATGAAGTTTAGTGCAGATCAACACTTTATATACATTACAGCGCGAGCAGATAAACATCAAGAGCAGCTCCAGTCATATTACAAACTTATAGAAGAATACCTTGAGGAGATCACCAAGGAATGGTCCACTGACCTCCTTATCCCTTCCAACCCCGCAGAGATATCTGAGATTGACAACCCAGAGGACACTCATAAAGAACAAAATACACTCAGAACCAGTAGACAAAAGAAGACTGAGGAGGTCCAAAAATTAAGCAACACCTCAGTGAAGACTGCTTCCATGTCACCTAATCGAGGGGGTGGTGACAAAGTAGAAGTTGAACAGAGACTAGGCGAAGTAACACTACCTAGAGACGAGGTTGACCCTTTGAAGAAGAGGAAGGTTTCCCCCCCGAAACCTTCTACCCAGAAGAAATCGAAAGCCTCCATGGCCAAGATGCAGACTGTCCTCACCTCTGACGATTTTGACTTCATCATAGCAGCTCTGAACGATGTTTTTGGCCCTTGACCAAGTTTTGGGAAATCCTTGGTCAAGTTTGACCTATTTTAGGACTTCAACAACCTGTCAAAGGCGAAGCGTAAGATGAAGTAGATATTGCAAGATATCAACCCCTTTTTGGGTCCTTTTTGGGATTTGGGATTATGTAACGGGTATGGGATGTCGGCCCATGGTTTCACCCAAGTTTAGGCCTATTTTGCAAAGTATATATAGAAGACTAGGTGATGTAATGAGAGGAAGTCATGAGGGAATAGCTAAGTGATAAAGTTGGATCTGTGTGATCGATATTGTAAGTGCTCTGTTCATACTGTGTGAGACTTGCAGAGCTAAGTGAAAGTCATTGTAAGAGGTTGTGGAATGTTGTGTGCTTATATCTACTCGGGGAAGGAGGATCTAGTGAGCTGTGCAAATATCTTGTCCTATGCGGAGTAAGGTTTTGAGGCTCTGTGCATGTAACCTATTGAAGAAGCTAATAAAGAAGAAGAGTTGGTGAACATAGCCCCAGGGTGGGGGTGAACCATGTATATGTTGTGTTTCTCTGCTTTGTGCAATGTGTTGATGTGTTTATGTCTTTACTTGCTAAGTGCTTTGATATAGATAGATAGATTTGTTTATGCTTTGTGCTAATGATGTATATGGATGTTAGGTCAGAATTATATGAATGTGCTTAGTTCTTGAATCTACTAGATCTGATATGTTCCTTCGTGCTATTTTTTGTTAGATGCCATATTTGGTTGACCATTGCATTGTACTGTGATTAGGGTTTAACTGCGCTTTAACTAAGAACTGAATATTGATAAATATCACTGCTAAGTGCTCTGTTAAGTATTACAGTCACATATTTGTGTCCCAGCTAAGGTTGCAGACACATGAGTCCTGTAACCACCCCTGCCTCTACCTTGGATGAGACTTCATATTCTTCACAGGTGTTTCCGAAAGGGTCGATAGTTAGGGTTTTGTTGGTGCGGTGTTGTAGCGTTGAACCCTGAGTCTGCCCCTGTGCCAACACATTCGATTTAGATACTTGAATTTTTGTATGGCTGATGTCAGTTTTGTCTCTTATTCAAGGTTAACCTGTACAATCCTCTATTTCAAAGATGCATGATTATTCTCTCCTTCCATGCAAAGTAATTGTAAGGTGTAAGAGTGAATTCTTTTGGGAAGTCCATTTTTTCGCTGTCTTCAATCTTTGGTTCTTGCAAAAATAATTTGGTGCAAATTTTTCTTAGTAGTCCATTGGCTATGATACCATGTAAATGTTTTGAACCTACATAGAATATATATATCTAGAAAATGCCACACACATTTGCATAGAAAAATTGAGAAAGAAGAAGCAAGAGAGAAAGAATGAAAGAATTTTCATTAACCGTAATGAATAATGAATAATTTACACATGATATACTCTTTATAACCCAACCAATGTATTGGTGAAGAAAATGTGCCATAGTGGTGGTATAGAGTGATATGGACACACACCAGTAGTTATGGGAGTGAACTACCACCTAGTCTAGTCTCTCGGCAATTACGGGAGTGAATTGCCACCTAGTTGAGTTAACTAGTCTACCAGTCTTCAGTTAACTGACTAAAACAAAGTGAAGTGAGGAGGAGATCATGGAATCATGGGTAATGTGCTATTATATCGATTATCCCAAGGATAATGTGCATTATCTGGTGATGATCCCAATGTTTCATGGCGAGAAAACCAATGCAGCATCTAGACTCCACTCAACTAGTCAAACTGAAGAGAATATTCTCCCTAGAGTAATATTCTTCCTAAAATATAGGAGACTAGATAATGACTAATAAAAAAGGAAAAACCTTAGGAAAAATAAATCCTAGGTGTGTGTGAAGTAACTCCAACAATATGTATGCCACTGTTTGAGGCATATCTCAAACCATAATTTAGCGTCCCATGAAAATATCTCAAAATGTGTTTTGTGACTATCCAATGCTCATGTCTAGGTTCCACCTAGAATTGGCTCAATGTGTTCATAAAAAGGGAAATTTTCGACCAGGTATTAACCAAATACATCAATGATCCAATCAATTGTCGGTATAGGGATGAATCTACTGGATTGGATTAAGAGTCTCTCATCTTCTTTAGATCTATCACCATGGGAGTTTCCATGGATTTTCAATCCATCATCCCAAACTTCTGAAGGATATTTACAAGATACTTCCCTTTCCCCAGGAAGATTTCACCATGCTTCTGCCATACTTCTAGTCCCAAATAATAATGCATGAGACCAAGATCCTTCATATCGAATTCATAGGCTAACTCCCTCTTAAATTGAATAATGAGAGGCTCTACGTCTGTGAGAAAGAAATTATCAACATGTGGTAGCAGGATCATAGGTGCATCATTCACAACCTTGTCATAAAGGTTTTGATCAACATAGCTCTTGGAAAATACAAGTCTTGTCAAGTAACTGCCAATTCGTGCATACCATGCTCTTGGAGCTTGCTTGACTCCATGCAAGGCCTTCTTTAATCTGCATACGTAGGTTTTTATTGGTTGTACCTCAAAACCTTGATGTTTATCTATGTATGCTTCTTCCTCAATTACTCCATTGAGAAAATCGGTCTTTACATCCATCTGATGTAAATTTGAACCCATGGATGTTGTAAGAGATATGATGGCTCTAATAGAGGTGTATCTAGCAATAGGAGAAAACATCTCATCATATTCTTCTCCCTCTTGCTGGGAGAACCCTCTAGCCACAAATATTGCCTTGTATTTATCAATACTCCCATATGTTGCATGATTATCTTGTAAACCCATTTTGAAGTGACTACACATTTTCCTTCAGGTCTAAGAACAATTTCCCATACATAATTATTCATGATGGATTGATATTCTTCCATCATAGATTCCTTCCATTCTTTCTTCTTGATTGCTTCTTCAAAGGTGGAAGTTTCTCCATTGACAAGACTTGTCATAAGTGCCACATAACTAAAGAATATTTTGGGCCATTTTCTTTCCCTAAAGGTGCCACTGGGAGCTTTATGTATTTTTGCTTCTTGTAGGGTGGATTCAAGCCATGCTGGTCATTTTCTTATCTAAGGTACAATAACTGGTTCCACAGATTCAAGTGGTTGTTCTATTTCTTCATTGGGATGTTCTGGAGAACATGTAGTTTCTTCCTTGGGACCTTCATGTTCTTCTTCATCTTTGGAATCCATGGAATCTTATATATATTTCCTGAAGGAAATAGTTTCATCAAAAGTCACATATCTATTGATTTCAACCTTCTATTGACCTGGAACATTGATTCTGTAAGATTTTGATGACTCACTATATCCAATGAATATGCATTTATTTCCCGAAGGTTCCAACTTCTTACTTTTTTCCTTGGGAAAATGAATATAGACAGGACAACCGAGGATCCTCAAGTGTTCAACACTTGGATTCTTTCTAGATAAAGCTTCTTCTAGAGTCATGTTCTTCAATATATGATAATAACTTCTATTCTGAACATAAACGACTGACATAGCTGCTTCTCCCCATAGAAACATGGATAGATTCTGGTCATTCATCATTTCCTTAACAAATTCTTCAATGGATTGGTTCTTTCTTTCTACCACACCATTATTTTGAGGATTATGTGGGACAATTATCTCCCTCCTAATCATGGATGTTTTAAAAAAGGAAACGAGCTCCTTGGAGATGTATTCTCCTCCATTATCAGATCTTATTGTCTTGATCTTCTTGTCTGTCGGGTTTTCCAATTCAACTTTGAATTCTTGGAATTTGCTAAATATGTCATCCTTTGTCTTCAACATGTACATCCATGCTTTTCATGAGAATTCATCGATGAATGTTACATAGTAGAGAAATCCTCCTATATATTTCACCGACATATGACCACATAGATCTAAGTGTATCATATCAAATATCTCCTTGGATCTATTCTCACTGCTTGGGAATGGCTTCTTAATATTCTTCCCAAGTGCACATCCTCTGCAAACAACTTTGTGTACTAATTGTAGTTCTGGTATTCCTACAACCATATTCTTTAGAGATGGAAATGATTGATAATTAAGGTGAGCATACCTTCTATTCCATAACTCACTAGGATTGAGTTCATCATGTACGAGAGCTTGAGCATCTTGACCTAGAAGTTTATACAATATTCCTTCACGAATACCAATAATTATAGCATCTTCTATTTTTGAATCTTTATACCATACGAGTACTTTTCCATTGACAAAAACTATTCTATCTCCTTTGTCTTTAAACAATAAATAGATACTAAATTATTTTTCAAACTAGGTACATACAAAACACTACTAAGATGAACATTCTTACATGATTCCAAATTCGATAGAGGATTTTCCAATTCCCTTAACTGCATAAGAGTTCTTGTCTCCAAGTTCCACTCTATGAGAGATTTTATTTTCATTCATGATTGAGATTTTTTCACGGTCACCTATCATATGTCTGGAAGCTCCACTATCGATTAGCCACATGGTGTCTTCAAGAGATCCTGCAAGAACTGAGTAGTAGAAGAAATTTGTTTCTTCATGCTTGGCTTTCTTTGAAGGTACTTCATCATTAGCAGTTGATGCATGGTGTTTTTCCTTTCTTTTCTTTGCTAATTCACAAAACCGATGTTTGTAGTGGTGATGTTTATGAAAACCAAAACATTGTACCTTTGACATGTATTTCTTATGATTGGATTTCTTTCTTGAACCAAATATTTTCTTATCTCCATGTCTCTTAAACTTTGTTGCATATGCTTGAGAATCCTCTTCCTTTTGAGATATTCATTTTGAGTTGATCCTTGTCTCTTCTTGTGCGCAACAGGTCCAAAGTTCTTCAAACATGGGAAACTCCTTTCTTCTGTTCATGCTTGCAGCAAATGCATCCCATGATCTAGAAATACCCTTAAGTGCAATATTCACAAGTTCCTTTTCTGAAATAACTTCTTCAATAGATTGTAGTTGATCTCTCAAGTGATAAATCCTCACAAAGTATGAAACTACAATGTCATCCTTAGTCATCTTTTTGTCACGAAGATCATTCTTCAAAATCATCAATTGTCCAATATTTCTGACTGTAAAAAGGTTAGTTAGGGCATCATACATCTTCTTGAATGACTCAAGATTGGATATCTAGGGTATCAAGAGATATTTTATAGAGTCCAAAATGATACTCATGGAATTGATGTCATTGTCCTTGAACTTATCCATTGTTGCAACATTTTGAGGTTCCTTCTCTTTTCCTACTTCAAATTGTGGTTCTGTGATCTTTCCCTTCACGATATCTAGAACTTTGTTCTTGGAAAGGATGAGGTAAATCCTTGTCTTCCATGATTTGAAATGTGAAGATACTTCTAGCTTGTTCTCTAACTTCATGGAGTAAGTCATGACTACCTTTGACTTTGAATTTGACTTTGACAAGTCAAAATTTGACTTTGACCCAAAAATTTAACCTTGACATTTTTTCTAGCTGAAGGTACCAAGGGGTGCGCTAGACTAAGGCGCACTAGAATATCTAATAATTATGCCAAACATTTAACTTAAAGTTCCCAAAGAATTAGGTTAGGGTTTGTTGCAGCTGCAAAATCAGAAACCCCAATTGGAGCTGCAACTGGTGCTACAACGAGCTTGACAAAGAACTGTCGATCTACCTTCCAATGGTTAGATTGTTCTGAAGGTAGTGTGGGCCCACAACCTGTTAAAATGTTGATGTGCTCATTTCACCATAGACAATCCAATATTGTCTCCCAACAATAGGCACGCAACCACCCTCGAGCACTTTAACCTTTGAAAGAAAGAATGATTTCAGAAAAACCACAATATCATTAAGAAAGCATACCTTCTCAAAGGATAGCGCACCAGGAAGATATCCCAAGACCATAGACCAAGAACCAATCATCACTGTAGTAGTTGCAACTCTCCTCCATACTTGCGCAACTCTTAGCTTGTATGAGAGAGTGAGTGAGTGTGTACAATTGAGCTCAAGCACCTCCTATTTATAGTGGTTCTTGTAACCTGTTTGGGCCAACTTTTCCTTCTAGAAGATAATACTTTAATATTAATTATTTTACTAAGCCAACTTGTCTTCTAGGGTTTTTACACATCCGTTTAGGATTTATTTGGCTTCCAGAATATTCTATTCTAGTCAAAGGTTACACATGGAGGTTAATACCTCCCACAACTACCATAATATCAACATGCCTCTGCTGATCTACCAGTACCTCAGATGGACTCCCTCAAACTCTGTGGACTTTCTTAGCTAGATGGTATGATTTTTGAGTTTTACCTAGAGGAATGTTGTGATAAATGTCCCAATGGGAGCGCCTTGGCCTCCTCTCCAATGGGTCGGAAGGATCTGAGTTTCTTTTTTTTGGTTGGGCCTAGAAACCTGTTTATGTTGAATCTCCACCTCAAACCCTCACACTGTCACTGGATAAGTGTGCACTTTCTTGTGTTGCCTCTAACTTCTTCTATATACTAAATATGAAGATCAATGAAGAACCTGGATGGTACTTCTGATGACTAGGTTGTGTCTCTCAACAATGAAACATGTCACGGTTGGTGGTTTCCTCCATAAATCCACAAAACAATAGAAGGTCAACTTCCTTCTCTATGAAACCTGTTTCTAATTCTCAAATAATCAATAATGTGGAATTAGGTCGACTTTCTTGTCTTTATACCTTGTCTTGTCTAATTCTTCGTTCACTTACTTAATTAAATGAATTTTCCCCTAAGTTATGATTTAATGTTCACTTAAGTCATTTAACGCCCTTTTTGTTCTAATTAGACATTCACTTTATCAATTAAGTGACCGTTTTCCAAAGTTTCAACTCAATGATCAATTAAATCACTTAAACACCCTTTTTCCTCCTTAATGTCACTTTCAGGTTATACTTTGGCGAAATGACATTAATTAGAGGTTTCATTCCTCTTTTTATCTTGACTATAGTCTATGGGAACATATAGGATACTAAGTCTCTCTCTGTAGAGATCATCACTAGGAAAGGGACATTACAAACATCTAGTATCTTAACTTTATAAACATTCTTGCATGGAATCTTTGTCATGATGTTCCCTATTTTCATGTAGATCCTTTCATGTTCCATAGTAAGTGGCAAATGATGCTACACAAAGTCTTGTCCTAATAACATGTCCATAGAAATATTATATTCATACAAAGTAACATGACATTGTAGACCATTTATAGATATTGGGAAATTAGGATCAAATCTCGTGATGTCTAAAACACCATCGTTGATGGCTCTTACCTTTGTATGCATTGGTTCCCAAAAGTAACAAGGTATTGCACTAGACTTTTCACAAGATGCCATTGCACTGGTATCAATTTGAGAATCAAGACTATACCCTTTGAATCCTTTAGTCTTGATTTCCACAGAGATCACCACCCTATTAGTGTCGATCTTCAACTTATTGATACATAAGTCTTGTGTGTTTGGAAGAGATTGTTTCTTATTTTATTGGATTACATGATAATCCTCATCTTGTTATTATTCTTCTTGATATAATATGCTCAAATATTCATTAGAAGATGTGCAAGTTGAATCATAGGGAGATTTTATTTGGCTTATGAAACTTCTACTACGAGTCTCCTAATTTATATTTTCTTTTCTCTAGTTCTTTCCTACAGTCTCTGAATGTATGTTTCTCTTTGGTCCTGTCTCATATGATGAGAATTTCCTTTATCATGAGATCCATGGAAAATAGTTCTATCTTTAGGGAAAAGTGATGTATAAGGTGGGAAAGCAGAGTTATGATAGTATGAGGTGATATGATACTTGAGAGGAAAAGAAGATGAAGGTGATTTCAACACCATTTTTCTACTGGTGCATTGGGAAATAAGGATATGAATATGAGATTTAAGAGAATGACGAAAATATAAATCCCATGCTAGAGTGGAGTCAATTTGGGATTGGATATTATCAATAGAATAAGTATCCGAAGACAACATTTTAATACATAAGAAATCTTGTTCAAACTTAGAATCTGAAGATGGAATAAAAGGTATAGATGGAGAGTAATTAGAATAATAATCAAAAGGGATATCTATAGAATATACAACCTTTGGATCATCCTTAGAACATGAATCCCAAAGGGTTGGATCAATTTTTTTTTGTAAAGAGCTCTAATATTTTTGCAATATTTTTTGTCTTTTTAGGGAATTTGTTTTCCTAATGACCCCGCTCTTTACAAATGTAGCATCTACTAGATTTTCTAGTAGATTTCCTCTTCTTAAAAACCATTCTTCTAGGATGTCTAGAAAATTTCCATTCATGCTTGAAATATTCCCCTTTTTTTCTATATTTGCATTTGGAATCCTTTTGTCTGGAATTATTAATTTTTTTCCTTTTTTTACTACAACCAAAATCATGTGTTTCTCTGAATGAATTACAAAGGGGTTGAATAAGGAACCTAGATTGTTTCTTGATCTATTTGAATGTATTTGTCTTTGAGAATCCATTAGAGCCTTTTCTATTTTGCATGTAGTCCAACAAGTGACATTATTAGGGTCTATATTTAGATCCTCAAATATTTTCCTGAAAATATCGGGGATGATACTTGGTTAGGAAGAAATATAATATCTTTTGTATGTAGTATTAGAAGAATCACAAGTATTATACAACATATATTGCATGATACATTTGTATTCATTATTTAATGATAGATCACAAAGTTTTTGAGAAAGAAACATATTAGCATAGTGTTTTCCTGAAATAGGGACTTCACCATAAAATTCTTTAGCAGTTGTACAAATTAATGTATCTAGTGTTTTTTCATCATTAAATTTTTTATCTTTATCTTCTTCCTCAAGGGAAGACCACCATTTTTCCAATTGGCCAGTGAAATACTAGGTAAATCTTGTAGCCAATTCTTTATGAAACTAGTCTAATCCTTTGAAAGAGCTCTTTGTGTACTTTCCCACACCCCCCGCCCCCAATCCTAGAGGGATTTCATGATATATGCATGAGACTTACATTTAAAATCTAAAATCAGGCCAAGAACTCATATGGATGTGAGTATAGAAGATGAAGGAATCCTTTGGTTTTCTTATCCTGGTGACCACTAGGTCTTTCTGACTAATGGTTGTAATCATCTCCCCTTTTGACCATTTTTATTTGGGGGATTTCATCTTTAACCTCGAACCATTTTTCTTTAAGATTTTTTAAACATGTTTGAGATTTAGACAACTTTCTTTGTTTTTCAATAAATTCAAAATAATCTTCTTCCTCATCCTCTATTTCTATGGATTTTAGAACAACTTCTTTTCCTACATATTTCTTTTATGTAATATTTCAATAGCATCATGTTTTGAATCTTTATATTCAAAAGAAGGATGAGGTGGAGGTATGATATTATTTTTGATATCAATCAAAACTTCCTCAATCTAATCAATTCTACTAAGTGAAGAAATAACCAATTCATAATGTTTTTTCATAGTCAGTAAAAGAGTTGTTCTTGTCATTTATGAATGGATTTGTCTAACATGTTCTTTAATTGCCAAAACATATCTAGACAAATCATCCTTGTTTTGATGTACACAAGAAATATGATAATTGGTATGATTGATTTGATTCAACTAAGCAGATACAAATTCATTAACTGAATTTTTATATTCCAAAAACTACATATCGACTATTGTATGATCTCCCACGACACTCATCGAGAATGCACACTCTTTGGGAAGACCTGGGGATGAGTTGGGAAAGAGAACATAGAGATCATGTCATTGGTTGGATGAATGAAGATGTGTGGGTGTGAGTAGGGGCACCTTGGGTGCACAATGGTGACGTGCAACACCAAGGGGGCACACACCATGCTTTCCTTAGAACGATTGAAGGAGACTTGATTTGTTTTTAGGTAAGGCCAGGGCATCTTCGGAGCATACCCAAGGAGTGGACATGTTTTCCCTTGACAACATGGGTGCACCAGAGAGGTTGGGTGACCCCATTAACACACCCACGAGGAGTCATGAAAATCGATACAAGGAATATCACAAGGCAAGGGGTGCATACCCAAGGATGGGGCACGCCTATCCAAGAGACACGACGATTGATGGGAACACAAGATCGTTTGGATATACCATGTCCATAAAGGGGAGTGAGAAGTCGTTTGAGTGTGGTGGTTCATGAAGGGGTGTGACACACCCAAAGGATGTGACATTTCACATTGGTGACCCTTGGAGTCCCTATAAGAGCACAAGGGCGCACAACCAAGGATATTTTGGCAAGATATTTAGAGAGGGAAAGTCTGAGGAAATATTTTAAGGCAAGGAAGAACTGAGGTAGAAATTCCAAGATGAATACAAGTAGCCAAGGGTGGGACGCTCTAGGATATTTTTGGGAAGTCTGGAAACATGGGTTTGTTGGAGGCATGTGTGAGACAGAAACAAAATTTTTGTTAACTTGGCGAGGTGCACTGCAGGAGGTTGCAGAGATAGTTGTGACATAGAGTCTTGGTGTTATGAATCAATGTATGAGTTTCTTGGTGAGGTGAGGAAAGTATGTGACTCTTCCCAAGTTGTAAACCGAGCTAGTAGTGCTAATATTGTAACTGTTGTGCAATAAAAAATACCTAGCCAATTGTTAGGCATGGTTCATGCCGCTCGCACTATTTATGTGTATGTATTTCATTTGTTCTGCAATTGTTCTCTTGGTTTCTCATGTTCATGGATGGATGATTATATATGAATAAGTGTTAAACTGTTAACAATATTGTCTAAGTATACAAGAGTTGCACTAAGGTAGGAGTGTGACTCGTCCATAGACTAGAATGAAGTATGGGTATGCTCTAGGTGAAGAGGCGTGGTTCAGACAAAGTATTCATGGTTTTTCCAAGCAACCAAGTAAGAACTGTCATGGTGTCACATGCCCTCAGGAATGATCACAAGATCTGAACATGCATCCCGTGGGGTCGTGACAAGCGGTATCAAAGCTCTTCATCACTACTACAACAGAAATAATGGCGGTGGGACACACTTATTGTGAATAAAGTTTGGGCACATGATTGGTGAGGGTTCAATCAGGTGGATTGACCCATCACAAAGACAACATCAACACAGACTTGGTGGTTTGTGATGGAAGTAAAGAGTCGAGTTGTGGATGAAGCCGTGACTTGTGAATAGACCTTGGTGCAACACTTGATAAGGATAAGCATAGGTTTCTGAGGGTTAAATGATCACTTGGGCAAGGTGGATGAACACATGAATTGTTGTAGACCTGATCACATAAGTACTAATAGAGTTAATAAAAAAAAATTGAATAAGTATTGAGACGAATCCTTGTGTGCCTTGGACAAACCCTTTTCTAGTAGAGTGAATATACTTGGAGGGCCATCCATAGTTGGGTCATATGCATATGGCAGTGAAATCGAGAGGGATCCCAAGACTGACATAATGAAGGATTGAATTGTTATCTTGGAGAAGATTGTTGATAATATGATGGACTCAATGTGTCATCATGGTGAGAAGGTTGAGCACATGGAGGATGTGATAGGTAGGATGAATCATGGGTTTAATAAATTCATTCGGGAGTGTCAGGAAACTTCAAATGTGATTACTGACACCTTGACCGACATCATTCAGGATAGACTCAAGTCAACAAAGGACACACTTAACTCAGTCACAGAGAAGTTGAAGGACCAAGATGACCCCATCACATTGTTGAAACAAGATTTGGCTAAAAAATAGAGCTCTATTGTCATTCCGATGAGGATCCAGATAAAGGAATCCACGCCATACGAAGGTAATCACAACTCTAAGTTGCTTGGAAACTTATGTTGGGACATTGAGCATTACTTTGAGCAGGTGAATGAAATTTTGGATGAAGCCAAGGTGAACATTGCAATGATGTTCTTGGAAGGAACCACTAATATTTTGTGGAGGAACTTGGTGGAAGAATTAGTAGCTAGGAGAATCACTGAGAAGATAAAAAACTGGGAAGAGATGAAGGCAATCGTGAAGGCACAATTTGGTCTAGGGAACCAAGCATGGATTGGTAGAAATCAGTTGTTGGTTTTCTAGCACGTTGGTAATATCCAAGCCTACATCAAGGAGTTCACAGAGCTTATGTTGGAGATCAAAGACATGTTTGAAGAATACATATTTTTCCACTTCATGAATGGTTTTAAACTATGGGCGTAGAGTGAGTTTCAACGAAAGAATGTCCAGACTCTTGCAACAACAATCACCACAGCACACAAATTTTTGAACTTTCAAGGTGAACCCAAGACAAGTCCTAGGAACAGTGAGGATGCCCAAGGTGAGAAGCAACAACAAGGGAAGGGGAAGATGAAGGACAAAGGAAAGATGAATATGTCCAAGGGAAGCAAGGATAATGCAAAACAAACTTAAGTAATGAAGGAGAAGAAGTCGATTTTGCGTTTTAGATTTGTCCCAAGGAGAACTATGTAAATAATTGTCCCATGGAACAAAAATTGAATGCTTTGGAGAAGGTAGAAAACCCATATGTTGGATTCTTGTAGGTATTGAAAGCTATCATGGAGGGTGAATTCATAGAGAGGCAAGAGCAAGAAAAGACAAAAAAATTCTATTGCAAGTCGAACTCAACGAGAAGTCAGTGATAGCCATGGTGGACAGTGGGGTGACTCATAACTTCTGGAGGGAAGACATGGTGCAGAGGCTTGGGATGCAACCTGAACCAATGTAGACATCCTTCAAGACAGTTAACAGAGGCGTAGCCAAGGACATCTCATTAAATCTTCGTGATTGGTGTGAAAGGATGAGTTTCACAGTTGTTCCTATGGATGATTTTGAAGTTGTGTTGGGATAGAAGTTCACGAGGAAGGAAAAGGAAACACATATTCCTCAAATGAAGAATTTTTCCATTTTCTCAGGGAAGACTTCATGTTTGATTCCTACCATAAGGATGAAGGAAGGAGGCACACAGTTTTCTTCCTTGCATATGGTTGTTAAGGACAGCTAGAGTAGGAAACCTTGTGGAGATGAACTTGGATGATGTGGGGTGATGGTTGGACAATCTAATGCAGAAAATAAAAGGAAGCTTATGCCAATGAAACACAGGCTTGCCTATGTTGAAGAGATAGTTGGATATTTGGATAATATAGTGGATGGCTTGGCCATTTGTGTTTAAGGGTTGATGAATCACAATGAATATCGAAGGAATTCACATAGATGAAGATGTTGAAGTAGTTCGTTGAACAGGAACATAAACCATCAGTTCACCAAGAGGACGCGAGGGAGATGCATCAAACTTGGTGGAAGAGAACCAATGAAAAGGTTGATTCCTCCTTTAGCGAACTTGGACATAATGAATGACCATATGACCCTAAGCTAGAACGACTCATGGAGGAGTGCAAAAGAAAAACCAGTTCAAATGTACAATTGCTTATGTACATAAGGTAGAAGTGCGATGAATCTCTTTCGATCACATTGTGACATATTAGAGATGAGGGAGATGGCCTAACCAGACACCCCCCTTCACCTTCAAAATATATTACAACATGTTGGATCATTGTCTCTGTGGGAGGCAGTGAGGCCAATGGGGCACCTTCAAGAGGTTCCTTGGTAAAGTATGTTGGGAATGTAGTTGAGTGACTTGATAGATTGGAGGAAACGAGGAGTTGCAGATGTGAGGAGTTTGTGGACAGAAAAGGATGTTTGAATGTGAATATGTGAGTTCTTAAGATAGAGGCATGATGATTGGATTAGCTACCTAATCAATGAAAGTCACAAGGGGATCCAATGCACAGAAGCATGGGAAGACAAAACAAGGTATGGAAGAAATAGTAAGTTAGTGGGGCACGACACTTCGTAGACTCATGTAACTTCCTAAGGGAGTTTTCCTTGACGAAAAAAATTGAGGAGACATGGTCATTTTCGTAGTCATTTTGAGACCACATAATTTTCAATTCTTCTACAAAGCATTTCAATATTGATCCATAGAGGGATAACTTTATCACATGGAGGAATAATTTTAGGGTTTGTCCTCATTATTCCTTGTTGGTTTGGTGATATTTGACACCATGATTTTTTCTTCCTATTGGTTCCTTAGCTAAAGTATTAAGTATTTTCATCAAGTCATAGTTGATTTTGGACGGTGAAGGTTATTCCATTGAGGAAACCATTCTTGTATACCTTGAATCTATCATTGATCTATTCGAGTAAGGGATTACTTCAACCTTATGGTGCTAGTCTTAAACCCTGATCCTTTAATAAAATAAGAGAAATCCCAAGAGGGTTTCTTCTTGACCTCATTTAAAATTTGTTTTACCTTGAATCCGTTGACCTAATTGGATTTGGAACTAATTTCTTGATTTCCTTAAATCACTTATTCTAAAAAACCCTAAAAAGTCCAAACCCCATTTTACTAAGGCTAGTCTCAACGTCACCTTGTGCTTCATTGCTTGGTCTTAGTAATCCTAGTCAGGAATACCCCCCTTGAGCTGGAGGAGAGATAATCTAAATCTGTAGAGGACAGTTTGTTGAGGTGACAATGGTGATCTTCCTAGTGGTCACTCTCATATTGTAACATTTTTGGCACCGTTGTTGGGGATAAAACTCATTCTCCAGGATAGAAAACGAAAAATTTGTGATAATGTTTCATTAAATATATTCTTCTCACATGAGGACTACATGAAGGGACAAATCCCTTGTTCCTTACAATTTTTGAAGACATTTTTGAATGTAGAGGTGAGCACATCCACCAATTGTGAATACTTTATGAGGAAAGCTCATCTTGGCGACTCCACCTTCAATATTGCTACAAGGTATGCATTATATTTTCATATTTTGACTACTTATATTGAATATTTTTAAAGTATGGATGATACAAGAGGATGTTTGGATTACTCAAAAACCCTTGTGGTTTTCCCCTTTAGAATCTCTTAGGAAAGTCTCGACTTTCATGTGACTACATTATGAGGCTGCCCAACATGTTTGACACTTCATGAATTTTGTCTTCACATTGAGGGGAATCATGACATCATGATTTCGTGAGGAGTGGTAAAGGGGCATAAGTTCAGTTCCAAATTTCATTAAATTATTTTGCAATGACAAAGAAAATGCTACTAAAAGCAGTGAAAAGGAAGATGAAGCAACCAACAACCAGAATGCAAGAGGAGGAAGTGGTGATGGAAGAGAAAGAGTTTTTGGAAAAGGAAATTATGTGATTACATGTTATAGGTGCATAGTATATGGTCACAAAGCATCAAAATTTCTAGAGAGGCATAATGCAACAAGAAGAAATGAATCATAAACACAAGTTACCCAAGTAGACCAGATTGCAATTGTTGGTGGAAATGTGGAAGTAATTCAACAAGAACAAGGATAAAACCTGATGTTTAGAAGAATATTACTCAAGCCCGAGGCAAAGGAAATAAAAGAACTTGAACATAGAAAGAAAGTATTCAAAACTAAATGCAAAATTCAATATAAGTGTTGTCATCTTGTCACCGATGATGGAAGTATAGAAAATTTAGTATCCACAAAAGTAATGGAGAAATTGAAATTGAAAAGCATTCCATATATGAATCCATATAAGGTCTTGTTACTTCTCCTGGAGGTACCCTAATTTTTTTCACTTGGATACACCATTGTAATCCAAAGGATGCAAATTAAATCCATGTATACCATAGTGGATGATGTTGTATAATGGACTCCCAGACTTGGTCCGACCATGATCAGTCTCCTTAGTCCCCATTTCAATGTATTTCATCCTAGAATGGATTGGAGGCCTTGGAATGGATATATCATAGACACATGAGTTGTGTGGAGCCATGAGTCTTATGTAGAGGTGATTGTTGTTTGTGAGGCCTAGTCTAGTCCATGTCATGCACGCCTATGTCTTCCCACATGGTTATTTTATATTGAGTCTATATGCATCTCTTGATCATTCATAGTTCACAACATGGTGGTCTCACAAAGTGATCACCATTTCATGGATTTCAAGGCATCTCACGGATCCCCATGTAGTGGGTCCCCAAGGGAAAAAATACAACATGGGCTCAAAATGATCGTAATTTTTTTACGAAAAAAACTCATATTGTATTTTTTGAATTGATGAAGTATTAAGGGAGATATGGCCTCTCAAAGGAAATCCACCCCCTTCTTCTAAGAGGGACGTTGAGAAAATTTTCCAAGTCAAAGGGTCAAATAAAGTGAACATTATGGTCTACTAGCCGTTGGAGGAATTCTAGCAAGTCAATGATGCACTCTTTCCAAGAAAAAATGGTTATTTGAGCCACTAAAAGTCAAATTGTCTCCTTTGGGTCAAATTGTACCTCTTTTCTCATGGATCAAGTGGTCAAACTAGTAGTTGGTTGAATATGGATGAAATGTGGACACAAATATAGTTTTTATGCTCATCTTCCAAGGAGAAATCACCCCTAAGAGGGATTGTTGGCCATTTCCAAGGCCAACGTTCACCTCCTCTACCATAACACACTGTCTCCAAAACTACACGATTTCCTTCTTGGTGGATTGAACCTATTTTGGGATGCTTTCAATGGTAAAACACTTTTAAGATGGTTTTTATCCCATTTTCTCATAGAGCCATGTAATAAAAAAATGTTATTCAATGGGTTTAGCCTCCAACCAATTGTGGATGAGAAAACCAAGAAAATATTATTTTATGAGGGAGGTAGAAAATAGTCGTTAAATGACTTATATATAAGGCTATCCCCTCCTCTCATATGACGTTGTTGGAAACTTTGTGAGATCACAATGCCAACATTTTGAAATAGCTTCAACCGAGCGATTTTTTATCACTTTGACCCAAGTTGATTGATTTGCTTGGAGACCATCCGTCAAGAAGATTTCCTAGAAAATCCAAGGAGCAACCTATATTTTCTCAAAAATTCTAGTATTGGGGGCGATTAGTCTTCCAAATCCAAACTCAAACAACTAGAAATCCGTCCAAGACTAAACTTGAACTCGTGGGGTCATGATCTCTCAAATCAAAGACAACTAAAAGGTAAAAAAGGTAAAGTTTTCTCTCAGTTACTTCAACCAATTATTTATAAGTTTAAATCATTCAATTTATTATAAAAATACAAAAAAATCATACCCCAACTTAGTTCTGCAATTTCATATCTTATAAGCTAGTATATCTTGGGGATTTTTCCATTTGGGAATTTCCCTACCCCAAGATAAATTTACCCTTTAATTTTTGGGCTTTATTGAACATATACCAAAAGGGTTTCTTGGAGAATAGTGTGCATATTTTTTTTATTACAACAAAGAATACATTCATATTTACACTTATCTCTACATAAGAAGGGACACTATTGTAAGTAATTACCTCTCAAACCCTTTTGTAACTTTCTAGATTCGATTCACAAGTTATATCTCTTATTTTTCTGGTTAATATAGAAGAAAACTACAACCCCAACAAGTATTTCTTTTGGTTGTAGCATTTTTGGGTTTTGAATCTAGAGGGATTTGAACCCCAAATATACAGAGGTAATTTCGTGGTCAGTTGGAAACTATATTTTTTGCACATATAAAGAATGTAGGGCATATTATTCACTCATACCTTACTTCCCTATCCTTTCCACCTGCAAATTTATTAATCTAGTGTGATTATACACTTGTGGGGTGCCTCAAAAGGCCAATTTCCTTGTTGTTTTCTGCATTTTTTTCTGTTTTGCAGGTCTTATATAATAAGGCAGAAAGGATAAATATCATTTCCATCCACTTTATCCAAGGTACATATAGTATAAATCATTCATAAAGTGGTAAGAGTATTTAATCCCATCCTTGTGCATTATCTTAGCCAATATTTTGGTGGATTGGGGCAAGTTAGATTGTTGTTTTGTTGTTTCATTTTCTGCATTATCTGTTAGTCCAACAATTCATTTAAATAATTAACTCCTACATTCACCTAATTTTTTATGTTTAGGAAATGATCCCAAGATCCTTTGAGGTAAAGTGAAATTTTATGGGAATCATTCTAGAGCCTCTCAGTGCAGGAGTTTGGCTCGAATAGGGAAGGATAAGTGTTGTGGTGACATTGATAACCTATCCCATGTGTTTCTTCCCTATCATTTTGAGGACCTTGGTAGGCTGCTAGTTTGGACAATAACATTTTTTGGCGTCGTTGTCAGGGAACAAGGTTTTTTAAACCAAGTGTCCTTAATGACAAATATCGGGTAAAATTTATTTTTTTGTACTTTGATGAGATTCCTTTGGTATTGCATCTGCACTAAATTGCAGGAGCTCATATGGAGACTCCAATGAAGAAAAATTGAAAAAGTATAACATCAAATAATTTTCCCATCTTTGGAAAATCCATTATCCAATATCTGGTAGGAATTTGTTTTCTATTTTTTGGTGAGTTTATTATTATTTGCACTAACTTGCAGGAGTCCACCTGATGACTCCACCTGAACCACATCAGACACAAATGTATAACACAAGAAATAAATCTCAAGGTGAGATCTTATAAACTCCTGATCTTGAGGCATTTTACCAAAGAAGAAAACAAAGGGTAAGAGCAAGGGAGGTAAATCAAAGTTCACATTTTGAAACTATTTATGATATAAGACATATTTTGTTAATCCAGTTCATAAAAACATGGATTCTTAGTTAAATTATTCTTATAAACCATTTTATTTTATGAACATTTAAGGTTACCCTCATGACCTTCCTTCTTCCCTTAAGAAAATACCTGCTTTTAATGGGGACCATTCCATGGGAGCTAGGGAGTACTGGGATCAATTCGTGCATGGTATTAAAAATTTACGCATTGAGCATGAAGATGTACTTTTTAAATGTTTTTTCTTTATAAATGAGTGGGGATGCATGTAGATGGTTAGAAAGTCTTCATGATCACCATATATATAGTTTTAAAAAGTTACAAGAAGTTTTCTTTGATAGATGGGTTCATAAGAAAGACATTATATTTCTTCTTAATGCTTTGATGTTTATTAAAATAAATGAGAATGAAACCATCAATGAGTTTAATGTAAGATTTTACAAGATTTTGTAGGAAATCCCAGATACTCATTCATCTACACCACACACCACCTTAACATATTATATCAGTTCCTTCCAGGGGATGTTCAATGTGATTTTGAATTAGACTAGACCAAAAACTATGGCATAAGTAAAAAATAGTGCGAAGACTCTAGATACAAACTATGAGATGTATGGAAGACCATAAATCTTGGCTCCTCCTAGAGCCAAACCAAGAGCCAAAACCAAGGAAACTACTTCCATAGGTTCCTCATATGAGATATCTTCCTTAGAAGAGAATATCAAGTAGTTGCACTTGGTGGTTACTCAAGGATAGACTGCAACACATGAAAGGATTTCAAGACTGGAAAATAATTTTCAAGGTGTGCATCATAACATATTCCAACCCAAAGGTTGTTAGCACATAGGGGGGTGTTTTCCTTTGGAGTTGGCCATTGGGTGACCAAATGAGAATGAAGTGGGCTTGAAAACCTACATGAGTCTTTCACCCACAGTTGGGGCACAATTGTGCAAAGGCGTGCACATGTATAGTCGGAAACAAAATCCAATCAAGAAAAGGCTCAGTCTCGGCCGTTGGATCCATCAGATAGTTATATCGGTGGTTCATGGGTAATCGGGATCATAGAGTTGCACAAAGATTAGCGTCAGGCAGAAGGGTCGATTGTCGATATGCCAAAATCTAGAAACCCGGGACAGGTGGCAGTGGATTAACATAGTCGCGATTTTGTGACTTAGAGCAGTAAAGGGGTCGGGTTATGAAGACTCGTGAAACGCGAAGTCGTGAAATAATCTAGGTCATTCGATTGCAAGGAGCAGAGGGTCGTTGATATGACATCGGTGATTTCGTAGGATCAAGAATCGAGAGTTCGGGATTCTCATCGACAGGTGCATCCATAGCCTGAAACCCCGAAACGTGAAATCTTGATTTCACAATTTCATGAATCAAAGGCTCCATAGGAGAAACGTCTCTTTCTCCCAAAACACGAAATCGTGAAAAGCTCCCGAGAATCAGGCCCACGGTCCTAGTGCTCAGTCACAAAGGAAGCAGGTCTGGGAAAGGGGGATATCACTCATTGCATAGCCGACAGTTCGTATGGTTGGGAGAAAGATTGTGGTTGTCTATATTGAAGCAAGTCTGATCGTCGATCTCAGCAGTCGTTTCACGATTTTGGGCATCGCGATATTGAAGCCAAGATGGGGCGAAATCTCCCGAAATGAGAAACCTTGAAATATCATGCAGGACGAGCGTGATATCACAGACCGCAATCACATGGGGTGGTTGAAAAGAGACACACCAAGGGGGTCGAGGGCGTTTTTATTAGCAGCAGAAGAAGGCATCATGGTTTCAAGGAACCAAGTTTAACTCAGCAAGTCAGGAGCGCCACCTAAGAGAATTCATGGATGTCTGGGCTCGTCCTGATCCCAACGAGGGAAGTTAATGAAATTGAATAAGGTGGTTGAAACCTTGTTTCAACCATAAATAGGAAGCATGGAAGCACCGATCATGGAGGCAAGTTGTCAGCCCAAGGTCACCCTGTCATGAATTTTCATGCAAATCCCATATTGTCCTAGATTTGCGTCTGGCAAAGGAAAGCATGTGCAGTCTGACAGAAGGAGAAGAAACACGAAGCTTTGAATGCAACGGTCCAACTGCATCCCTAGGGGACGTTAGTAGTTCTGAGTATATATACTCAGTTTTTATATTTTTTAATGGTCGATGGTAGAGCTACGCTCCCATTTTTAAAGTTTTAATGAGGCCTTTGGTTCTCTAGTTATGCTATGTATTTGAGATTTCTTGTTTAATGAAAGTCAACCTCTTTTCATCTCTTTGTAAACTATGTGTTAAGACACTCGAAATTGGAAGATCCAGTCGAGGGTGGTGGTGTTGTTGTGATGCAGGTTTGATCACTGCAATATCTTCACCACTTTTAATCATTTTCTTGTGTTACATTTTCTCCTCTTGTACTAAGTAGCTCAGAATTGAAGGATCCAATTGAGTTGTTACAAAATCATTGCGATGTTGGTTCGACCATCGTGATGTTGTGGCTGTGTCGTTTATACATATCTTAGTGTTTGAAGCTCCAAGTCCAAGAGGATCTCGTTCTCAAATATTTTCCTCGTCAAGCTATTGGAAGACCGGATTTCCATAGCAGGACCTTACATCTTCTCACCAGCTCTTCCCCCTACTCACCTTTTACAACAAATCACTGACTAAAGTTAGATCAAGACCTCACTTGCCTATGCATGCCAACCCAGTTTTCTAAGTTAGAATGATATAATCCTAAGATAGTGTCCATTAGACCACCCTTAATTTTATTCATTGTGACATACAAACTGATGGGTACTAAGCTTACCTCTGCCACAATCCAAAGGTGACTTCTGGTACTAACATTTCTAGCTCTACTGTTGGGGACGAAATTGAATACTTTCCCTGGGATTGAACGACAAAGATTACTAGTTCTGAAGGTGCATCATAAATCAGTACTTTAAATATTGCAACTGTGCACTTGGCGACTCCACTATGGCAACTCCACTGTTTCAGTGTGACTACTTCTAGCACAACTAAAAGCTGACCCGGAGGAGCTTTCTCGAGAAGGTTTTCAACAGCTTCCTTCTCAGCTTAAGAAGTTCTTTGGGGAACAACAACGATAAGATTTGGCCTTTGATGGTGAACGAAGGCCAGACACACTCATTTTTCATATCATTCACCTGGTGACTCCATGGTTGAGGGGTCGTTTGACAACTCCACTAGTTCAAAATGGAAAAAATCTTGGCTCAGAGGTTTGCTCCTTTTAATTTTTCGGTTGTTCCTAGTTTTCCTAATGTTGTCCCTACTATGGATGAATAGGGTGATTATTTGCCCATATTTAGAGGGCATGTGGAGGACAACCCTTCTCATCATATCTGTGAGTTTCATGATCTCATGCATCAATGGGATATACATCACGAGAATGTATTATTAAAAATTTTCATGTTCTCATTAGAAGGGGATGCTTGTGAATGGTATCATTCTTTACCCCCTGCTAGCATCTCCTCCCTGAGAGAGTTTCATGCAACCTTCAGTAGGCACTGTCAAAGGCTTTATTCCTCTGAGTTAATCTGTCATAATTGTTATGAGGAATATGAAGGCCATGATCAAGATGTGGTTGTGGCTTATGAAATCTACAAGGGTGAGGACCATGAAGAGGAGGATTCTCTGGGTGAGTTGACAGAGCTGGTAGAATATCTCTCTGTAGAGATAAAAGAGTTGAAGGTAGATCATGACTGCTACCTTTTTGAAGAAAATACAGAGGATTTTCCAGTTCTTGAAGTTGTTGTTCCTGGCGGCCCTACTAATGATGGTATTATTCAATATTCCATGGTGGTAGAAACATTAGTTTATGCCCATCGTAAGCCTATTGTCTCGGTTTTAAAGGAACGAACCATTGTGGAGGAGGATTCTTATCTAGTTCTTCATGAGATTTCCCATGATGTGTTTACATTTGGGATTGCAAAGAAGGATCGGGAGATCGTTCCACTTTGGCATGGTGTCCCTAGATTTGAGGATTATTCAGACGAAGAGAAACAAAGCCCCACATCACATTTCACTGACCAGAGAAATGACCAACCTGTATATGAATATTACAAATCAAGTTCTGAGATGGATGTGCAGGATTTCCAAGAACATGCTATTGGGCCTTATCCTCTGTTCACCAATGAATAAAGTTGCGGGGAAATCAACCATCCTGGGCCTGCAGAATATGGTGAACAATTGTTTGAAGAGTAGAGTTTTCCCAGGGGTCCTGTTTATGATGATTATGGATCTGACCCTTTGGGAGAGCCAAGGAGATGAACCAGAGGAGAAGCAGGAGGGGTAGTTTATCTCTTGTCCATAGCCTGTAAGCGAGAAACCATCACCTAAGACCAGTCAGCCTACATCATCTCCTCTTCCACCTGTGCTTATTAGAGATTTTCAGCCATGTGTGAGCAACTGTGGAGCATATTAGGCTGCCTGTTACAATTTTTCCACGATTTTCCACTCATTGTATGAGCCTGTCAGCGAGTACATGGAGTGGCATTTCCTTCATATCTTGGAGCCTCCCTATTTCATCTCAACTTCAGCCTTTGAAGAGGAGATGAAGGGTGTAACCATTCTGCTGTCACGGTTGCATCATCTGCTAGTGATCATTGACAGAGTAAAGGATCTTATAGTTAGGAAGTTACTTGAATGGCTATGGTGGAAGTTTGTGTTCACCTAGCGCTGTGTAAAAATCAATTAGTTTAGGATTGTATATAAATGAGCTCCTTGGAGCCCTTGTATGTTTATTTTAATTTTAGTTTTCGGCCTGTAATTGTTAGTAGGGTGTTTTTAGCTCGACTCCATAGCCAAACAGAAGGCAACTGGAACGGAAAAAGGACATCTTAGAGCCTCGCAGGGATAACTATATCCCCCATGGAGCCTAATGTTAGCACATATTCTTGCAAGGGGTGTGTTTTCCTTTGGAGTTGGCCATTGGGTGACCAAATGCGAAAGAAGTGGGCTTGAAAACCCACAGGTGTCTTTCACCCACAGTCAGGGCACGATTGTGCAAATGCATGCACATGTCTGGTCGACAGAAAAACCCAATCAAGCACAGGCTCAGTCTCAGCTGTTGGATCCATTAGACAGTCAGATCAGCGGTTCATGGGTAATTGAGATCATAGAGTTGCATGAAGATTAGTGTCAGGCGAAAGTGTCGATTTTTGATATGCCGAAATCCCGAAACCTGGGATTCATGGGAGTCGTCTAATCCAGTGGGGACAGGTGGCAGTGGATTAACATAATCATGATTTCGAGACTCAGAGAAGTCAAGGGGTCGGGTAGTGAAGACTCGCGAAATGCAAAGTCGCGAAATAATCTAGGTCGTCTGATTGTGAGGAGCAGAGGGTTGTTGATATGACATTGGTGATTTCGGAGGATTGAGAATCGGGAGTTTGGGGTTCTCATCGACAGGTGCATCCATAGCCCGAAACGTGAAATCCTGATTTTTCGATTTCACGAATCGAAGGCTTCACAGGAGCATCGTCTCTTTCTCCTGAAACGCGAAATCGCAAAAAGCTCCTGGGAATTGGACCCACGGTCCTAGCGCCTGGTCATAAAGGAAGCAGGTCCGGGAAAGGGGGCTAGCACTAATTTCATAGATGATATTTCGTATGGTCAGGATAAATATCATGGTTGTCTATCTTGAAGCAAGTCTGATCGTCGATCTCAACAGTCGTTTCGCGATTTCGGGCATCGTGATTTTGAATCCAAGATGGGGGAAAAACTCCCGAAATGAGAAACCCATAAATATCATGCAGGATGAGTGTGAGGTCACGGCCCACAGTCACATGGGGCAGTTGAAAAGAGCCACGCCAAGGGGATCGAGGGCATTTGTATTAGCAGCAAAATAAGGCATCATGGTTTCAAGGCACCAATTTCAAATCAACAAGTCAGAAGTGCCACCTAAGAACAGTCATGGATGTCTGGGATCATCCCGATCCCAATGAGGGCAGTTGATGAAGATGAATAAGGTGGTTGAAACCTCATTTCAACCATAAATAGGAAGCATGGAAGCACCGGTCGTGGAGGCGGGATGTCATCCCAAGGTCACCTTGTCATGAATTTTCATGCAAAGCCCATACTGTCCTAGATTTGTGTCTGACAAAGGAAAGCATGTGCAGTCTGACAGAAGGAGAAGAAACATGAAGCTTTGAATGCAGGGGTCCAACCGCGTCCTTGGCGGACGTTAGTATTTCTGAGTATATATACTCAATTTTTATATTTTGTAATGGTCGATGGTAGAGCTACACTCCCACTTTTAAAGTTTTAACGAGGCCTTTGGTTCTCTGGTTATGCTATGTATTTGAGATTTCTTGTTTGATGAAAGTTAACCTCTTTTCATCTCTTTGTAAACTCTATGTTAAGACACTCGGAATTGGAAGATCCAGTCGAGGGTGGTGGTGTTGCTACGATGTAGGTTTGATCACTGCAATATCTTCACCAGTTTTAATCAGTTTCCTATGTTAAATTTTCCCCTCTTATACTGAGTAGCTCAGAATTGGAGGATCTAGTTGAGTTGTTACAGCAACATTGTGATGTTGGTTCAATCACCATGTTGTTGTGGTTGTGTCATTTAGACATATCTTAGTGTCTGAAGCTCCGAGTCCAAGAGGATCTTGTTCTTGAATCTTTTCCTCCTCAGGCTGTTGGAAGACCGGATGTCCATAGAAGGCCCTTACATATTCTCACCATCTCTTCCCCCTAATCACCTTTTACAACAAATCACTAACTAAAGTTAGATCAATACCTCACTTGCCTATGCATGCTAACCCAGTTTTATGAGTTAGAACGATATAATCCTGAGACAGTGTCCATTATACCACCCTTAATTTTATTCATTGTGAAATACAAACTGATCAGTACTAGGCTTACCTTTGTTGCAATCCAGAGGTGAAATCTAGTGCTAACAGAGGTATTTTGAGAGGTCCACCCCAAAAACCAAGGCCACCAAATAATTTGGAAAGGACCAATGCAGTTGATCAAATTCATCCATACTTTTGCAACACTTGTCAACATTTGCACACATAAGAGACCTGTCTCTATCACCAAGAAGAACTATTGGAAGCAACTGTAGAAGTTACATGTTCGATAGATTCATAAAATATGATGACAAGTGGTTCAAAGATATCAACATTTGATGCAAAGTATCGGGATTATTTTGGTAGAGGAATACTAGGATATGGGAGTAGATTAACTCAAGAAAATATTGATCAGATAAATCAAAAGTATTGATTGTTATATACACGAAAAAAAGGATCTTGAGATCACTCAGAAAGAATAGGGGGGCTCTATAGAAAATAAAATGTTAATTTCAACACCTCCAAATTGATTATAATAAAGAAAGATAGTGGGTAGAAGTTCAGTTATTGATCTTACGGGATGGGAAAATAATGCTAAGGTGCCAGTTCCATTGGTATAATTAGTGAATATTTCGTTCTTCAAGCAACATATTGGAAAGGCTCTTGGTTTGAAGTTAAAAATAGTGCACAGTCAACGATAGAGCCATAAAATGATCCTTCATTATTCTTGTCAAGTAATTTTGGATTAAATGGCCAACATGAACCATTTTTTGTATCATTGGTTGTCACATATTAGATTTTGCACAAATGTATGATGGATAGTGGAGCAGAAATGAACATAATGTCACTAGAAGTTTCAAATAAGATGGGTTTGAAGAATTTTGGTCCTTATAGGAATGTGCGTTCCTTGGATTTATGAGAGATCCTATTTATTGGTGTAATTAAGGATTTATAGGTTCACTTGGCCAGACACTTGGATGTCATGATTACCATGTACGTAGTTTTTTTGGACATACCAACAACATGTAGAATGTGGTTATCTCGGTCATGTTCGGCTAATCTTGGTGGCACATTACATATGGATCTATCTTATGCCACAATATCGATTCTTTACATCAAATCAGTTACTCTATTCAGAGAGGCTTACTTATAAATTCATCTAGAAGATCCCAAGAACAAAGAAGACAATGTGGCATATCAATATGAAGGATTTGGATCCTACACAACATTCACAACAAAAGGATCCTACGAATGAACGATGCATTTTGACGGAGTGAGCTCCAGGTCAGGTAATGGTGCATGTATTATGTTTACTTATCCCTCTAATGAACTCCTTTATTATTCTTTCATATTAGAATTCGAAGCCATGAATAATGTGGATGAACACGAAGCATTACTGTTTGGTTTACATGTTTCTAAAGACTTAGGAATTAAAATTTTACATATCATAGGTGATTCTGACTTTGTTGTTTTCCAAGTTAAGGGCCACCATGCTTGCAAGCATGAAAGGATAAAAATATACATGTCAACAATTCTTTTAGCCATGAAATAATTCAAATAAATTGACCTTGAGCACATAATGAGAAGGATGAAGTGCTTGTAGTAGCAACATATTTATTTAAGACATGTCCCAAATTTGAGAAGGGTGGAAGAATAGTCACACTTTACATGCCCTCCATTCTAGACAATGTATAAATCTAGCAAGTGTTCGAAGATGATGATCATATCCTCAAGTTTCTTCATAACATGCAAGATTTCAAGAAGAATGTGCCTAATGAGAGAGACAATGATTCCATGGAAGAAATATGTGCAAATAATATACCCACTGGTTTATTTCCTTTGGAGGCCAAGTTCGACAGAGATTACACATTCAAGGGAAGGACATAAATGACAAATATTGAATAATATCAAGAAGTCAATGTGGGAACAATTACATATCCAAAGATAATCAAGGTTGATACAAGTACAACAACTGAAGAAAAATAAAATATTTGAAAGCTCGTGATGGAATATAAAGATGTATTTTCCTGGTCATATGACAACTTGAAGGCATACAAAGGAGATATCATCCAACATACCATACCAATAATACGAGGAGAAAATACATTTAGGAAAAAGTTGAGGAGGATCAACCCCAAGTTAGCTCGTGTGGTCAAGAAAGAATTGCAGAAGTTACTGGATGCATGAATCATCACTTCGACGAGGCATACTACTTGGTTTTCAAACCCAATGATAGTTAGAAAGAAGACATGTCAGATCAGATTATGTGTTGACTTTAGGAATTTGAACAAAGAACGTGTCAAGGATAATTAACCCCTTACATATATGGAGATGTTGTTACATAGGATCACAGGTTCAAAGATGTTGTCTTTCCTAGACAGATTTTCTGGATACAACCAAGTATTGTTTAATTTTGATGATCGAAAGAAGACGCCATTCACAACTCTTTGGAAAACATACGAGTACATTAGAATTCCATTCGAATTTCTAAACGTTGGTTCTAATTTTCAGTGAGCCATGGACTATACATTCAGAGATATTATATGGAAGATCAATGAAATGTATCAAGAAAACCTCACAGTTTTCTCAAAGAATAGAAAGGATCACATCAATCATCTTAAACAAGTCTTTGAAATATGCATGATGTATGGAATATATATTAACCTAAAGAAGACCATATTAGGAGTGACAAAGAGAAAAATTTTGGGCCACATTATATCAAAGGAAGGAGTAAGAATCGACCCTGAAAGGATCAAGGGGATCCAAAAGATCAAATTTCCACGGAACCAGAAATAATTGCAGTCGTTCTTGGGAAAATTCAACTTCATTAGTCGCTTCATCCCAAATATATTAGAGATACTCAAACCAATGAAAAAATTGTTGAATAAAGACATGATTTTCAAATCGTATGAAGCAGGGAGCCATTCATTTCAGCAGACCAAAGACACCATCACCAAAACACCGATATTGGTAAGTCCTGATTTTTCAATAGCCAATAGCCTTCATGAGAAAGATTACCAAAGACACAAAAATGAATTATACCATCATGGAAAAATAAGTGTATTCATTGGTGAAGTCACTAAAGAACTTCAAAACATATGTTGGATATTCAAGAATAATATCTTTTGTTCCTCACCTAGCAGTAAAATACATACTCTCACAACAAGATTGTTTGGGAACAAGAGGAAATTGGGTATCAAAGATATATGAATATGATTTGGAAATTAAACCCACCAAGATCATAAAAGGATAGGGTATTTTAGAATTAATGACATAAGGTAATGAGGAGGCACTAGGTTTAAAGGATGAGCATTGCATCATGGTAAGTGCAGTTACACATGTATTAGAGCAACATGATTGGTACAAAAACATGATATTCTATACGAGACATCTTATTATCCCTAGTCATTTACTAGAACACAAAAGAAGAGCTTTGAGGTTGAAAGCCTCGAAGTATTGTTTCATTGATTAAGGGATAGGATGGAGAAATCTCGATGGTGTTATCCTGAGATGTGTGGATCTAGAAGAGGAAACGAGCTCAAAAAAAGAATTTCATCATGTACTTTGCGACAGACATCATATAGCTAAGACCACCACACACAAGATACTTAGATAAAGCTATTATTTTCCCACTATATTTACATATGTGCACAAGTTAGTCAGATAATTCCAACCATGTCAATTATTCACAAGGAAACATAAGTTATCAACATTACCTTTGCATCCAGTTGTGGTGGAAGCACCTTTTCAACAATGGGGTTTGGATTTCATTGGAAAATTCAAGGATAATTCAAGTAATGGTCACAAATGGATTATAATAGTGACATACTACTTCACCAGATGGGTTGATGCCATACCCACAAAATGAGAAACAAATGAAGTAGTCATGGATTTCCTAGAAGTCAGAACCATTACTAGGTTTGACATTCCAACAAAGATCACAACAGATAACACCAATGATTTTACTTCAATCAATCTGCCTTCCTTTTGTTTCAAGTATGGAATCATCCTATCACATTCGTATAACTATTACCCATAGGGGAATGGTTTTGTCAAGTCAAGAAACAAAAATTTAATGAACATCATCAAGAAGTCAGTTGGTGAAAATAAGAGGAGTTGGGACAACCAACTTAAGTATGCTCTCTAGGAAGATAGAATTAAAAAGAAATAATCTACATGCAAAAGTCATTTTGAGTTAATATATAGAATGGACGTGACTCTACCCATCCATTTAAATCTTCCAGTGTACAAGATAATGCAACAATTTTCAACAGACATAGAGTATATTCAAGGAAGAATCAACCAGTTGATAGAATTCGACGAGACACAAAGACATGCATATGATCATTTGCTTCAGAGTCAAGAGAAGACTAAGAAGAATTTTGTAAAGAGAGACTGCCAACGCAACCCCCCGAAAGGTGACTTAGTACTATTATGTAACAAGAAGAGTGAGAAACCAGGTAATCATGGTAAGTTTGAGAGCCTTTGGCTTGGCCCATATCAGATTCAAGCCGTTTCAAGTAATAATTATTTCTACCTTAGCCATTTAGATTGTGAGAAGCTCCCCTTTCCTTTCAACAATAAACTTATTGATCTCTTATACTGAGGTAATAAATGGTGTTATTAGGGGCATCATGTACTATAGTAATGTTAGTTGAAATTTTTGTGTGTTTTGAATAATCTCTCTATTATGAGAACTAGATTAGCCTTTCATTTCAACTTTTCATTTTAGTTCATAGATTAGATGCATTTCGTTTTGGTTTATTTTGTTTCTAGGAAGGGATAAGACTCCATGCCCTACTACCTCTCCTATAATTTGGTGTTTTGTGTGATATTGTTTCTGGTTTACAAGTGAAATATCCCGGGGTTATCCCATACTCTCAAAAAGAGTAAGTGTCCCAATGTTAAAGCCAGTTGTTACCTCTCCAGGGGGTACCCTACATTTTTTCACTCGACTACACCATTGTAATCCCAAGGATGCAAGTTAAAGCCATGTCAACCATAGTCAATGATGTTGTATAATGGACTCCCAAACTTGGTCCAATCATGATCATTCTCCTTAGTCCCCATTTCAATGTCTTTTGTCTTGGAATGGATTGGAGTCCTTGGAGTGGATCTATCATAGACACATGATTTGTGTGGAGACATGAGTCTTATGTAGGGGTTATTGCAGTTTGTGGGGCCTAGTTTGGTCCATGTCATGCACACCTATGTCTTCCCACATGGTTATTTTATATGGATTATGTATGCACCTCTTGGTTGTGGTGAATTATCATTCGTAGTTCACAACATGACAATCTAACAAAGTGATCACCATTTCATGGATTTTGAGGTGGTTCACGAATCCCCATGCAATGAGTCCCCGGGGGAAAAAAGACAACATGGACTCAAAACGATCATAAAAATTTTATGAACAAAACCCATATTGCATTTTTTGAATTCATGAAGTATTAAGGGAGATATGGCCTCTCAAATGAAAGTCACCCCCTTCTTCTAAGAGGGACATTGAGCACATTTTCTAAGTCAAAGGGTCAAATAAAGTGAACATTGTGGTCTACTAGTTGTTGGACGAATTTTAGTAGATCAATGATGCACTCTCTCCAAGCAAAAATGGTTATTTGAGCCACTAAAATCCAAATTGTTCTGTTTGGGTCAAATCACACCTCTTTTCTCATGGATCAAGTGGTCCAACTAGCTGTTGGTTGAATATAGACTAAATGTGGACAATAATATATCTATTATGCTCATCTTCCAAGGAGAAATTGTCCCTAAGTGGGAACGTTGGCCATTTCCAAGGCCAACGTTCACCTCCTCTACCATAGCGCACCCTCTCCAAGACTCCACGATTTCCTTCTTGGTGGATCGAACCTCTTTTGGGACGCTTTCAATGGTCCAAAATTTTTAAGATGGATTTTATCCCATCTTCTCATGGATCTATGTAATAAAAAAATGTTATTCAATTGGTTTAGCCTCCAACCAATTGTGGATTTGAAAACCAAGAAAAATATTATTTTATGAGGGAGGTAGAAACTAGCCATTATTTTTTCTTCTATATAAGGCTAGTTCATCCTCTCATATGATGTTGTTGGAAACTTTGTGAGATAATAATACCATAATTTTGAACTCAAATATCTTATGTCATTGTGGATCGTCTATTGTAATGCTTGTTCTTGTTGGTCAAATTTTTTTTTGATTGTGTTTTAACAAGGGTTTTTCAGGATAATTGCAAGAGTTAATTAATCGATCCATTGAGGGGCTACATAGTCACGTGGAGGAAAGAAAACAGAGTCTTCATGTCTTCCTTTTCCTTGTGGGTGCCTTGTGAAACAAATCCAAGTTGTTGGACCGACTTCCTTGGAAGCAGCTTCAACCAAGCGATTTCTTCTCAATTTGATTCAAGTTGATTGATTGGCTTAGAGACCATCTATCAAGGATATTTCCTAGCAAATCTAAGGAGAAACATATCTTTTCTCAAAAATTCTAGTAATGGGGGTGATTAGCCTTTCGACTCGAAACTCAATTAACTAGAAATTTGTCCAAGGCTGATCTTGAACTCATGGGGTCACGATCTCTCAAACCAAGAAACAACTAAAAGGTAAAAGAGGTAAATTCTTATCTCAATTTCTTCAACCAATTATTTCTAAGTTTAAATCACTCATTTTATTATAAAAATACAAACAAATCATACCTTAGCTTAGTTCTTCAATTTCATATCTTATAAGCTAGTAGATCTCGGGGATTTTTCCATTTGGAAATTTTCCCTAGCCCAAGAAAAATTTACCCTTGAGTTTTTGGGCTTCATTGAACAATAACCATAAGGGTTTCTTGGAGAATAGAGTGCAGATCTGCTTTATTATAACAAAGAATACATTTAGATCTACACTTATCTCTACATAAGAAGGGGAACTATTGTAAGTAATTACCTCTCAAACCCTTATGTAAATTTACAGATTCAATTCACAAGTTATATCTCTTGTTTTTTTGGTTAATATAGAAGAAAACTACATTCCCAACAAGTATTTGTTTTGGTTGTAGCACTTGTGGTTTTTGACCCTAGGGGGATTCGAACCCCAATTACAAAAAGGTAATTTCCAGCTAGTTGGAAACTATCTTTGTTGCATATAAAAAATATATAGGGAATATTATTCACTTCTACCTTTCTTCCCTATCCTTTCCACCCGTATATCTATTGATCTAGTGTGATTATACACTTATGGGGGGGGCTCAAAAGGCTAATTTCCTTGTTTTTTTCTACGTTTTTCTCTATTTTTCAGGTTTGATATAACAAGTCTACAAGTAAACATCTCATTTCTAGCCACATTATCCAAGGTACATATAGTATAAATCATTCATGAGTGGTAAGATTATTTAACCCCATCCTTGTGCATTATCTTAGCCAATATTTTGGCGGATTAGGGAAAGTTAGCTTGTTGCTATGTTGTTTCATTTTTTTCATTATCTATTATTCCAAAAATTCAATCAAACAATTAACTCCTACCTTCATCTAGTGTTTTCAGTTTAGGCACTGGTCCCAATATCCTTTGAGGTGAAGAGAAATTTTGCGGGAAGACCCCCAGAGCCTCTTAATGTAGGGTTTTGGATCAAAGAGGGAAGGATAGGTGTTGTAGTGACATTGGCCACCTATCCCATGTGTTTCTACCCTAATAGTATGAGTACCTTGATAGGCTTCTAGTTTTTATGGTAACATTTTTTGGTGTCGTTGCCGAGGAACACAATTTTTTAAACCAAGGGTCCTCAACAACAAATATTGGGTAAACTTTATTGTTTTGCACTTTGATAAGATTCCTTTGGTATTGCATATACACTAACTTTAGGAGCTCATATGGTGACTACACTGAATAAAAATTTAAAAATTATAACATCATAGAATCTTCCCAACTTTGGAAACTCCATTATTTGATCTGTGGTAAGAATTTGTTTTCTATATTTTGGTGAGTTTCTTATTATTTGCACTAACTTGCAGGAGATCGCTTGGTGACTCCACCAGAACCACATCAGGCACAAAGGTATAACACAAGACTTAAATCTCAAGGTGAGATCTTATACACTCCCAATCCCAACAAATTTTACCAAACAAGAAATCAAAGTGTAATAGAAAGGCATATTCATTCAAAGAATTCTCTAGAGAACAGAAAATGAGAGGGGAAAGATAATCTCCACACCACTAGAAATTCAACCTTTGTTAAATGAATTTAAAGATATTGTGGGAGATGATTCACCAATAGGATTACCTCCCTTGATAAGTATATCACATATGATCGATTTGAAGAGTCATTACCATCATATTTGGATAAGGGAAGGTGATGAATGGAAGACAACGTTCAAGACAAAGGATGGATTGTTTGAATGGTTAGTGATGCCATTTGGGATAACTAATGCACCTAACACATTCATGAGAGTTATGAATGAAGTTTTGAAAACATTTTTGGGTCAATTTTTTGTTGTATACTTAGATGACATTTTGATTTTTAGTAAAACCAAGGAAGAACACATGGGGCATGTGAGGAAGGTGTTACAGTGGTTGAAGGAAGAAAACAAATTGATATATTTGAAGAAATGTATGTTTCTGAAGGCGGAATTAGTGTACTTGGGATTTGTGATTTCCATGAAAGGATTGAAGATGTATTCTGAAAAGGTAAAGTCTATTTTGTAGTGCACAACACCTAAGTGTATGTTTTATATGAGAAGTTTTCATGGATTGAAAAGCTTCTATATGAATTTTATCAAAAATTTCAGCGATATTTGTGCACCACTTACTAAATGCATGAAAAAGGGTATTTTCAAGTGGAGAACAACAACCATGAAGTCATTTGAAGAGTTGAAGAAAAATGTCACTAAATGACCAATTTTGACACTTCCATATTTCAATAAAAGGATCAAACGTTATTTTTTATAACGGGGAAAGAAATAAGACATCCACACTTTTGTAGATGAATGCGATATTGGTCAACGTAATAAGGGAGAAACAATCAAAATTCTAGGCACATTCCAACCTCTCCCTATTCCACCTGCTATGTGGACGGATATTTATATGGAATTCATTATGGGCCTACCCAAATATAGAAATACATATTTCATAATGGTTATAGTTGATCTCCCTTCCAAATATGATCATTTATGTGCCCTACAACATCCACTCGTGGCTTGAATTTTCATGGATAATATATTCAAACTTTATGGAATGCCCCACTATATTGTCTCCGACCGTGATCCAAATTTCACCAACAAATTTTGGTAGGAATTGTTCAAGCTCCAAGGAACCCAATTGCATCTCAGCTCAGTCTATCATCCCTAGAATGTCGGTCAAATTGAATCTGTCAATAAGTTCTTGGAAACATGTTTGCGGTGTTTTGCATCTGGCAAAAAAACTCAATGGGATCAATGGTTACCACTCGTTGAATGGTGGTACAACACCTCTTACCATGTTTCCACTCACATTTATCCATTTAATGAAGTGTTATATAGTCAAAATCCACCTTTCTTATTCTCCTACATGCCTGGTGTCTCTAAGGTACAGGAAGTCGAAGACACCCTTTCAGTCTAAGCTTCCATTCTCCATACCCTCAAAGAGAATTTGGTCATGGCTAAAAAATGCATGAAGCAACAAGTTGATTAGGGTCATTCAATACACCAATTTGGTGAACGAGACCATGCATTTCTTTGTCTACAACCTTATAAGAAAACATCACTCAAAGAAAACAATTTTCAGAAACTATATCCCAAGTTTTATGGCCCTTATACCATTCTCAAGTGTGTGGGGCCTATGGATAACAAGTTATCTCTACCTAGTCACTCTAAGATACATCATGTTTTTCATGTTTCTTCCTTGAAGAAAGTGATTAGAACCAAGTACCAGATTCAAACTAGTCTCTAGTCTCCCTGAGTTGGATGAAGAATGCTCCATTTGGTTGCAACCCCAAGCAATATTGGACCACTGCGAGCATTGTTTCTGTCAATGTACCATCAAGGAAGTTTTATTTTAGTAGAAGGTTACACCAATAGAAGATGCCACATGGGATTTGGCTGCCATTTTGCAATAATTTCCCCATATAAAGCCTTGAGGACAAGGCTATTTTTTCAAGGGGGAGGGCATCTTAGTGTCCTAACCTCCCTAACCCCTCAACTATATAGAATAATATGTTTTCTATATAATAAAGGTTGACATTATTAAATAAGGCCTATGCAATAATGTGAACATGTCTAATGTAAGAAGACTTAATAGAAGGTTTTGCTTCTAGAAAGATATTCCTCTAGAATGTTCTCTTAAAGATGGAAATAGTATAAATAGGAGTAGAAATCATGGAAGAGTTTTGTCTTGAGAATCATTTTGTATTTGATCTATGCTCTACTAGAGGTTTCCCCCTCAAAGAGGAAAGTGAACTTGGTTATCATTATAATAAAGGTATCATTTCTAGAATCGATTGTGTCATTGTGCTCTATATTTTTCTCTTTATGCTAGTAATTGTTATAACAATTTTGTTTATACTTTGGATAATACGTATGGTACCTTATAGGCACTGATCTCTTGATGTTCTTCCACCACTTATTCTAAAAATCCCTAAGAACTCCAACCCTTGTTTCACTAAGGCTACTTTCAACGTCACCTTGTGCTTCATTTCTTGGTCTTAGTAATCCTAGTAGGGAATACCCCCCTTAAGACATAGGAGAGCTAACCTAAATTTGTATAGGTTGTTGAGGTGAAAGTCGTGACCTTCCTAGAGGTTTCCCCTGGATTATACATTTTGGATTATGGATTTCATCATTGCGTACAATTTAGGCAATAATATTATCAATACAACTTTCTTTCATTAATTACATACTTGCATCATCTACTAAATACCATCAATGAAAATTTTTCTTCACTTCCATGCTTCAAGTGATTTATGTTTGAAAAAAAGCTTTTCTTCACTTCCATGCTTCAAGTGATTTATGTTTGAAAAAAAGAAATGAATGAAGAGTGTGTTGAAGAGCATAATCATTTTTTGTCTAAATTTTTCTATTTAAAGGAAGTTTGGGAGAGAACCTTTATGGTATGTAGCATACCAATTCTCATGCAATTATCCTGCTATATTCTTGAATATTTTTTTCATTTTTTAGTACTAAGTTTTTTTTATAGCTCTTAAAAAATGTTGTGTTACAAGAGGAAGGATAAGCCACTAGTCCATTGAAAAGAAAGGTATAAAGTGGCCATTGAAATCACCGAAGTGTTGAATTATCTACATAATGGTTTTTCTCATCCAATCATCCATAGAGATGTAAAATCATCTAATAATTTTTTATATGAAAATTTGAACCATGGGTATCTTGACCTTTATGAGAGAAATAATTTGACAAGTTCTATGGAATCATTTGTATTTTTTGGTTAGATATGTTATAATAAGATCTACTAGATCAATAATTCACTTTGAATACTCTATGAATAGTTGACAAATTTTGGGCTAGCCAAATGAGCTTCAATGACGTCTACATACATCACACGTATTGATGTCGTATGTATATTTGGGAAAATATCCATTTATTTCTTCCTAGTAGCTCTTTCTTTTGGAAAAAATGGAATTTATATCATACCACCACATTTCGTAAAAGTAACTACTATTATCTTTCGGGTATTTGGCTCCAAAATATTTCACATATGGCAATTTTAATGAGAAGACAAACCATATATCCCTTTGTAGTAGTTCTTTCAAACTCAATAACTAGAAGAAAATTGATCAATAGAAACAATCCCAAGGGCCAACAAACCCTAGTTATGTGGGTAGGGCTCTAGTCTCCTTGATCATTTATTATTTAATTGTTTTTGGTTTCTTTATCTTGGTTTAAAATCTTAATTTCTTAGAAATTTCAAAATTTAGGCAAGGCCATCATTAAAAACTATATCTAGTCAAGAACTTGCAGATTCACTTTGAGAATATGCTTATGACATGTATGAGATGAAGAGAATGGTAATTGATGCATCATTTTGTCTAATGAATCTTAGTTTTGACCTTTAGTGAGCCGAGTAATTACTCTTATCCTCTTTAGTTTTATATATATGTTTAAGTTTCTAATATTGTGTCAAATTTGGTGTGTTTATGACTTTTCCCTTTTGTGAGGAGTTAGTGTTAGAATTATTTTTGCACATAATGAAGAACAACACATGAAATAGAAATTTGATATCCTTCTGACTTAGGGCTAAGGGTGTTTTGATCTAGTGTTTAGGGCGGTATTTATAATCATTTATTTAGTAGTTTCATTTGTAGAATCATCATGATTACACATATTAGGAACAAATTCTAATGGTTGGTTGTAGCAAAATATGCAAAGCCTCAATTGCCAATAAGGACCTCCATTTTATCATAGTTTCCTTTGTCTTCTATTTTTGGAAAATTCATCTTACATTTCATTAATGAACAAAAGAGAATACATTGTATCTCAAGCCAAAGCTTGAGTATGCAAATTACCCTTCCCTACACCCTCCCTGCATAGGCAAGAAGATCCATCATATCCATCGTTGGCTCCAATATCAAAAGACTATATATCTCATGAAGAAAACCTCCTCTCCCACTAATTGAAACTCCATGTCTAACACATGCATTGATATTTTTTTTGAAGGCTTACTAGTTCAAATTAATTCCTTCCATAACCAATTGAGTAAATAGAGTTAGGGATTTTCCTTCAATCCCATTTTTATTATACCCTATAATCATTGTAGTCTAGGAAGAAAGGAGGATAATGGAAATATTGGAGGTTGTAAATGAATCAAATTACGTAAACCTCAAAGTTCATCCTTTTCCTACTAGTGTCACTCAAGTGTATATTAAACCTCCATGCTTTTGGAATAAAATGAGATGATAAATTATGCTAAAAACATAAGTGAAGTTGCAACCATTCATAGAAGATAAAATTTTAGAGATAAGGATCAATTGAAGTTGAATGGGTGATGAATAGATTTTCACAACGTTAACTTCATATACTACCCATAGATTTGATGTAACCCATGAGCAATTCTTGGAAAGAGAGTATGCTACTTTATTTAGACATTTCATTAAATAATTTTCAACCCATTAGAGAGTTCTACAGACAATTCACATAATCCTACCAACTACACTATTTAGAACTTATATCATCTTGAGAAGATTATATCTCAATTTATTTTAAATTACTAGGACCCTTTACAAATAATTCATTTACTCTCTTGTAATGTGTCTTGTCTGAAATATGTAAACACTCATAATCATGAACACCACAATCCTTCTTTATTTTCCCGTCAAATCTCACACTTAGAATACCTTATACACTAACATGTTTGTACTCAACTTACATTGTCAAAGATAGATATAAATGATAATTATACCAGGCTATTCACTACAAGGGAACGACCCTCTAGTGGAGGTTTTTGGGGAAGCCCTTATAAAAATAGCCCAAAAATCTGTTTATAGTGGAGGCGAGCGGGTGGAGGTTTTAACAGATGTTTTTTTATGGTTATTTTATAAATACCTAACACACTAGTGCATTTAATACTACAGATGCACCAGTGCTTTGAAAAATATCGCACCATGGTAGGGTTATTTCAAAAAAGGAATATACTACAGTGTGCTATGAAAATAATGGCGCACTCATGTGCACTGTTTCTCTAAAAAAATGGCACACCATGGTAGGGTTATTTAAAAAATAAATACTTCAGTGACTACTTAAATACTAATGCACTAGTGTGCAACATTGCTCTCAAACAGGGTGCACCATGGTAGGGTTATTTAAAAATATATATACTTCGGTGCACTACTTAAATATTGACACGTCGGTGTGTACGTTTCTCTAAAAAATGGCGTACTGTGGTGGGGTTATTTTAAAATATATATATACTTCAGTGTGCTACTTAAATACTGACACACCGATGTGCACCGTTTCTCTCACAAATAATGCACCGTGGTAGGGTTATTTTAAAAAATATATACTCTGGTGCGCTATTTAAATACTGAAGCCCGGGTGCACACCATTTCTCTCAAACATGGCACACCGTGGTAGGGTTATTTTTTTTTAAATATACTCCAATGCACTACTTAAATACGGTTGCACCGATGCATCTAATAATCAAGTGCATTGTAACAAGGTTAAATTAAAAAAAAAAAATTACCAACTGTAAAATTCATTTTTACCCTTTTCAATGTTGTAGAGCTCTCAAGCACCGATGAAAATTTTTCCTCTCTGAAGCGCCCTATCGTCAGTGCTTCCCTTGCTTGCCTTCCTTCCATCTATTTCTTAGTGTGTGGCGTTCGAATTTTTCCAAACGATGGGAAAATTTGGTTTTGTTTACTACATGGCAACCTGGATGCCTCCTCGACGAGGTAATGTCCAGGTAATGTATTTTTTTCTTTATAACTTAAACTTTTAGCAGATTAAAATGCAAAATTTAGTTAAATTTTCACTGTTTAAAAAAAAAAGTTATGCACGGTGTGTTTGATTCATTCAGCTCACATCGCGAACGGTGCACCCTAAAAATTTACAGGGTGCATAGAAACACATTTTCCTAATTTTTTCAGTGGTGCATTTGTAAATGCTACGCATCGCTGCTTTATGTAATCATTAACACAACAAGGCATAATTTTACCAATGCCCTACTTAAAATGATATAGTTGATTTTTCGCGGTGCATCGAAATAATGCTAACACATTGAGGTGTTATGTTAAATGACGCACCGCATAAATCAGATAAATTATTTTATACAGTGCGTTGGTAAAATTACGCACCAGGGCATTAAGGATTACCCAATGCACCATAGTAAAAAAATTAGAGCCTAAATGCCAAAGTACTGTAATTATCAATTTTTAAAAAATTGTTTGTGCAGTGCGTTGTCTTTCTTGTAATTCATTGGTGCATGTCAGGAAAGACTATGCATCGCAGTAACATTTTTTTTTTAAATGATTTTACAGTGCTTTAGGATTTTAAGTTTTTATTATTTTAGGCGATGTGTCCGTTAACTTAATGCACTGGTGTGGTAAGTATACAACACACTGCATAAAATAATACAACAAATTGTATATGGTGCGTTATTTTACATGTGCGCACCGAAAACAGTGTTCAAGAGTAAGATACGCACCGCAAGCGATGCTTGACTGTTTTTTGGGCGCACTAGTAATGGAATTTACTTATTTTTTGAAGAAAGTTATTTTTCCGTATTTATAAATAAATTTCTCATTCACTAATTTTTTTTATGTTTTATGTATGTGGCTGATGTATTTAATATGTTAATCATGCAGATACGTCAGCAGAGAGAGAAGAAGTAGGAACATGAGCAGAGGGTTGACCTGTACAATGTTGTATGGGATTGGGAGGGGAGGGAGAGGGAAAGAGATTTGTAACCTCACCCTATTACTGCAGTGACCCAATTCCTCCTAAGGAATGTATGCCTCCTTAAGTACTATGAGGAGGCTACATCCCTGAAGGGGCACTCCGGGTTCTTGGTGTAGTTGATCCATATGTCCATCAACAAGCTTTCTGTGTCGGTCCTAATCAATGGTACTATCCCAATGAGGAGGATATATACTTTATCACTGGGCTATCCAAGAGAGGGGAGTGTTTTCCCTAGTTCCCTAATGTACCAGTTGGTGTTGCAGCAGAGAGAAAACTCATGTACTCTCAGAGATATATTGTGGTTGACGTACTTTCGCCAACTGATTTTTAGGTGTTTGGTGGATAACTATGGATCACTTATTTTGGTGCAAAGGAGATTAGGTGTCTCTCACTATTAGTGATGACCATTGCACACTTTACCAGCGATGGGTAGCACATTAGTTGCAGTCTTTTTTATTATGTTGATTCTTTAGTACAAATGCCACAATGTATTAGATGGTCTGTCATTTTTTTGCGACAATTTTTATATCTCTTGATAGATGTCATGCTATGATACATGGGAGGGATAACTTCCATTTTTCTTCAGAGCTGTTTTGTTTATTTTTTGAGAGGTTTCCGGAGACAAGGCCTACTTTTTCCTATCATCCTTCTAGGTCGATGACTCAGGTGTGGATGCACATGTGGGGCAAGATGATGCCCAAGAGGGTTCAGTCGAAGTTTTTGTCCCGGATTTCCACTAATGCACTGGAGTTATCTAAATTAAAATAAGAAACTGTGTAAATTAAAATATTACCATTCAATATCTAAACATGTTGCCAACTATAAAATTATATGTCGTTGCATATATATATATATATATAATTTTAAAAATTAATTAAATGACTTGTGCATGTTTAAAATATTCATAACTCAAATGCTTAAGCAAGAAGATACAATGCAAATCTTAAAATTTCCCTAAGATATTTAAGGATCAAAGTCATATCACTAACAAAAGTTCTTTATACAAGTGCTTGAGTGTGACCAAGGGTAAGAGGATTTTTAATAAATGGATAAATACCACCTTCACGACACATCAAAATTCTAACCATTGTGACAATGAAACAATGTTTTGGAAATCTCTTTTTTAGGTATCAATGCTTCAATAATATGTTGTTAAAGGTTCAAACTTCTAACAACTTGAGGCCTTTTTGAAAAAAAAACAATTTCTCAGATGTGTATTTTGGCAATTACTGGTAATATTAAACTCTTAAATACTTCAAACTTGACATATTTCTCCTACAAGGAAAAGACTTTTCTATCATTTTAGTTAAATGTTGGCATTGTCATTAATTGTTCCAAGATGTTTGAGAGTGGTTTCAACATCATAAAAAATTATATGGAGAAAGTATAATTTCATATCCCATTAAAACTTCAACTAGTTTGACATTTTTCAGGATTTCACAAATGGAAATACTTAGCTTTAACTGCAAAAACCTTTGTGAATCTTACCAATTATATAAAATGCCAACTATAAAATGTTTGGCAATTTTTTTCTAAAAACATGTTGTTATGACTTTATCATGAAAATAATTCTTAAAATTTTATATTAAACATGCAACGACATATAAATATCTTCAAATAAAAATATAAAAATATATTTCAATCAATCGTTCCATGCAATCACAAATAATTTGAAAGACATACACATTATGCATCAAATTGACTGTTAACCAACTAAAATTGTTCAAATATTTGTTATAATTAACTTTCCATTTCCTCAGTCACAAGATGAATAAAAAATAATATAATTAGAGAAATAAAGATAACAAAAAGATACAACAACAATATAAATGATGAAACAAAACATGTACATATCACTCTCCATTGTCATCACCCTGATTATATTCCTCAGTTGACATGATAACACTATTGTTCTCAAAAACATGTTTTGATCTAGGGTTATGTCTTAATACAAACCACCCATCCCTATCCAACACATCTGGGTAAAAAAACACTTGGTTGCAGTGTTTTGGGAAAACATTAGGCAACTTAGCTTCATCCCACATCTTTTTAGAGTTGATACATATCATCCCACTATCATGATATTTCTTTACATTATTCCAATCTAAGGTGTCCCACCACTTGAACATAAAAATAACACATTGGAAAGAAGAGGAGTCCACTCGAATGATCTCTTGTATCTTTCCAATGTAACCTAACTTCCTTCCGTATTAGGTTTTGATCACAGTGGCTAGCATGACTAGATTGGTCAAACTCGACTTCCACTCCATATTCTTGTGTCATGTGTCCATCATCGACACCCTCTGTGCAAAAATGATGTCCATATGCCCACATAGATGGAAACAAATGCACCTATAAAAAAGTGAAAAAATCACAATGTCATGTGTCTAATAATCCGACCAATAAAATACAAAATATAGATGTTACAATTCAAAGGTACGTCATGAATTTAAAATGTACACAAAGAGATTATTACCGATTTGTTGCACCCAATCCCTATGTTTAGTTCATCCTCTTCAGCACATGAGTAACAACCAGATGCATCGTAGTTCTCTCTGACTTGGTCAGCGACCCAATAGTTGGGGCATATCATTGGCATATTTTATTTTAAATGATCAGGATAAGACATGTTTCTACCATTCAACTATTTGAATTATTTCCTATCACTATCCCATTTCCTCCTCTTCTTTTTGTACAATGTGACCCACGGTTGTGTTGCCTCCGAATTGTAAAGAATGAATTTATTGATGGCATCAATTTCTAAATTCCTTGATATATATATATATATATATATATATATATTCATGAAATCAAACCGAGGTATAGTACATATGAGATCAAAATACACATTATGAAGTTCAATGTAAATAGTTACTATGTAGAAATTTGACAAACGATAAGTCACTTACTCTTTATCAAGCGCCTTTTTCCATTCATTTGGAGAAGATCCCCTTCTCTTTTGTCTTCACCTCTTTCGTCATCCCAAATCAATGAATATGGTTTGTTGTCAATTTTCTTGATGTAATCACTGGCATAATAGAAAGACTCATATGATATGTACCCATATGCCATAAAGCCCTTAGGTTTTTCCCTTTGTCGAACAAATCCTTTCAATTTCTTCATGTACCTCTCTAAGAAGAACAACCAATGACAAGAGACCACTCCAAATAATTCAACCGCATATACTAGGTAAATTAGAAGATGAACCTACAAGTCCATGAAACTCATAGACAATTCTTTCTCAAACATATAAACAATCTCAGCTATCTCTTGACACCTCAATGGAGTGCTATCCATGTGAATCTCCTTTGATGTGATCCAACATACACATGCAGATAATTTAGATATGGCACGTTGTAGGTCCTAGGGGAAGTCATGGTTCACACACCCACGCACGAGCAGGGGATAATGACACTACAAAGTAAAAACATACAAAATTAATTACGTTTTATCACATGGCATAAAAATTAAAAAAATAATAATAAAATCGTGTTTTTGACATACGTACTCTTAGAAGGTTCAAATAGTCATGTGATTTCAACCTCAACAAATGGTCTTCCACAGTGAATTTTCTCCATAGTGAAGACCCGTATAAATAAGGCTCCTTCACACCCAATATAACTTCCTTTTCCAAAGAAAGATCATATGTCTTCAAAATCCATGGGACATCACCTTCTTTGAAAGACCGAGAGGGACCAACCTCTCCTCTACTTTCTTGTCTTGGACAATGTTTCTTTTTAGTTTTTGAAGAAATAAGATCTCTCCTAACAACCAATGTGTCACTTTCTTTTGATGATATGTGCCTCCATAAAGAAGATGGAACATTTTTAAATATATGCATAGGATCTAGTAAGTGGGAAATATTAACATGCTCCCAATATGGGAGCTCATAAAAGACATATTTGTTTTTCATCCCAATGGGAAATTTCTTGACATAGGTGTCGACGAATTATGGATCATCAAACATAGGCTCTCCATTTGAATTGAACATTTTTGTAATCTCCTTCTCCTTCTCTCTCTCATATCCTCTAAGCCATTTTGTTGATGTCATTATTGCATGCCTTTGGGTTCTCTTTGGTTTACCATTGAAAGCAGATGTTGCTCTTCTGTAAGGCTGTTGTTTTGGGAGGAATACCCTAGAGCATTCGTATACTGGCTTTCATAGGTGGTTGGCCCAACTAGCCTTCAGAGAAGGTCCACAACATTTACATCCATGATAACCTTGTGTTACAAGACCTGCGAAATTATTAGTGTATGCATAGCACATTAGCATTGAAGATTATAACAGTCGCAATGAATTAAATATGCCAAAAATTATTGTTACGTATATAAACAAATCAATAAACATGTAATTTACCAGAGCAAACTCCTAGTCCTAGATAATCATGTGTGGTGTAAGAACATATGCCATACAACATAAAAATCCTCTCTATTGTGATGGGTCTTGATACAACATATACATGTATCCCTTCCCATAATTCCTTCAATTCATCTACCAATGGTTGTAGGTAGACATACATATTCTTGACTTGTCTTATACTAGGGACTATAAGAGCCAACATAAGATGTCCATTCTTCATAGACAACCATAGGGGATCACTACTACAGGCCAAACATAATAGTTGGTGTTTTGGAGGGAACATGGGTTGATGCCATCCATGGCTATGTTGAGTTGTAGACTTCGTACTTCATCCTTGAAATTTTTGGGCCATGTATCCTCTATATGATTCATGGCTATTGAATCTGTTGGTATTCACATAACTCTTGACTCACTTCTGTGTGAGGCATTCCATCCCTGCAACATAACTAATTCTTTGCAACGAAAGAGCCTTTGAATCCTTCAGATTATAGGCATGTGCCTCAATATCTTATGAGGAGGACCATGTAATTTACCCTTTTTATTTGATTTATGGTACCTATCATGCCCACATTTCAGACATATATCTTTGTCTACATATTCTCCTCTATATATAATATGATCATTCAAACATGCATGATATGATATGTACTCAACACCCAACATTTTCAACATCTACTTTTCCTCTTCGCAGCTACCGGGAAAGACATTATCACTCAGAAGAACCTTGTCTTTGAGTAACCTGAAGTTAGTGGGAAATAGAAATGTACAATGTCATTTGATATTCATAAAATCGATCATTTTCAATGTTGATTGTGTGACACAATTTCAAAAAATATAAGGGAATTGATGATCAGTTACCTCAATATTATCAAGAAACGTGTGCTTGACATGCCAAAATTTCCTTTCAAGTTATACAGAAACATTGTTGTCCCCAACTAGGTAGACTTTGATCGAATAGGTTCAAAGAGAGGGGTGGTGGAAGCAGATTTCAGGATTTCAAAAAAGGTATCAGTGATATGAGAATTATCCCCTAGCTCGTCATTCTGGAATGCATCTAACAACAATGTCTCCATGGAAGTTGTATCTCATAAATAATCATCCATACCAACCTCTATTTGATTGAATCCATTGCCAACTTGTGAAGAACTACTATTATTGTAGTCATTCCTAATTGGTGAATCCGGACGTAGTGGGAATTGAACAGGTGGTTGATTCAACCTTTCTTGGTATGCTTCCTCTCTGAGTTGTGCTCTTATTGCAGCCTTCTCTTGATTTGAGATTGTAGTGGGGTGCAATGGAAGATGATAGGTAGGTCACTCATCATCAGAATCCTAATTTCAAAAATATTGAACATTAGTACACCAATGATATTAGTAAGCACAATGTAATTGGTTTGTTCAAATTACATTATACCAAACAATTATTACCATTGATGACCCAGGATTGCGGCTGGAAGATGGCATGTTACAATTGGAAGGGTAAAGAAGATGTCCATTTTCATCTACCAACTACTCGTGGTATGTTGCTCCTGATAAGAGCTTTCGACGTTTTTGAATTGGTGGAATATTTTCTACATCTGAACTCAATTCTGAATTAAGATCCTGCAAATTTGGATACATTTTTATTCAGATTGACATGGATAAAAAGATAAATTCAATTAGATAATTGAAATATAAATAAAATCAGAACTTACTGGAGATGGAAAGGGAGAACTCCGCGATGGACTTTGAGCAATATGGAACGAGATGGAATTTGAAGAATTGGCCATTTGATATTATAATATTTTCTCCCTGCATTTGAGCAAAATCAACAATATTTTTTTAAGAATAAGGAGACTTTAAGCGGAAAATGTATACTATGAAGTACTGCAAGTCATGTGGATGCATCCTAAACGATAATTGAATATGGGTATACTATTTATGTGCAAATAAAAATTCATATAACTTTTAAAGCATAATGGTGCGCTTATTTAAACAAAACACATCGAGGCATTTAATTACTAACCGCATCGGTTCTCAAGATTTAAAAAAAAAAAAAAATAAAAATTATATGATATCGGTGCTCCAAAAAAATTTAGCGCACCGATGCTTTGTCTAACCAAACAAATCGGTGCGTTATATTAATAAATGCACCGATATTTCAAAAAACTTAAAAAAAAAAGAGTGATTTTTTTTCCAATTGAAAAATGAGTGGGAATTTATTTTTTGAAAAACTAATTTCATAAAGTCCTTTAAATAGTAAGAAGTTATTCACTATTTCATTATTTTGCCAAAATTTAGAGGGGAGAGATTTGCAAGAGAGACATACTGGGGAGCACTGTGGAGCAACAAAATACTTTGGAACAACATAATTATTCAGAAGATCATAATTTGAAGGGTATGGTGATTCACTCAAAACCCTTTTGGAGAAACAAAATTATTCAGAAGATCATAATTTGAAGGGTTTTGTGATTCACTTAAAACCCTGCATAGTAAAAAATTTAAATTTTATTGTTGATTTTAACAATAAGACTTTTTACAATTTCTATTCTTATTTAGATTTAATTAAAATTCAGAAAAATAAATAAATAAAATAAAATAAAAATAAATAAATCATACTTACCTTAAGCCCTTGCTTCTTCTTGCCTATGTAACTACAAAATTTCACCTTAAGGTTTAACTCCCTCTATCACTTCACAATTAGAGATTTTCATTTTATGCATTTTAGATTTAATGGGTTTGTGTTTCTATATATAAGGCATTTGGCATGTGATGCAAGGGAACCACTTATTGCATCAGATCCGAACACTCTCAACCCTATCACATTATTTTTTAAAACGGTTTATGTTTATCAGTGCAACAATTTGACTATGCGCTCACTAATAAAGTGCACCATAAATGCAGTAACATGATTTATTTTTTAAATCATTGATCGGTGTGTATTTGTTTTTGAGTTATTTTTTTCGTTCATGGTCTTTTTTTGTTTTCGTTTTCGTTTTCGTTTTTTACTCTAATCGTAGTGTTGTTATTGATACATATCGAACCATTGTAATTTAAAGTATTTTTAAAAAAATATTTTTTCATGTCAGTGCATTTCTTGTATTGAATGCACCGGTGCTTTCATATTATTAAAGCGCATTGGAAGCCTCTTTTTTTTTAGCTCAAAATTATGTCATTTGTTTATAAAATATATTTAATATCTTTTGTATTGAATGGTACAGGTTGTATATTGATTAAAAAAAATGTGTGAGAATAGTTCAAGTAACAAAAATTCTGATCAACACAATGATACCACATCCAAAAAAGCAAAAAAGGCAAGTTCTTTGTAAATTCTATACAAAAATGATGTGTTTGAACTATATGTAGGTTTAATTAATATATATTGGTTAGTGTGTGTCTTGCAAAACCATAAAATGAGGAAGCTCGATAAGATTCTTTTCGATCTAAGTGCAGAAGAGTGTGAATGCTTGATGGGAAAATTGCAAAAGGTTGAATAAGGTGAATGGAAAAATACTATTCAATATGAATTCTTTTTTTAATTTTCATTAATAATATACTAAAGAATATTAGATAACATGTTTCAAATAATCTATTAATTCACATATGTTTAATGTTATACAGGGACCAACAACAAAGGAACGAAATGACGTCCTAAGAAAATAAAAATTATAGAAGATGTAAATGATGATGAATTGGCCCTCAACTCATCTAGAGTGTTGTTAGAGGTTAATGAAAGGGAGAATGTTTTTTACAAAACTATGAGGGATATAGTGGAACGAACATATAGACGTACTTTCCACTTACAATACATACATTAATCCAATGATTCCAAGAACCAAGTTATATCTAAACTACAGGAAGCGTTTCCAGAGCAATGGTCAATGAGACGTGTCATAATTGCAATAGAAAAAACATACAACAAAAAAAGGAATGATTCAAAAAGTAAGATTCCTAAAAATGTTTTTTCTAGAATATGTATATATTACTACAAAACATTCCTTTATTAATATCAATTTTGTTATATTTAGTTTTCATATATCAATATAAAAATAGTTTATTGTCATGTTACTTTTTTCAGAAGGATTATGAAAATCCCAAAGGATCAATGAGTTGATATCCAAAATATGTCAGTAGGAATGTCCAAAAAAGTCTACAAGGAAATGCTCAAAGAAATGGACCTAATTGAATCACCGGAGGAGCCATCGCAACAACAACGTGCTTCAAATGTATGAAATCATTGAATTTTTCTATTAGGTACATATAAATAAATAATTTAGCATTAAATATTAATTTTCAAGTATTTTCTTGCAGAAAAGAAAACAAAATGGAACCCATTCAACACATAAAACAAGATGACAAGGAAGAAAAGGGTTGGTAGTGTTATCGCACGGTTTGTAGGAGAGGTCCAAAGGCTTGAGTCAGGGCTTGAAACCGACGTAACAGGAGCTTCCCCACCCACTGTCACCTCGATGGGGGGCTCTTTCTATTTAGGAGGGCAAGTCCAAGGGAGACGTCCCTAAGGCAATCTGGTTCAATGAAGGGCTAAAGGATAAAGGCCAAGTCAAGGAAAACCCCTTCCACAGATTGCTGCCCGAGAGAGGATAGTCAAGGAGATAAAACCACTGATTGATGCACCTGTTTGCGAGACAAAACAAAGAAAAACTAGAACGTACTTTGCAGTGGACTAGTACTTCATAAATATTAAAGACTATCTCTTAAACATATATAGATATGAGCTAATGATTAAATGCAATTGTTGACGAAGTCAATGATTGCTAGGCAAAGACTTATAACACTTCTTCAACAAGGCATAAGAGATAATAGGCATTCAATGTTCACAATTCAACCATGTATCATATCATTAATGCAAATAACATGTCAAATCAGCTCATATACAAAATATGTTGCGTCACCTATACTACTTTTGCTGCAATGTATGACGTCAAGCATTCATTTAGGTCAAAACATGACAATTGAGTAAAATGTTTTAGCAAATTAACTCACAAATGTAATCAATAACCCAATGTCAATCAAGAGAGGTGAAATAGGTCACAACGTTTCAGGTATAAGCAAGAAAACAAGCCTATGACGTCACCTCTATATAATTTTTGGTGTTCTGCAGGTTAG